>OX375869.1:46865650-47128599 GCA_947359475.1 Heligmosomoides polygyrus bakeri | reverse complement strand
ACGTTATTTTGTAACACCCCGTATAGCGAAAAGAAAATCGGACATCAAGAGAAGCGTAAGGGCGAAGCCCACGTACTGGTGGGTCGGGACACTTGTCATCAATATACAGAGTGTCTCAAAAAAATGAACACACTGTTTGAAAGGTGATAACTTCGCTCACAATGAAGCTACTGGAGGTTGAGGTCAAATATGAAAGCTTAAAAATGGAAATTTTCTGACATATGAACGACGTGGATTACGCCATGCTCTCGTCTGAATTTTTCCATTTTACACTCGATTGATTGAGTTTTGCTTAACCACTTGTTGTAATTCGAAAATCGAAAGGAAATCGAAATAATTCGAAATTGAATGCTCGAAAAAACGCGATTTTCGAATGTATTCGAATTCAAGTGCTCGAAAAACCGCGATTTTCGAATGTATTCGAATTCGAATGCTCGAAAAAACGCGATTTTCAAATGTTATTCGAATTCGAATGCTCGAAAATCGGCGCTATTCGAATACATTCGGTTATTCGAAATTTTTGGGAGAGCACAACTATAATTCCCTGCGCGTTTAGAGGAGTAAATGCAGTGTTGTTCAGTAAGAGGTTTCTTAGCGCAAACAGAGTCAAGGGGTCACCCCCTATTCAGTGGTTGTACGCATTGGTAAGAAGGCGGTGTATGTCTAGCTACATCAGAAATGTCCTACCCTAGTTCACTGCAGGGGTAGACAACACCAGCGCTGCAAAAAAAAATCCGGTTTCAAAAAGTAGAAAGCGTTTTGTAGGGTTGTCCTATATGGTGACCCCTCCCCGACCCTATTTGTATTTCTTTTATTTGTATTTGAATAATTGTGTGGCTTGTGTCACTTGCCTTTAGCTAGCGGAAGATTTGAAGGGCGCGGTGAAGTGATGAATTTCATTGGGAAGAGAATGGGCATGTGACAGTTTTCATCTTAATGCCTAATCTTGAAATTTCTTTCACCTTTGTGGAGACAGTTTCGTGTTTTAGGACTTATAGAGAGAAATGTACGTTTCACTTCGGTATGAGACAGAGCTCAGCATGAAGATTCCACGCAAAGCACTTTCGTGCTACACCGGGCAACCCTAGAGAAATGTTGATTGTTTCGGGAGAATCATTGAAGAAATCCAAAATCCTTCTATTATCAGCCATCTTCAGTTAGATTCGTGAATTTGTTTCCCATGTTTTCTCACTTTTTCTCATTCAGAAAGCTAAAAGGTTGCGGACGAAACGATTGGAGCGCATGGAGCGCGATCAGATGCGTGGTAGGATTCGTTTACTTTGCCGCCATTAGTGTTGAAACTTTGAGAAGCTTCTTCTAGAGCTGGATAAAATTATGTCTGAAGAAGTCCGAGCCCCAAAAAGGACCAATTATGTTGCACAGTGAGTTGCTTGTAATGCAAGTGCATAGGTTTTTGCCTCGCAAAGTTGAAAGCCGATTCGATGGACTTCAAAAACTTGAGTATCTATGTGGTATTGAGAACGTTTCTCTGCGGAGCACATCCCTTGCGATTGCTACATACTCGAAGCGTTGATCCTGTTTCGAGTGTTTCCATCTTATGTGTATTTCTTGCCTGCTGATTTCAGCTCGTCTTATCTCGACTCTTTCAATGATAGTTTGGAGCTGGTCGAACGTGCGGATGAGAACACCGCGCCGAAACCATCCGCGTCAACTCCCCAAACGGTCGTTATCGATAGAGAAGTTGATTTGTTTGTCATTGTTGGCACGAGCAATGAGACGGGAAAGCCAGGTCGTATCATGACCCTCCTCCGGGTGAGCGATATTACCTTCCTGCTCGTTTGTGTTTGGGAGCTAGTAGCTTTTAAACACGTGCTTGTCTGATTGCTTTTTCCAGCTAACATTCATACGTTATTCTGTTAAAGGACGAGCCTTTCGACAAGCTACGACCAGGCTTTGCGAAAGAGCTAAATTGCAGCCCGCTCGACGTTCTGATTCACGTCAACAACATTGACGCCGGTCCTGGCGATACGCCAGATTCAATGGGCATCGATGTTACAAAGGTGCTTCATGTTTTAATGGTTAAAACGTTAGCTGCGCTTCTAGTTATAACAGAGCCGGCCGGTGAAGAGGGTTGAGCAAGTTATCCACAAAATATCCGGCTTCCAGGAATGTCGCATCTGGAGGCTAGTAGCTAGAGTCTTAGTTCAATTCCTGCCTTCAGGTATACTCTACCGATAGATTTCATTCAGCATATTCATTTTACCCAGAAAGTTCTCTCTCTTCCTTCGCGATGGGTATGGGAGCACGAGGCGTTCTCTTCGCTAGCAGCGAATGTTCTCGTTTGTATGCATTCCTTCATCCTTGTTCTAGATTGCAGTTTTTTCAGCCAATCCTGCGGGATTTGTTTTATTTCACAAAGATGTTTTCTTTTTTACGTAGTTGAAGTACATAACGCCAGTTTTTTCTGCCCTAGATGTGCGATGAAGTGATGTATCATCGATTCGTTGATGATCGTTCCCCATAGTGGGCACTGCTTTTATCATATGAAGCCAACCACTTCGCAGTTATCAGTTTGATGTAGATCTACTACCCTTTTGAAAATGGCATGCTTCAGCAGTACCGGTCACGGAAAGGCAGGGGGTGTCTGAATGAAATCCGAAATTTCCCAAATCGTAATTACGAAAAACCGTCGTAAATCGTAAACTGCAAATCGAAAGAGTTACCTGACGTGTAGTGCGGTACAACTGCATTTTTATAGGTTGTTCTGCTAGTGTTAATACAAGGTGTTCCGGGATTCATTTATCGTGTTATTTTCAGCCGAAGCTGGACGGTTTTCTTGCCATAGTTTTTCTCTTTTTTTTGACTTTTGCTTTTTATTGTGGTTGGACACCTTTCAAACCAAACTCTTCACGTTTCAGAAAGTCGAAAAAGTTGTTGATTCGAAAACTTGACCTCAACCTATGCATGGTGTTTCAACAAAAAGCTTTCATTTTTTGAATGACCCTTACATTTCCATTTTCTCTTAGCAGTTCTTTAGATGCCTATACAAAAAAAGAAATCGTTTCACCGCCCACGAACTCGACGAAACCAGCAACTGCGCATCACCTGTATCACCTGTTCTCTCATCGAGTTCATCGAAAGGGCGCCACCAACGTCTCCATTCGTCGCTACGGGGCGCCAGAGTGCTCCAGTGGATCTTCGTCGCTCGAATGACCCGAAGAGCGTCATATCATTCGTTCGGGGCTTTCACGAAGAAGCCCGACCAACGCGTTGGTGGGCCTCCTGGTGTTCTCTTGACATCCTTCGGAATCCAGTCTGTGACGGCTCTCGTCCAGAGAGTGTTTGCGAAGCGCATTACGTGGCCGGCCTACCTAATTTTCGACGACTTGGCCCATGCGGCAGCGTTTCTGATCTTCGACGAATGTCGGAACTCCGGAGGCCTTCTCTCACTTGCGTGAGTCGTTCACTCCGAGCATCGTCCTCTCGATTTCGCGTTGCGCGACGTTGATTGCGTGTTAATCCTGCTTTCATATGGCCCAGGTCTGAGGCGCATCTCAGGGCAGGAAGAAGAGTGGAGGCGAATAGGTGGGCACGGAGCCGCACGCTCTTTGTCTTCCACGACTTTTTCGACGCTCTTGAAAGCTATATTTCAACAGACATTGGGTATTGGGGGTGGAGGCAATGCATTGCGCAACCCATGCTATGACGCACCAAACTTAGATTTTCTACTATATTATCGGAAAAGTCCTGCAACGAAATTTTCAATTTTTCAAGATTTGGCAAAACCTTTACGGTCTGGCTTAGTACCACAAGCTTATAGCCCGAACACTCTAGAATATAAAGCCATACATTCGAGAATATTCTAGAATACAGTAGTGGGATCGAAACTTTTGTGTCCGGCCTGTAGTCGAAAATGGAACTTCAGTATTCAGTCCTTACCTCAAAAAGGATATTGCACTATTAGAAAGCGTCCAAAACAATTTTACCACGAAACTACTTCTGCGCTGCAGCGGTCTGCATTATAGTAACATCCCTAACGGGGTTGAGAGGCGACAACGACTGGATTTACCCAGCCCTGAAAGCAGACGTAATAAGTATGACCTCCTTTTAGCTTTCAAGATCCTCCACGGGCTCACATCAGTTCCGTCTAAGATGTTCTTCACCCTGGTCCAGTCCAGGACTAGAGGTGGGAGATACAAACTTGCGACACAGGCTTCTCGTACGAATGCCAGGTTAAAGTTCTTCTCAGTTAGAGCTGTCTCCGCCTTCAACTCCTTAATCGCTGAAGGTTGCCTAGGTTTCAAACTGAGCACTTTCAAAAATTTCCTCAAGAAGCTGGTTATACCTCAGAAAGACTCAATTTTTCACTATTTTTAGCTTTCTTTTTCTTGTCCAACGACGGTAGTAGTTACTGTGCCTGAGTCTGACCTTTGAACTTTGCTTTGAATTGAATTGAATCGAATCGAATCGAGCTGTGTCCTCCATTTCCTTTTTATCTTTCATCGTCTCACCGGTTGTTATATTTTTGTTCGTTTGCTGACTATTTAGTGTTTTTATATTATTTGCGCCCACCTTTGAGTGGATGCCTATAGATAAGGAAACTTAAGTGGCCCACGATCTGCGTACCTTGGACCGGTTGTCGCGACTGAGCACCGCTCAAACTCTCCTTTTCCACTTTCGTATTAACTTTCTGGGTAACGTAGGAGATGAATCAGGAGTCTTGTACATCAATCGGAGCCGGAAGGTCCCAAGGAACAATCGAAGTCCGGCTCCACCAGAGGAGGGTAACACACTGCTGTTTGGTGGGTCTCCAAGGGAATGCTCTACTATGAGTTCCTGTAAGCCGGCCCCTCAGTGACTGCGAACGTTTACCTGTTCAACTGCAAAAGTTGGGTAAGACCACGCAGCAGAAGCGGCCATGACGGAAGAATTTTTGCTTTCTTCACGACAGTGCTCGGCCACATGTTGAAAAGATACGCGTACTGTCGTAGGCATCTCTTGGCTTCAGTCCCTCGCCAAACGCTTCAGAAAAGTTGAGTTGAACACGGTAAACAAATGACTGCGGTAAAACGAAGTGGGAATGAGCCATTAGAGGAAAGAGAGTGGACACATCGTTCTAAGCCGGGCTTCATGACGTCATTTGGACATCATTTGCCCGTGGATCGATCACATCCTACTTCATATAATCGGCTAATGTCACGTGTCCGTCACGGGGAGGAGGGACTGAAGCCAAGAGGTGCCCACGACAGTACGGCGTATGCCAGCCGGGCTTTCTTTCAGCTTAACCATGGGCGATTGCTGGCGAACTTATAACCTTGGCGGCGGATCACCCATGTTTACGATATATTCAGCGGGCAACGCGTCAGGACATGAATGGGGATCAAGTGCGGAATGTGGAGATCCAGTGCCGCAAACACCATCCAACGTGCGTTGGGATTCAGGAGATGTGCTGAAGACGTCGTCCAACGTGCGTTGGTATTCAGAAGACGTGCCGCAGACGTCGGACAACGTGCGTTGGTATTCAGAAGATGTGCCGCAGACGTCCAACTTGCGTAACGATTCCGAGTAAGAGGACCAGTAGAAAGAGGACTAGTGAAGAGAGGGTCAACAAAGGAGGACCACTAGAGAGGGGAATAAAGGGGGACCAGCATTTTCCCTCGATATCGCCCTATGTGCGTCGTGTTTCTGCGGACGGGTCACAGAAGTCGTAGCATGTGTGTCGGGGTGCAGGAGTGTCATAGACGTCGTGGCAACGTGGTGACACGTAAGTCGGGACTCAGTGTCAGTGTGAGTGCTGACTCTCACTCTCGTCAGCACATAGGTAAGGAAGTGTTAGCCCGGAGGGGGGGGGGAAGAGGTAGGGAGGGTGACTATGGAATTCGGTGGAGTATTATTGCCACCGGATAGTGAACGTTGTCGACCTGACGACGAATAATTAATTTTAATTATGCTTCTGCAGATTAAGCATTTCTGATTGGGACTCTCATGAACTGTTTCTCACCACGTAGAGAATGGGCGCTTCGGAGAATAAATTGCGAACATGCGATACAGGATGGATGGACTTCATAAGAACAGTGAAGATTCTGCCCTACAATATCCCGCTGCACTAATCTATATAATACAACTATTTTTTACTGCAATAAAAGTAAGAAGGCCTAAAGAAGAAAGGAGGACGATTGGGGTTATGTTGTTCTATTTATTCTCGGAGTTTGGGGACGAAGCCCCCAACCAGACATTTGGCGGCCGTTAAGCCGCTGAACGTCTGGTGATATGATAAACAAGTGCTCCGTCACGCCTACGTGCCTCGCACTTGCGCGCTTCGCGCGATGTTGCAGTATCCCTAAGCTGGGGACAATCACATCAAGCAAGCTGCTCTGCTTTTGCAGCTTATTGTGTTCCAACATTGCTCTTCCTTTCCTAAGATCAGGGGCCAGATTTATCAACCGCTTACCGGACGATAACGGTGAAAAGTACCGCCAAAGCCTAGATATCGAGATTCATTAGCATCGGGTTTGGCGGTACTTTTCACCGTTACCGGCCAGCAAGCGACTGCTGAACCTGACTCCAGTGGAGTAGTTTTGCGGTATAGAGCCATCCAGACCCCTTCCCCCACAACTAAGCTCAACATCGGCATCATCCCCAGACGGTTGAGTGATGTAGATGCTTGTGTCAATCAGTGCCTTCGCCCCTAAGTTCTTCAACGATAACCCTCCTGATGTCCCAAAGTCGGTCCCCCACCTGACTCTAGCATCACGTTAACTACAGGCACTTTCACTCCTCGTCCTCAAACGGTCAACCTCAGGCAAAAATCGACATTTTCGATAAGTACTGAGCGTCTGCCCGATTTCGGTCACATGACGAAAACCCTCTTTGACAGAACGGAAGATTCCCACCGCCTAATACCACGCTTGACGGAAATTTCTATCCACACTTCTCTGGTCTGGTCCCATATTACTAACACTGGTCCCCCACTACTGGTACCCCACTACTGGATCTGGTCCCCCATTACTGGTGCCCTTTATTGGAGGTGATCCCTCATTACTGGTATCCTTATCGGAGCTGGTCCCTCATTACTGCCCCCCCCCCCCTCCTCTTGGAACTGTTCCCCCACTACTGGTCCTCCGTTACCGGAGCTGTTCCCCACTACTGGTCCCTCTTTAGTGGAGCTCGCCCCATTACTGGTACTGGTCCGCATAACTGGTCCCCCTCCCTATTGTCCCCCCCCCCCCTTAGCGGACGGCGTGTTACTGAATTCCCAATCACTTTGGGCGACGTGTTCTACACGGCTTGTGAATCTCAGGCCGTAGAGTGACATGTTCGGCACGTTGTCTGAACCTCCACACACATTGGAAGACGTCTTCGGCACGTCTTCTGAATTTCCAGTCAGTAGAAGACGTCTGGATATTTTCCGCTATTTTTGCACCCCGTAATTTCTCCTATTTTAGCCTATTTTCGCCAATCGAAACGACAACGACATCCACAAAAATTGATAATTTGATCAATATCGATTGATGGCGATCGATACAACTAAAGCGAACTTCAGATTTGTGTTGAGCGACCTCGACTACCCCCAGGGGTAAAGTTTCGGACTGCCTGAACGACATCCACAAAAATCGATAGTTTGATCAATATCGATTGATGGCGGTCGATACTTCAAAAACAAACTTAAGAATCGTGTTCAGCGATCTGGACTGCCCCAGGGCCGAAGTTCCCAGGCAGGGAGAAGACGTCTGGGTATTTTTCGCTATTTTCGTGTCGTAATTTTCCCTCCTTTTCTTTTTTTATTTATTTAAGGCGTTAACTACTAGAAACAAGAATGTATTGTTAACGGCGTACAAAACACATGTCAGGCATCTGCGAAGGTTTACGATTTACGACCCAAAATATCGTGAATCATAAAAAAATTGTTTAAAATCGCCATAGATCATGAAATCCTAATCGTAGTTACGCACCCCCCTGCTGAAAGAGGTTTTCCTTGACTTGCGTCTGCTGTTTGAATCCGCAAAGGGGAGCGAAATTTACACACGCTGTCGCGACCCAACAGCACGGCTCCCTGGTTGCTGGAGCTAGGAGTGCGCTGCATTATAGTGTGAGAAAACGGCACATTTGACAGTGCTGTTCTAGTCCAGTTTGCCACTGAAAACTGTTATGCGAATGGCAGATTTGAAGGTGGAGTCGTAAAAAACCGTTGGCAAACATCAGATCTATTACCATTTTACAAGTGATCGCTCATTTTAGAAAATTTTTACAAATAAGATCGGCATCGCAGTATTTCTTGGCAAGTTGTTACAAAAAGGTGAAACAGGAAAGGTCACCTGTTGGAGCACAGACTAGCTCAGCTTTTTCAACTGAGGAAGTCAGAACAAGCTAACCTTGTGTCCAGTGGCTACTTCAAGCTTTTTCCGCACGTGAAGCGCAGTCGGAGAAAGGTGTCCGGCTGTGTCAAATTCTTGGTTCCAGCTTTTTGGTTCGGATTTCCTGCCCTGGCCAACCAAGCCTTCCGTTCCTCCGGGGCTGACTTGCTCATCGGCTGGCCACCGTAAGTCATTATGTAGGCCAGCTACGCATTCGAATCGCCTCCACAACATCCCTACGAGTAAGACGTGTGGCGCCAAAAGGGATTGAGCAGCGCCGTTCTTTATCAATTATCCTTTATTAGTGATGAAAGGAGCACGAGCAGCGTGAGGAACTTTTTTAAGCTAAAAGCAATGCTAGGAACGTTGAATTATTACGCGCTCTCGTATTATCGAGCTGCCTTTGGAAGGCGCTATGCTATGGAGCTCAAGGGCAAATGCGATACATAGGAAATGGCTTCTCCAGCTCTACTATGCAGTGACCCGTTTCCCACGGCCTAGAGGCCGCCAAACGTCTGGTTGGGGGTTTCGCCCTCAAACCCTGTGAATAGAACCCCAATCTTCCTCCTTTCTTCTTTAGGCTTTCTCGCTTTTATTACAGTAAAAACTGATTTTACTATATAGCTTAATGCGTAGGTAGTGCAGAACCTTCACCTTTCCTATGAAGTCCATCCATCCTGTATCGCATGCTCGCGATTTATTCTCCGAAGCGCCCGTTCTCTACGTGGAGAGAAGCAGATCACGAGGGTCCCAATCCGAAGCACTTAGTCTGCAAAAACATGATTGAAATTAATCGGTATTGGTGACACCGCTTACTGTCCTGCGACAATAATACTCCTCCGAATGCCATAGTCACCATCCCTTCCTCTTCCCACCTCCCCGCTAATACTTCCTTACCTATGTGCTGGCAAAGAAAAGAAAAAGAGAGAAAAGTGAGAGTCAAGCACGCACGTGTGACACTGAGTACCGATTCACGTGTCACCACATTGCCACGACGTCTATGGCACTCCTTCTGCATTTTCCACACACGTGCCACGACTTTTGTAAGCCGCCTTAAGAAATCCGACACACACTGAACGGTGTGGAGGGAAAATGTTGGTCCCCCTTATTCGTCCTCTCCCCTCTAGTGGTCTCCCTTTGTTGATCCCCTTCTATAGTCTTCCTTACTCGGAATCCCTACGCAAGTTGAACGTCTGCGGCACGTCTTCTGAATCTATGCGCACGTTGGACGTTTTCTGTTCAGCACGTTTTCTGAATCCTGACACACGTTGAACGACGTCTAGGGCACGCTTTCTGAATCCGTACGCTCTGCACTTGATCCCCATTCATACCCTAACGTTATCAATTTGCCAGCAATCTATGCTTAGTGACTGAGTATACTGCTGGTTGAAGGCGTCTGAGAAAATAAGTAGTCGTGCTTCGCTATGACGATGTGACTTGTTCCAGATGGCGATAGTGAAAGTCTTCTCTCTAAAGTCTGGTGCGGCTTTCGTAGAGGATCTCACTACAGATCCAAACTTCATACCAGTGAAGTGCATATTCGACAAGGGTCGACCGCGAACAGTCTACATCTGCCTGGTCGGTCGTTTTCGATTCCCGCACGCTCGCGTGCGATTGTGTTATGGTGCTGTTTCCAGAGCGAACCATTCTCCGATGCGAAAAAGCGCATTGCGGAAGGGTTGAAGCTTCCGAAGAGCATTGAGAAACTGGTATTTGACAGCGAAATCCTGGATGACGGCGACACTCCGCGAGCGGTCGAGATGGAAGCTGAGGATGTGATAGAAATTCATTTCAAATAATCCCTTTGCTGCGACTTGTCTTCCCTTCAATCGACACTAGCCAGCTCCCAAGACCGGTGGTTCCCTTCTTGCTGTGTCATCTCTATGTGTATCCTTCCGATCTCGTACTATTCCAGAACTGCCACTTGACGTGTTTTCAAGAATTGTGCGTTTTAAACTAAATGGATGTAAATTTTTACTCATTATGTGAACGCAAGGAAATCATCGACTTGGCGATTCGATAGTAGGCGTCGTATATGCGTCCACAACGCCCTCGTCTTGGAACATCTCAGGTCAGGCGTGGTGCTTTCTCGACATCGGACATTTTCAAATGGCCCTGTGTGATCACTCCTGTCGTACCGCGGACTGCTGCGCTTGGATTGTTTATTATAACGTCTTTATTCACAACACGAGTACAGGCAAGCACTGATAGCACTGGTTTCGTAGTACTCCGACTGGGACGAAAGCAGCACCACAGAACACTTCCAGACCAGGACATAGAGTGAGGATGTGAAATGAGAGCATGTTTGCCAGGCGTCCCGTCCCACGAGGTCATCCACTGGGGTAGTGAAGGCTTATTTGAAGGCTCAGCTACGTAGCCTGTTTGCACCACGTAGCCTGCTTTCTGCCGTGACAAGTTGTGAGATCAGTGCGACTGTTTTCAGAAGAAACGAAATAGCCATGCTCGTGGTGCCCCGCCCTCTGCTTCAGTGTAGGCAGGAGGTTGGAACAGGTTACTGCGGGAAGGCTTGGCGAGAATTACTTGTGGTGAGGGATGCAATCCTAGTTGGCCACTCTTAAGCGAGTTCATTAGAACTGAACGTGCTCAGCACTGAAATATATTGAGCTTATTCTTTAGAAAACAAATGCACTAACGAAGTCAAAGTAAATAACACAGAAGGCATGAGAATGTATAACATTTGTGAGCTTGGTCGGGACGTTTGCAAATGATTAGGACGTGGACTACATTGTCTTGCCTGTGTCTAAACCGCTAATTGATGGTGTCTTGGCCTACTTTTATTTAGTTTTACTGACGGACGTTACCTGTATATTCGCTGCATGAAGATGATGCGTTCTCGGCATAAGTCTATTAAGGGGTCCCCACCACTAGATTTGCACCGAGAACGGCCCATTTTAAGCTCCCCTCTCTCGACTAGGAACTCGGAAACTGATCCTAACTGGGCAACCAGGTTGGCATAGTTTACTTATTGCTGCATGTTGTTGCCCACTTATTGTGTTTCGTTATGTAGGAAATCGTTTAAGGGCGGCCACCACCGATTAGGATTGCGCCTGCTGAGGTTCCACAGGCCAGGCATTCCTTTCAGTACTAACAGTTGATGCTGAAATCAAGAGCGTTCAAGATCATGGCGACAAATCGATGCTTGGAATCTGAGGGCAAATGGGGGAGTGGAACAGGGTAGAAGGGGTGCTATGCTCAGTCGGAATTCTAAAGCGTGCTTAGGTAGAACCAAGGAGACCAGAGCTCGTCCGAAACGTCAATCCCATCGACAACTGCAGCCCAGAGTTTTCCTATTTCTTCAAGCACTTGTCCAGTTTGATTCCACAAGCGTTGGGTTTCGTTTGAGTGGCGTTGAGTTGGACTGATAAATGGATGGTCAGTGTGTGATAAATGCCATAATTGTCTTCAAAAGCATAAGCGGGAAGATGGGAACGGCAAATAATTAGCCGCACACGTTTTCGGTGGGCTGTGATGAACCACTTTGCGAAAAATGTGTAACACCCGAAGTAGGTCCCAGCTCCTTACAGATTTTCCGAGCTTCTAAAGAATAATAGCCGCCATCCGCGTTGAGCAACGCTTCCATCTCCGGAAACCGGCCGTCCCTTTAAACGTTTGACTGTGCTTTCTAGGAACAGCACTGCTGCTCCACACAGCACTCCTCCAGCCAGAATCCAAAACGCTCCCTGAGCTCGATGAAAGTCGAGGTAGCCTTGAAGCGGATCACGTTATATTCCGAAGACCCAAAACAAGGTCGAATGCTCCAAGCGAGACTAACCTTTATTTGAATGAGTGGTGGCGTTGCAGTGGTATCTCTGCAGAGAGACGTAGCCCTTGTAGTCGCGAATCCACTTCTGCATGAAACCTCGTTCGACCAGTTCCTGAATCCTAAATTCTTTCTATTTTCGTCAGTCGTCAACAACCCTAGACGACGAGCAGGTTGATCTCACATCCCAACGAAGCTCCGCTTTCTAGGGGAAGCGCTCGCGTTTGCCACTCCTGAGATGAGCATTTCGCTTCACCTAGCACTTTTCCTGCTGGGGTAACTACACCAAGCCCACGTATTTTTGAATTCATTCTGAAAAATGCCACCGAATGCGTCGAGATTTGCCGTTTATGACACCGCTCTTGGCCTGAGCAGCAACGTTGTTCTTTAATTGCTTTCCACCAATAGCACTATTTTCATAGTTCGTTCTCTTTTTTTGCTTGCGAATTCACGACTTGAGAAGAAACTCATGCAAGAACGGTATCGATCAGTCAAACAGTTCCCTTAAGACATTCTTCGAAGGTCTGCACGATGTAGCATTCAAAGTTCTTCCAATCATTCAAGTTCTTCGTTGTCTCAAGTGTTGTTACCATCCTCATAACGGGTCGGCAAAATTTAAATAGAGACCCGAAGATCCAGTGCTAGCGATAAGCGAAATACTAAAACAAAGCATTTACAGATGCTTTTATGTTCTGCCCTTTCCGACCTCCATATTGTACAGCAGTTTTCTTTCTAAAATTACTTTCCCTCGGATCTTCCTCGGGAAGAGCCTTCGGACTCCCTTGCTGGCTCATGCTGTTTCGGGTCGACGCGTTCCTTATGCGTGGGAGCGGCATGCTCATGCACAGTGTGCGTGGATGTGTTCGCGCCTGTGCGGATTGTAACTGTGTCGGCTCGGCCTCAAGCTTGCACTCGGCAGACTGGGAATGGGCTGCCCTAGTTCTTCGACAGAGCCAAACTAGCTACTCGTGTGTACTCCAGTCAAACACAGCAGCACTGAAGGGCCTCATTTCCCTTTCCCCAAAAGAGGCACCATTACTGCAGCGATGGGAAGGACGAGTACGGAGAGGCTGCTAAAATCTCAGGGCCTAACCAGGCTGCGCAAATTGAGAAGGACTAGGATGACGAGCTGTACTTACAACGCCCGCACGCTCGCATCGGAAGCATCCGTCGAGGACCTGATGATGCAAGCCAGGAAGATCAAGTACGACGTCATCGGACTGACCGAGACGAGAACCTACGACTCCGGAGAAGAACTGTTCCTCGGAACATGCAACAGCAGGGGAGTAGGCGGCGTTGGTGTCCTCGTCAACACGCACTTGGCCATGAACATCGATTCGTACGAGTCTCTGACAAGCCGAATCGGGCGTCTGCGACTGCAGCGATGTGGCTCCGTGCCAGCTTTGACTGCGTTCGTTGCGTCGCTCCAAAATCCGACTACGACGACGAGAGATCGAAGCCTTCTACGTGGAGATGGAGAAGTCCTATAAGGAAGGTCACACCTCAGGCAATAGTCGATGACTTCATTGCTGAAATCGAGGCATGAAGGTTGCTGGAAGAACATCACACCGAAACTCACGGTTTGGAGTGGAACAAGCAAAGCGAAATACTGCCTATTGACCAAGACCATCCATGGAATCTCACACTTCCAGAAGCCTCCCTCCCTACGATGGGCTCGGGAATCCGCCGGTGGCCAGTATACCTTTGTCCTTGGGAAAAGATTTCGGATTTCGAATGACCGAACAGTTGAAAGTAACAGTAATAAGTAATAATAGTAATAGTAATAGTTGAATAATCAGATGAACTCCCTTATTTATTGTGGTCACCCAATGATTGGCATTTACTAATTTTTTTACCACCCACTGTAAACTGCGTTCGACAGAGAGGCAGATACGAAGGCTTCATTGATAGTATACTGAAGGCAAAAACGTCATTAAACAGCCATAACTCGGTCACTTGCTATTCATCTGACTGGTCGCAGGACGCTCGACGGCGTTTAAAGGAAGCAGCGACGCAGCCGACGCGCTTGTTCGCGCTTACCTCGCGTCGACTCACAAGGAAAGGGTCTGAAATGTATGTCTGAACGGGAAGAGCGAGTCATATAGGGAGAAACCCCACCCCTCAATTAGTATAAAAATGTGTTTATTTTTTGCCAAGTCGTTAAACGCAAGGAGTAGGGCGTCGTTGTAGTTACAATGGAATCGGCGCCTCACGAGTTCGGGGGTCTTGTACGCCCGCGATGCCTCTACAGCGCAGTGGATAGAGACGCTGCTTCATGTGAGGAAGGTCGAGGGTTCGATTCTCCTGCGCTGCTACACTTTTGCATTTCAACTGATTGGTTGAGATTTGAAGGATTCTAACGTCTACAGCATTTCAAAGGATTTTGCCAATTTCTTAACTGCATGCTGTGGTATTCAACTTGGTGATGTATAAGTGTTCAACACCAGTGACACACAGGTAAAAGTGCATGAAGCAACATCAGGCACAATACGGGCGGCGTATAAAAGCTAGCCTCTTCACAGTCTGTTTCCATACATGGACCAATGACCTCGGGAAAACCATCCTGCTCGGATTTTCAAAAGAGATCAGGATGTGACGTCGGAGGTGGTTAAAATGAGAAACGAGATCTGTGGACCCCGCAAATTAACCTAAACGGCATCGATACACTCTTTCCCTTATCTTTGCCTGTCACCTGGAAATCAGAGGTCTGCTGGAGGTTTTTTAAAACCTAACACCACATTGTTGGTGTTAGGTTTTAAAAAACCTCCAGCAGACCTCTGATTTCCAGGTGAAGTTTAGGAAACCTTCAGCAGACCTCCGATGCTCAAGTGGTAATCCACCTGCTCACGCTGAAGTGTGGCCCACCTTTAGACAAGGAGCCTTCGAGGGAAGAAATCAAGCTGGCCGAACGGACGGCCAGCATACTAAAGGACTTCGAGGCACATCAACTTGAAACTGAGGAAGACGAACAGCTGGAAGTGGTGGAGGAACAAGAAGAAGATTGGGATCCGCAAGATGAACTGATGAACGTGGAGAGGTAAGCAAGCGATGGACATATGAAAACGTTTTCGAGTGGAACGATTTCGCTCCCACGTCATTGTGCATGACCTTCCTTTTGACTTGCAAAAAAGGGACAACATACTGAAAGTAAGTGTCGAAGCTGCGGGTAGCTAAAGGAGAACGTTATACAGGGTGCGTAAAAAGTATTGACGCACCTACTTTTTGTTTCAGCTCCAGCTTTCTGTTTCTACCCCTCTAGGTTTTTGTGTGTTATTTTTGTTGTCTGTATTGTGCCTAAAAAACACTCACGAAAAAGCTGAAAAAATATGATCGTCATCGTTACGGTGGCCCTTTTTTTGTCTGTTACCCAGACAGCTGAATATTTCCTTAACAAGAGAATTTGGCGCTGTTCGAAACGGTTGGTGAGAGGAAAGAGGTCAGCAACCCAAACGTCAGGCACGGCTCTGTTATAACAGATAATGATTACAATATGTTCAAGCACGATAACGTATCCAAAATTATCAATCTCTGTCCGATAACGGCAAACAGATAACGCGCGCAGGTGTGGACAGCTTCTCAGACGAGCACAGCTCAAACGTGAATCCGCCGGATTACTCTTTTTAGGCGATTTTGGAGAATGAGGTCTGGGCTACTTTCAACAGAAGTGACCAGTCGCAGAAGGCTACCCTATTCAAAGCACGGGACGAAATCCAAGCAAGTGTTTGCGGCGCGTGCTCATGAATTTTTCCGTCGTTTTCGCTCCTGTATTCACAGTAAAGGAGCCAATGTCAAATACGAGTTATTCTATCGTGTTTACAAGATCATTTTCCATATTTCTCAAGTGAATATTTTAAAACTTACTGCGCAATACTATTTCAACAGCCGCCATTTACTGCGTCAATACTTTTTACGCACCCTGTAATGACATTGAGTCGCTGGTGTATCTGTGAGGAGCCTGTAGCTTTTATAAGCTGCCCGTATTGTGACCAGTGCCTCTGTTTCATGCACTTTGTGCCTGTGCATCACTGGTGTTGAACCTTTATGGATCGTTATGTTGAATAGTAAACGGTCAGTAATAAACAAGTGGCAAGAAAGTCACTCTCCACGGTGTACAGCTGGAAAAGTTGGCAAAAAACATCTGAAAATGGTACAGATGTCAGAATCCTTCAAATCTCAACCAATCAGTTTAAATGCAAAAGTGCAGCAGAGCAGGAGAGTCGAACCGCCGACCTTTCACCCATGAAGCAACGTCACTATTCACTGCGCTCCGAGCCATCTGCCGGCAGAAACATCGCGGGCGTACAAGACTCACGAATTCCATTGTAACTGCTACTCCTTGTGTTTAACGACTTGGCAAAAAATAGACACATTTTCATACTAACTGATGGGTGAGGATTCTTATGATTCGCTCTCCCCGTTTAGAAAGACACGCTTCAGACTATCCTTCGGACCGAATCGAATAATTTCGAACGAATATTCGAATATTCATCATTCGAATATTCGGTTTTTCATCAAACCGAATATATTCGATTATTCGTTTATTCAACAAAAAAAAATTGGAAGGACACAAGTATGCTTCAGACCCTTTCCTTGTAGGATTGTATGCACACTATACTTATGCTCGAATGACCCATTCGAATAGGCATTCGAATGATTATCATTCGAATTTGAATATTCGAATTCGATTATTCGAAAAATTGCGTTTTTCGAAAATATTTGGCTACGAATGCTCGAAAATTTTCGGTATTCAAAACCGTTCGAATATTCAACATTTCCCAGGAATCTTAAATTATTCGAGTATTCGAAAAGTGTCGTTCGAATGCCCAACGAGAATTTGTGTAAGGCGTATTCTGAAAAGGCTTGTTAGGTTTTTCGGGCAGTTATGATCTCCAAAACGGTTCTTTCTGTGAGTCAGATCTCTGTTACGATAGCGCCTCGTCGATTCTGGTCATTACTACGCATGTGCAAGAGGCCGAGGAAGAGTAGAAATTCTTAACTGCAAAAAAACTTGAAAATGATGATTCAAACGGTGTTCCAAACAGACGCCACTTGTCATTCAAGCTGCAGTTAGGAGCCTAGTCATGAAATATCTGCAGGAAGGGAGTGATGGTCAACAGAGGCGCTTCGGTCTTGTGCCACGTCCGGTGTCTCCTTGTGCAGAGCAGTGCCTTATGAAGTCGGCCTTGTCATTTTCATCTCGCTGCTCTTTATGCTCTGCTCTTCTGCTCCTCCGTGGTCGCTGAAAGCTCTTCTGGCTTTCGTTTCTACATCTACGGTTCCACGAAAGCTGTATTATTAGGTTGTACGAAGAGTTCTCAGCGTTTTGAGCGCTTCACTTTGAACTACCATAACTTTCTCAAATCTTGTCGTACTCAGTCCATATAAGCACCTTTCAAGTCAGCACAATTTTGGCAGGGTCAAGCTTGAGGTTCGGGAATCGAAGAGGGGGGTCGTCTTCTTCCGGTTTTGGCAGAGGATTCTCTATTATTCTTCAGGTTTTCAGGCGACGTTTGTAATTCCTAATAAGTTGTTTTTTTCAGGAATGTCTACGAAGGCGTGGAGTCTCTCTTTCGTTCCCCAAAGTTGTAAAAGCTGATATTAAAAAAGTTTCAAATAATGATTGTATTACTTGTTAAAAATAAAAATTTTGTGCACCCATATTTGGAGTCAATGAGAAGTTTCCATTTTCTCAGATTTTTTTCAGGAGGTAACGGACGCGACAGTTTTCTGCCTGAACGAGCGACATCTACGTCCTAAATTGCAGTCTATAAAATTTGAAGTTGCTAAGGAAAATTTAGTTCTTTTCCTACAAGATTACTGGAAGCGCTCTTCGAAGCGATGACGGAATGGCAACCGGAGGATGGACTTGTCACGAAACTAGTTTTCTCTCTTCTGCAGGAAACAGCATCAGAAAGTGAAGTTGTACCCTATAAAATTTTAAGCCACAGTTTGACACACGGTAATAAAACCTGTTTTTCTGAAACGATCATCCGTATGAACAGACGCTCCGATTTGTATCATTTGCCGAAAAATTGCGACACCTTTAATCACATGGAAGCTGCTATTTTTACAGCCTGCTTTTTTAATGCGCAGAAACCACACTTCTTATAGTTTAAGAGCTCTGTGAATTTTTCAGAGAGCTTTCAAACTCAGGTTTAATTACCCAAGTTTGAGGAGACGTCGCGGTCGTCGTCGTCGGGTGCTCGTCCACAGCAGCGATGGCGTCGTTCCTGGCCGACCTGCCGAGTTCGAATCCGGCACACTTCTCGCAGCTGCTCGACAAGGAGGTGAAGGCCCAAGACGGCTCGAAGAGTGTCAAAGTCGCGTATCACGTTCCACGTCGAGACAACGAGAAGCAGATTCTCAACGACAAGAAGCCCCACATTCTGCGGTTTCTCGAGAGACAGTGGGCTGTAAGGACCGATTTGGATAGAGAAGGCCAAACCGATTCACCGAAAATGAAGAAGAAGAAAAAGGCGGAGCTGATGAAGAAGCGCGTCAGTAGCGATGCTCCGTCGACGTCGTCCGAAGACGAGACGGCTCAGTTGAGACAAGTGCTGGGGCTAGGCTAATACGGGTCTTTTAGACTATTTCCTTCTACTTGAATTCTTCTACTCCGAAATATGGTAGGTTACGTGCGCCATTGCGTTCTCCGATATCATCGATCGCCACTGTAGATAGTCTTCTCGCGGAAAAATTTTCTATCTTCTGAAGGAAAGAACATGCGAGAGTGAAATTGTGCTTCATGGAATTTTAAGTCATGATTATTATACAGCAAAAAGCTAAGCTTCTTCACAGCGATCTCCGACATGATTAGAGCGGATCGTATTTACGTTCTTCGTTTTTGAAGAAAATTTTATTAATTTTTACCTGAAGAAGATCACCCACACAGTTGAAATCTGGCCACAGAAAGTTTCAAGTCTTTTTCAATGCGCAGTGTAAAAACCATGGTTTTCTGAGACGATTATATTGGATCGACCCCTGCTCGATATGGCACCGACGTCATGGGAGCGACGAAATTTGACGTTCACAAAAATGACTAAAAAATCGACCAGAAATCAAACCCCTACCGTCCCCTACGAAGACCTCCCTGTTGAAAACAAATTCCTGCATAGTTCGAAAGCGCTTTTTCTCTAGTTTTCAAAGAGCTGTTGGCTTTTTTTAAAATTACAAAAAAGAGCCGAGATATAATTATTTATACAAAATCTTCCAGGCTCTGAAGAAGGCGGTTACGCCGAAACGTTAGCCGGAATAAAGGATCTGTACTAATCTTGGTTCGTCAGCTACATCACTTGGGTATTCATACTTATACAAAATCATTTCAATTTATTCTCGCACAAAAATCGAAGGTCTCCGCCCGTATGAAGATCTAGTTTTTGATTTTTTAAAAACTTACCGAGTTATAACCATTTTTGTAAACGTCGATTTTCGTCGCTCCTATGACGTCGGTGCCATATTGACCAGGGGTCGATCCAGTGTAATCGTTTCAGAAAACCATGATTTTCACACCGTGCATTGAACAAGACTTGAAACTTTCTGTGGCCAGATTTCAACTGTGTGGGTGATCTTCTTCAGGTAAAAATTAATGAATTTTTCTTGAAAACCTAAAAATTTAAATACGATCCGCCCTAATCATATCGGAGATCGCTGTGAAGAAGCTTAGCTTTTTGTTGTATAATAATCATGACTTAAAATTCCATAGAGCACAATTTCACTCTCGCGCGTTCTTTCTTTCAGAAGATAGAAAACTTTTCCGCGAGAAGACCGACCATCTACAGTGGCGATCAATGATATCGGAGAACGCAATGGCTCCACGTAACCTACCACATTTCGCAGCTTGTTCGACGTCTCTAAAAAATTCACAGAGCTCTTAAAACTATAAGAAGTGGATTCTACGTATTAGAAGGCAGGTTGTAAAAATAGCAGCTTCCATGTGATTAAAGGTGTTGAAATTCTTCGGCAAATTATACAAATCGGAGCGGAGTTCATACAGAGAATCGTTTCAGAAAAACAGGTTTTATTGCCATGTGTCAAACTGTGGATTAAAATTTTATAGGCACTCAAGTCAGCTTTAGAAATTAACACTCGGCATTGTATAGAGTACAATTTCGGATGCAGATGTTGCTCCTTCAGGTACAAAAATGTGCCGTGTCCATGAGATGCTCGGAAAGTCTGAAAAGTTGAACTCGTTGTGATTAATTCGACAACTGCTCTCAAAAGTGCTTTATTTTCAACTGTGGGGTCCTAAATTTTCGGTAAAAATCGAACCCAACGCTTGACCCTGCCCACGGGCCGCCAGTCGTTTTAATCCATCAGCGAAAAAATCAGGTGATCGAGATTCGACAAAATCCACGAAAGCTTTTTGGCTTGGTCGTGATTGGTGAAGGTTTCATTAGCGAGAAAGTTCCGATAGAGTTCGAAAAGGTGGTAATCGGTTGGTGAGAGGTGTGGACAATATGGCGGGTGAGGCAGAACTTCACTCCCTTAATCCCTTAACTCCCTTAATTCATTCGATTTTCGAATAGTGATTTGTGAAAAGTGTGGGCGGGCGTTATCGTACAAAAGAATCGGACCTCTTTTGACCAATGCTGGCTGAAGTTGACGCAATTTTCCGTACACTTCGTCGATTTCCTTACAGCAGGACTGCTGTGATCGTTTGGCCTGGTGCCAAGTACTTGTAATGGACCACACCAGCCGCCGACCACCACGCAGTGGCCATTACCTGTTTTTGGTGGAGGTTCGCCTTCGGAAAATGCCTAGGGCATTTGTCGGCGTCCAACCACTGTCCGGAACGTTTTCTGTTATGATACAGAGTCTACTTTTCATCACAATTTCATCACAAGATTCGATCCAAAAACGGGTCAGTTTAGTAGAGGAAAAGAAATCTCGAAAAGTGACAAATTTTGCCGCTCACTCAACTCGTGGGGCACCCACTTTTCGAGCTTTTTCACCTTCCCAAGGGGTTTGAAGCATCCGCAACAGCTCTTCCGCGATCCCGCGAACTGTTTGGGCTTCCACCAGTTCCTTCAACTCGTAGTCCAGGATTGCTCTAGGCCGACTGCTTCGGGGGTCATCTTCGAGGCTGAAATCTCCGGTCCGAAATTTAATGAACCACTGGCGCACAGTGCTTTTTCCAACACTATTAGGCCCCCGGGCGCGTGTAGCGCAGTCGGAGGAGGCGCGACTGTCGCGTGCACCCGATACCAGGTTCCTGGTTCGGATTTCCCGCCCAGGCCAACCAAGCCTTCCATCCCTCCGGGGTCGGTGAATTGGTACCAGACTTGTCTGGGAAGGATAGAGCGCTGACTTGTTCATCGGCTGGCCACCGCAAGTCATTGTATGGCCAAATACGCATTCATGTCGCCTCCACGACATCCCGTAGAAGTAGAATGCGCTGACGCATCCCAGAAGAGATTGAGTAACGCCGTCCTTTATCCTTTATCCTTTATTAGGCCCCCACCCTTGATTGATTTGTCGAGCTGTCTCGGCTGGGAGCGAACAACCGCCTTCTTCGCGCGAGGTTGCTTTTTTTTTTGCACCAACGAAAGAAGGCTGCGGAATTGAATAATAGGAGTCTCAGAACGACCATCAATTGGGACATTTACACCTCACTTGCAGGCCTTTGGGAAGGTACCGTCATGGACAACATTGAAGAAGAATACGACTGCTTCGTGCACCATCTCCGCGAAAATGCTAAGGGAGCCGAGAGCTTGAAGACCATCAGGAGACGTCTGTCTCCGGAAATTCTCGAGCTGATACGTCAGCGTGGAACAGCACGAGCGCCAGGCAACTACCAACTGACGTCCGAGATTGCGTAGCTATGCAGAGTGGGAATAAAGGAGGATCTTAAGGAGAGAAGGGCGGAAGTGTTGACAGAAGCTGCAGATGTAGGTTTGAGCACCCGCAATGTCCGCCGGGACTTCGCCAACTTGAATGCAAGCCCACCGACGTCCTGAAGGAACCGTCACCTTTTCCGGAAACACCATGGAGAAGGTCATCCACGACTTCTACTCCGATCTCTTCGATAGCCACGTCCACCTGCCCCCATGCCATCTTCCGCAGGTTGGATACGTCGTTCCTTCGGTTCTCTCTCCCGAGATCCGGCACGCCATCTCGTCGGTGAAGAAACGTACAGCACCCGGTCCCGACAGGATCAGACTCGAACACCTGAAGAATCTCCCGCCAACGCTCATCAACACCCTGGCGCGGCTCTTCACCCGCTACCTGTCGGAATGCAAGGTTCCATCTCAGTGGAAGACCAGCAGGGCCGTCTTGCTGTACAAGAAGGGAGACGTGCACGACATTGGCAACTATCGCCCGATCTGCCTGCTGTCCCTAGTCTCCAAGCTGTTCACTCGAGTCATCTTGAACAGGATTAGCAGAATGCTGGACGAAGGACAGCCATGCGAGCAAACAGGATTTCGGAGAGGATTCAGCACGATCGACCACATACACACCATTACGAAGCTCATCGAAATGGCTTGCTTGGCCTGGGCGGGACCCAAACCAATAGCCTTTGTATGGGGCTGGACAGCCTGCATCTCCTGCTATGTTTCCATGCAAACGCAGACTTACAGTAACGTGAAGCTATAATAAAGACACATTTTTGTCCGAGCCTTATGATAAAGAAAGACGTTATGGTACTAACGGGCTGGAGCCCGTTGCGAGATTGCATGTGGTCATTGAACTCACATAAACACTGTTTCTGTGAGCACAGACCTAGGCATGTGACGAAACACCGGGGTCTGGCCGCTTTTAAGATAACTTGCCGGTGTGCAGCGAGCACCAGCCCGCTTAGTACCGAAGTTATTGTTTTCCTTCTTCTTTTACACTGGCACAGTGCATAGACATGTTTTTCGACCGGCTGTTATCGATCGATTTTATCGATTTTTACTCCATTGTCCATTGGGAGAGGGAGTCGCGTGGATATATCGGCCATATGGCAGACTTCACAAAAGGGAGGCGGTGTAGATCGTCTGGCTGTTATTTTATTGTCTACTGTTATTTCGATTTTTGTTAAGTTTACCGTTTAATCAGTAATCAATATGTTGGCTGGGGAGTAGCTACATTCACAAGTTCTTCGCAAATAGAAAATATCTGTTTTTACCACTTGTTTGGATGAATCACCAGAAAGAAATGAGACCGGCCCTCATGGCTGGAATATTCCTAGCTATTTGGAATACACCTTGGGGTCGCAAAATTGACAGTGTGATATTTCACGTTTTTAGATGAGCAGGACAGATTTGCTACAGGTTCACATATAATACTTCGTACGTCTCGGTCCGTCATCAGCTGCCATTAGGCAGAAGCTTGTTTCATGAAAGTTCTTTAACATTCAGTCATCCACCAATTCCAAAAAAATGATCGCTTTGAAGTGACCGAGAAGCTTGAAGTGGCTCAAACAGGTGGTTACCCTTCAAATGTCTTGTAAACCTTTCGTTTCTTCCTCATGAGCAGCACTTTGCAACACACAAGTACTCAATTGAGAAAAATTAGTGTTCCAGCAAATAAGGAAATTAAACGCTTTCATAAGCCCTTTGATTCTACTATGTGTAAGTTCTGTACCTCATTTTCACGATGCACAATGGGGTTTATGAGAGGCCTGTCGATAAAACCTTAACTAGGAAGGGATCCGTTATGTCTTGCTTCCATTTTTTCTTCTGGGCTGTCGTCTATCATGCAGCCTGATTTTTCATTCGAATTCGAATATCCGAATTCGAATGTTCGAAAAATCGTGTTTTTCGAGTGTACTCGAATTCAGATGTCCAAAAAGTCGCATTATCGAATGTACTCGAATTCGAATATTCAGAAAAACCACGTTTTTCGAATATATTCGATTTCGAATGCTCGAAAATTTTCGGTATTCGAAACCATTCGAACACTCGAAATTTTTGCGAGAGCATAAATATAATACACACAATTCGTCACACTTTGAACTACGCGCGAATCTCAAACATCGTTTTTATCATAAGGTCACACTTCCCTAGTTCTTGAAGAGGAGTGCCACTAACTTGTTAAGAGATTGATAAAGAATATTCGAATATTCGATATTCCAAACCTTCGAATATTCGAATAAACGAATATTCCAATATTGGCCTCTTTCGAATATTCGAATAAACGAATAATTCGAATATTCGAGAAAGTCCAACAAACGAATAAACGAATATTGGACTTTTTCGAGTAGTCGAATATTTGATTATTCGAAATTCGACTGTTCGAAATTCGAAAAGGACAAAGGTATATAAAGGGATGAGGAATACGGCCGTTTCGTGCACCATCTCCACGATAGTGCTAAGGGAGCCGAGAGCTTGAAGACCACCAAGAGACGTCTGTCTCCGGAAACTCTCGAGCTGACACGCCAGCGTGGAGCAGCGCGAGCGGCAGGCAACTACCAATTTTCGTCAGAAATTGCGTAGCTATGCAGAGGGGGATAAAGGAAGAAATTAAGGAGAGAAGAGCGGAAGTGTAGGCGGAAGCTGCATAGCTTGTTGTGAGGCTTTGCATCGCCCGCCGTAACTTCGCCAACTCCAATACCAAAATGACCGCTCTCGGACGTACTGTAAGCTCTTTTTCCAGAAGGACCATGGAGAAGGTCATCCACGACTTCTACTCCGATCTCTTAGATAGCTACGTCCACGTTCCCCATGTCATCTTCCGCAGGATGGATGCGTCGTCCCTTCTGTTCTCCCATCCGAGATCCGACACGCCGTCTCGTCGGTGAAGAAACGTACAGCACCCGGTCCCGACAGGATCAGACCCCAACTCCTACAGTACCTCCCGCCAGCGCTCATCAACACCCTGGCGCTACCTGTCGGAGTGCAAGGTCCCACCTCAATGGAAGACCAGCAAGACCGTCTTGTCGTACAAGAAGGGAGACGTGCACGATAGCTGTGCTTTAGCTTAATCGACCTGAAGAAGGCATTGGAATCCGTCGAAGCTGAATCGGTCATCGAAGCCCTGCTTACACAGGACGGTCCTACTCAGTACATCAGAATCCTTCAAGAGCTTTACAGTGGATTCACACCTAACGATAAGATTTCACCATTCTACAACGATGTCCTTGTCTAAAGTGGGGTTCGCCAAGGGGATATTTTTACTGAACCCTTCAGCGCCACCCTCGAAAACGTCGTGCGCGAACTAGAATGGGAAGACATGGGAGTGAAGGTCGACGGCCAGCAGCTGCACCATCTTCGCTTCGCTGACAACGTCGTGCTCATAACACCGAGCACCAGCCAGGCAGAGCGAATGCTGGCCGACTTCGATTGTGTATGTGGGAACGTTGGACTGCAGCTGAATCTTGCGAAGACGATGTTCATGAGAAACGGACAAGTTTCTGATGCCTCATTCTCGCTCAACGGAATGAACATCTCCGAATGCTCCAGCTACGTGTGTCTATTATGTCGTTGCATGTGAAATGGCCGATTTTGCTACCTCAGTTTCTGGAGTTTTTTCGTGACTGCGACTGTTCCCGTTTCAGTCATTGTGTCTACTTTCTGAACGCGCAGGACCCTCACTTTCTTACCATTTATAACTGTTGTGACATAATTGCCTCCTTCCGAGTTTTTAGCGTCGTTGTTACGGTATGAATCAATGTGATATCTGGGTGATCTACTTATCTGAATGGGAAAGTGGCCACCACGCGGCGGCCTCACCTCAGCTCGTAACATCAACATTGTATTTGCGGAGGATTTCCCTAAGGAGCGCACATTTCGACTCTGGTTCGAAACATTTCGATCTGGAGATGAATGTCTCGAAGGTGAAGGCCGCCATCATCCTTAGCAGCGACCATCCCAAAGCCATAGTGGAAGCAGATCCGCATCAAAGTGTGAAAGAGCCAGCACAGCATTTCGGCGTTGACGGCGGCACTACCAGTCGCCACTTGAATGCGATCGGAAAAGAAAAAAAAATTGGACAAATGGATTCCTCATGAACTGACTAGGAGCCTTTTTTAGAAAGATCGTGACATGCGACGTAAAATGGATTCTTTATAAGAATCTGCACGTCGTCGCTCTGCACAATGGCTGGACAAGAATGGGAGTCCTAAGGGGATGCCAAAACCAAGTCTCCATCCAAGGAAGGCCATGGAGACCGTATGGTGGACAGTGGCTGGTATAGTCCACAAGTCCTTGAAGACTGGAGAGACTATCACAGCGGAGAAGTACTGTGCCAAAATTGAAGTGATGCAGCGGAAGTTGATTGAAAAACAGCCGACTTTGGTCAATACGAAAATCTGCCACGTCCAGCATATTCACCACATCTGTCCCATACCGATTACCCTTTGTCGAGCATCTAGATCGTAGTGTGAAAGATAAAAGATCCAGCAACCTGGAGATGTCGAGTGTTTTTATGCTTTATTAATTTTTGTAGTTCTCTTTTTTAAAGATGGAATGTTCAAGCTACTGTTGCGTTGAGAAAAGTGTACTAGTTGTAGTGGTGCTTATTTCGATTAATAAAATTGCTCCCAAGAGAAGTTACTATCTGTCAAAGTTCTCAGTCAAAATCGGCCATGTCATATGCAACGGCCTAATAGGTCGCTAAGCCAACAGTGCCAACGAACTAGTGCGAGAGCTGAGCAGGAAGGAAAGAACGGCTTGAGGAGCTTTCAAGAACGTCGAAGAGTCGTGAAGAAGACGAAGAACGTGCGACTCCGTGCCCCCTATTCGACTTACTACGGTACCTAGCTCGCTCGGTCCAGTTGCACCGCGCGCGCGGAGTTGGTGCAAACAACACACTGCATTTGACGGCCTGTCCAAAAATCGCCCTCCAACTGCCTTCTTCGCTCAGGGTGAGTCCGCGACTGGGTTCTGCGCTCTTCGAGCGCAGAACTAGGCTAGGAAAGGGACTCCAGGGTGTCTGCCATGCAAGCTGCTCGTGTGGAAACTGCATTCCTCGCTCAGGGGGTCCACGGCTGGGTTCTACGCTCTTCGGTCGGCGAAGCGCATACGGCTGAAAAAGTGCGCAAAAAACCTTTCAAACTGTGCAAACGTCAAAGCCCGGCAGGTCTCAAATAATCAGTTCAAATGCAAGGACGCCGTAACGCTGAGGAACCGAACCCCCGACCTCTCTGGCATGAGGCGATCTCATTACCCACTACACCACGACCAGCTCGATGAGGAAGCCATAGCGGGTGTACAAGAGGTCGATCGAAAGTCAACGTGCGACGCGATCTCTACGCTAGGAGGGCGCAGAGAGTCAGGTCAGGGTGTTGTGTGCATTTGCACAGCGCACGCGGTGCAACTGGACCGAGCGAGCTTGGGATCTTTTAGTTCGGCTCCACTGATCTTCCTGCCGTAACACAGAGACTGGGGCTATACGAAAGCAGGATGGACACGCGATCAGCGTCGGGCAGCGTGGAATCGAGAGGAGATGCTCGGAGTGAGACGACGCACGCAAGTGAAAGAAGGCCTCCGGAGTTCCGAGCCTCGTCGACGTTCGAAGATCACAGACACTGTCGCATGGGCCAAGTTGTCGAAAATTAGGTGGGTTATGTGGACCGTATGACCGCTTCTAGCGCGGTGCGGGATGCAGTGCATAGATTAATGGCCCTCGGTAGCTGGCTCAGCACGGAAAGTGCCAGGAAAATCACAAGCGCAGTTAAGGAGTCACAATATAGCGACAAGCGCTATTTCAGCACAAGCTATGATCAGCCAACACACCGGCACATCGTTTGATATCAATCTTCAGTTACCGTTATCTTCTAGATGATACGTTGCTGTTCGTTTGTTCATTTGGAAAGAAAGTAAAGATTAATTGCCCAAGAGCGTTCGTCAGCAACGGTCGTCCCTTCCAACTAGCGCGTGGCAAACTGACATCGATAGTGGTGCATCGGCCGGATCCAAGGACTTAGAGAAGGCGAGTTACTCTTACAGTTGCCTGAGTTCAGTCTTAGCTCTGTCCACGTTGTATTGTCCACAACGTTGGAGCACCAGATCAAACAGAAGATCGCAGGAACCCACAAGGAGGAGCAAAAACCTGACCGGAAAAGAGTCAACATCGCATCCTGTGATGGCAGAACTTAAAGGGAAAAAGCCGTGGCTGACGCGACAAGGAGTACAACTCGAAACATTTCTTCATCGAGTCAAGAAAATAGTCGAGACCTCGACAAATCAAAGCTGGAATGATAGACAAATGAGATTGCAACAAGCTTCAGCCAAGGCAGCTCGGACTAGAAAAAGCCATCGGCAAATACACCGAGGCCGTAGACTCGGCAACCTTAAAGGACGACATCAAAGAAAGGATCGAAGCCAACATTTATACAGCGTACACCATATTGAAAAAAGCGCAAGAAATGTCAATCGAACTTATTGAAAAGCTACAAGAGATTCAATATGAAAGTTCAATCGAAAATTCTGAATCCACAGACCAATGCTGGCACCGCTTACGGTTCCGACTTTCACTGGTCATCCACGGAAGTGGGATCAATTTTGGGGAATTTTCACCACAACAGTTCACAACAGGAATATCAGGAAGATCGAGAAACTAAATTACCTACTCCAGTCTCTTCATGGTCCACCAAAAGAGATTTTGGCATATCTTCAAGCGACGGACGATAACTATGACATCGTTATAGATCTTCTCCAACGGAAGTTCGGCAATGAAGAGCTGATCGTAGGGCAACTACTCAAAACTCTACAAGAACTACAACCTCGCAGTTGCAAACTAGCGGATCAACAACGCACCTTGGATAAACTTTTCGCCCTCATATCTCAGCTGAGACAGAAGGGGAAGTAATTGACACTCAATATATGCGACGCATCATTCTGGGCAAGTTCTCTGACAAAATCCAACGAGCAACGCTCAAACGCAGGAAGGCTGTTGAAGAAGAGTGGACAACACGAAGGCTCCTTCAAGATCTCAGAGATTACTTTCAAACTGAGGATGAAATCCAACAACTGAAGGGATTCGTAGAAGATCCTCCACAAAGAGATCTCAATACAAAGCCTTCGGACAACACCACCAAAGACAAGGGAAAAAGGGCTACAAGATTATATTCTGTTTTTACTGCCAGAAATCTTATCACTCACCTGTGACACGCAAGGAATATTCAACATACGAACAACGTATCGACGTAATTCGTAAGCAGAATCTTTGCAAGAACTGTGGCGCTAGCACACATAGCGCAAGAGATTGCAGCCGAGGAGCATGTAAGCGTTGCAATGAGAAAGGTCCATCATACCTCTATTTGCAAGAAAGCTTTTACGACACAAACACAGACACAGCCAAACCAGACGCACACGAAGACTCTACACAAGAACGACCGTCCATCAAAGAGACAGCCACACAGAGTTTCTCAACAGTCGTCACCAATGACTCTTCGGCAACGTACATAATTGCAAACGACATCGTCCTATGAAAGCCTATGAATAGTCAGCCACCGGGAGGACATGTAGAGTTACTCGTAGGAAAGGCAAGAATATGGAACAACCGTTCACAAGAGTTCGAAGATGTTGAAATCATTCTTAATACTGGTGCCGACCAGTCATTTATAAACACAGATTACGCTCAACACCTCGGAACTGAAAGTAAGAGGAGATCAAACTTCAAATACATACCTTCGGCAAGAAATCGGCGACCAAGAAAATAAGCAAACTCTGTACGGTCGAACTCGAAGATCACCAAGGAACTAAGCATCAATTCAAAGTGGCAGAGATCGATTTCATCGTAGGAAACATTCAACGCAGCCACTTAGACGAGGAGGACAGTCAGTATCTCTCAGAATATGGAACACAATTGTCCATATCACCTCAGAAACGACAACTGGAACCAAAACTCCTGCTAGGGTGTGGAGATCTATTTACACTCTTCGATGGCAAAAGTCTAGGAGAGCAAAGGAACCTCCCGTCAGGACTCAAGCTATAAAGGAATACTTGAAGAAGTCGATGGGAATGCAATGTCCAATGGAAAAGTTGTACATTATTTGGCACATCAGACAGTCATAACGCCCCATAAGGACACAACAAAACTCCGCGTCGTGTTTGATGGGTCCGCTCACTTCAGAAATGCGCCATGTATTAACGATAAACTTCACCAAGGGCCGGTCATTCTGCTTCACTCGTCGACATGCTGCTACGTTTTCGTATAGGAAGCATTGCGGTGATTAGCGACGTGGAAAAAGCATTTCTACAGATCCACTTGCAAACTTGTGATCGAGACGCAACACACTGTCTATGGCTATCACCAAGCCGATGGACACAAAAAAATAATAATATCGTCACATACAGATTCACTTGTGTTACATTTGGATTGAACTGTTCGCCATTTTTACTGGCAGCGACGATCGCCGAACACGTGGAACATGCAGAGGAGCGAGAAATGGCAACGTTGATAAAAAATAACATCTATGTAGATAATCTTATTATGTCAGCCTCGTCCGTGGAAGAAGCCCTGCGATGCTGTGACAAGGCGAGACACATATTCGGAGAGATCAACATGAATCTGTGAGAATTCCGAACAAATGCCAACGAAGTCAACGAACGCTTCCCAGCGGACAAGTTAAGTCAATCAACAAATCCAAAGGTTTTAGGATTGAAATGGACTTCACAAGGAGACACGATCCTCATTAAATGCTGTTATCCTGACAAACAGATCATTACGAAAAGGATCATTTAGGAGCAAGTGGCACCACTCTATGATTCTCACGGATGGATAAGCCCACTAACATTGTGAGCAAAACTATTGATCCAGAGTTTGTGGAAATACACCTACTAATGGGATGAACGCCTGTCAGAGGACCACCAGACTGAATGGGAGCGTATTCTCTTCGAACACAAGGATTCACAAAACATCTGCAAAGGAAGAAAAGTGACGGGACAGCAACCCCAGCACATCTGGTAGCATTTGCAGATGCCAGCAAACAAGCAATGGCCGCCTGTGTTTACTTGCTGCATAATGGACGGACAGATTTGCTAAATGCCAAATCGAAACTACCATCCATCAAAGAGAATCCTACCATACCGAAACTGGAATTGAATGCACTTACAATGATTACGGTGTTCAGAGCTCTAGAAAGTAAGATGCACATCAACGGAATCACTATCTACTCGGACTCCGAAATCGCATTAGCATGGATGAACCCGAAATTGGACGTCAAGGTAAGAGTTCTTGTCAAAAACCGAACAAGTGAAATCCACCGAATAATGAAAGACCTTCGAAGAAATGGAGCAACTATAAACTTCGGTTACATATCTACCACCAGCAACCCAGCAGAGCTGCAACAAGAGGACTATCAAAGAAAGAGTTCGAAGAATTTCCTCTCTGGTGGGAAGGACCAGATTTTCTTCTTTGGCCCAAGGAATGCTGGGCCCCCTCGAGATGAACTCTCTACACAAAAACATGAGATACGTCTTATCAAACCGCTCTATCAACAATTACCTCCCCCGCAATTTGCGAAGAAATAATAGAGTGGTCAAGACTACAAGACGAGCCATCTCATCCGTTGCCTACGCATTGAGATGGTTGGAGCGAATTACGAAGAGGATCAATCCGGACCTCCGTAAAAAATTTAGGGGCATATACGAGCTTCGCTACCACTACTCGTGTGACTTCATAACCGTACCAGAGTACGAAGGCACGTTCAAGCTCCTTCTCCGTATGCAACAGCAGGCTCACGTCGAAGGCTAAATAAATCCACAGAAAGACAAGCTGATCCCTGTAAAGGATTCGGATGGGATCATGCGCTGCCGTGGAGGCCTCGAACAATCAAACTTACCAGACGACAGCAAGTTTCCGATACTGATCGCTCCACACTAAGAACTCGCATCACTTATCATCAAGGACGCTCACACTAACTTTCATATAGGGACGGCCCACACGATGGCTCCTGTGCGAGAAAAGTTCTGGATTCCTCAGCTCAGAAGACAAGTCCAAAAGATCCTTCGCCGATGTGTGCAGTGCCAACGCATGAACAATCTCCCATATCGATATCCAGAAATGTCTAATCTCTTTACTAGACGTGTTACCCGAAGCAGGCCATTCCTTCACGTAGGGATAGATTATTTTGGACCCATAACTGTAAGCTCACCCACGAAGGATAATTGCAAGGCTCATGGAATCATACTCACTTGCACAGCCACAATACTTCTCCATCTGGAATGTGTATCGGACATGTCACCGAACAGTGCTTAACACACTCAGACGTTTTTTCGCTAGGAAAGAAGTCCCCGAAACCATCACGTCAGACAATGGACCATCCTTTTTGCTGGCTGATCAAATCCTCAGTGATGCGGCATCGCAAATAGCCAACGATACAACGGTTGCAAAAGTCATGGCCACAAGAGGTATATTATGGAAAACCATTACGCCATACGCGCCCGCGCCACGGCAAGGATCCTTTTTCGAGAGACTTATCAAGTCGATACAGCCCTCCATGTACAAAACTCTGGGAAGAACAGTAGTGTCAATTGATGCTCTGAATACCCTGCTGATCGAAATCGAAGGCACACTAAACGCCCGTCCGCTCACATACCAAGAAGAGCACTGGGAAGACCAGTCGATAATCAAACCAATCGACTTTATTCAGAGAGATCTTATCGTGACATTCCCAATGGAAAAAACTGGAGAATGTTCCAACGACCCGTCATATCACACAACATCCGAAGCTCTACAGCTCCAGACACTACGCCAAACAGAAGAAGCACTTCAAACTTCCCATAAACATACAGAAAGATTCTGGAGAATATGGTCAACACAGTATCTCACAGCACTAAGAGGCCAGCACACACACTTTCTTCCAGGCGACCATGGTTCCCTCGACAACCAAAAGTGGGACAAGTGGTTCTACTCGCAGGCCCCAACATTCCACGGAACACATGGAAGATAGCCCGAATAATCAATGTTCACGCCAACTTCAAAGGGATAATACGTGAAATAGAGCTCATAATGCCTAACCGAAGAGTTACGAGGCGCCCGGTCAACCTACTCGTTCCACTCGAATTAGAAGATCGGGAGGAAGAGAACAATGGCGGAGAAATCCCGACAAAGAACGCGACACAAGATAGCTCAAATGCACGAGACAATAATTCTACCGTAGACACCGAACCGAATAATAAAGGAACTCTACATCAGAATACGATGTCATCTAACAGTGAATGCAGATCAGGACGACACAATCTGCGACGACGCCCGCGCATCGACTACCATTATTCACCCACCTCTCCGCCACACCGTCAATTCCCTCTGTAAGGACCATCACCAAACCATACCCCTCACATCGACACGCCGACATTTCCTCACCTCTCGCTTTCCACCAGGTCGTTGTATTTCGCCGGGAAGACCTTCGACACGCCGTCATTACCTCACCTCTCCGTCACCGTCGTGTCCTTCTCCAGATACCATCACCACACCATACCCCACTCATCGACTACCGTTATTCCCTCAGCTCTCTGCCACACCGTCATTTCCTTCTATAAAGACCATCACCACAACCCATACTCAACACATCACCACTAGTCGCCGACTCCTCAGCATCGGAACATCGCCACTCGTTGCCGACTCCTCAACACCAGAACATCGCCACTTATCGCCAACTCCTCGACACCGGAACAAAGAACGGACATCGATTTCGAACTACGAGGACGAAATTACGACAGACTTTTACAGCCCCGGGAAGTATAGCGACAAGCGCTATTTCAGCACAAGCTATGATCAACCGACACACCGGCACATCATTTGATATCAATCTTCAGTTACTGTTATCTTCTAGATGATAAGTTGTTCGTTTGTTCATTTGGAAAGAAAGTAAAGATTAATTGCCCAAGAGCGTTTGTCAGCAACGGTCGTCCCTTCCAACTACTGCATGGCAAACTGACATCGATAAACAAAGGTACTGTATTCAAGCTGGAGTTGTCCTCCGTTCTATTAAGTGTTCTCAAAGTTGCGCGATGCTAAAGTGACTAGTGGCCAGAGTAGGTCAGGGGCGATGCTTTCAGGTTTGAGCAAAATCACCTCTCAAGCCTTTAATCTGATCGCTTGCTAATTCCAGAGAGCTATAGTCTGAGCGTACGTTAGTGACTGTAACCCACTTGGCAGAAAAATATGCAGAATACAGAGAATTCTTCGAAAGGGGTATTGTAAGGTAGGTTGACAGCATATCGCTTGAGATTAACGCAAAGCGACAGTCCTTTTGAGCGTAGATGTTCAACACAGTCATTGGACCGAGCAGGACGTAGCCGGCGTTGTTCACCAAGAAGTCCACTGCTGAAATCTTGTTCAAAATGAGGCTGAACTGGACCTCGCGGTTGGGTGAGCCTACCCTTATCGATGCCTTTGACGTATTTCACTCGGTGATTCACGAGAATCTCGTGAGCTAACTCCTTGTAAACCGGAATCTGCGATTTCTAAACGCAAGATGCAATGGAGCACAATCGTCAGGGCACACAATGACTTACGGCAATCATATTTGTCCTTGTGGCAGAGCTGCCGTCCATCAGTATCGTGTATCGTCCTTGCTTGACCAGTTTCGCCAGCTGCTCAATGTCTGAAGAGATTCTTGCAACAGGTGATGAGGAGAAGAAGGGAATGTGAGGGAGAAACTAGAGTGCTCCGCACTATGGAAAGGCAGAGCCACTTTGTTGACGGCGAACAGAGCGACGAGACTTCCGGTGAACGTAGCCATTAGAGTTATGCTAGCCAGCCACCAAAAGCTCATGATCAGACGAATACTCCATGACTGTGGCTGCTCAGAAATCCCTGGAAACCGATCGATTATCTAGTGGAGCGGCTTGATTCCTTGATGCAAAGCTCAAATTTTTTACCGCTTTTAACACTTGCGTATTCTTCTTCAATATCCGAATGCAAGAGGCAACTTCTTTCAACTTTAAAAGGATGAAAAGATAAAGGGGGCAGTTGCTCAGTAGACAAGAGATATTCAATGACTCAGCTGTGAAAAATTTCAGCAAAAAAAAATCGCTTTGAGGAAGCCGACGTTCTCGCTGGAGCGGCCAACACGGGATAAGTCCTCTGGATCAGGTTTTCCATAAAGAGCTAACTGCCTCAGTACTGCTCACGAAGTCCCGAACTGGTGGTGAGGTAGATTTCGGTCCGGCTTAGTCTGCTCTTAAGAGTCATTAATACACATTTCTGCTTTTTTCTGGAATTGAAAGCAAGCTGTTGAAATGTTTTGTTGGAAAGCTTGTTTTCTTTCGATCATTGTCAGTTATTAACCGCTAATTTGCCTTGAGTTGTTGAAAAGTTTTATTCTCCAGAACGGGTGTTCTACGGCAACCATAGACCTGGAAAGCAATGGCTGGAACGCAACGTGCCGGGGGTTCTATGTCAAACACGGAGCTCCACGAAAAGAAGGTCCTCGTCGAAAACCAATCAACCGTCTACAGCCTAGACATTGCACCGAGCAACTACCATCTGTTCCGGTCGAGAAATCGTTTCCTCCGTTGCATCCGCTTCACCGAAGTCGATGACGTTACGGCAGTGGTAAGCGGCTTCTTCAGGTCAAAACCGACCGGTTCGTAGTAGTATCTTGGCCAACCTCACAGTGATGCTATAAATTTCTGGATGCCTTCTCTACCCACTACTTCTTTTCTTACTGGTCAGCTCCTGCTAGCCTTTTCTTATTTATCCACTCGTGATCAGAGGAGGAATCCTGGCCTTTTCAGTACTTTGAATTCCTTCCCTAAGTTAATTACGTCCAATCTCTTTTATTGTCGATTCTATTTTTATTTTTTATTTTATTTTTTTTATTCCATGCTTTATATGCTCTTGATTATACTGATTGGACTCTAATAATAATAATAATAATAATAATAATAATAATAATAATAATAATAATAATAATAATAGTTTGCGAGAATGTCTAGCCCTCAGTGTTGTCACATCGACGACATGCGACTGCAGGCGTCTAAATGAAATGTGTGAGATGTAGATGAAAACTGACTCCCGCTAATCTAACTTGGTAGCGTCGAATATATTCGAATTTTCGGCCACTTCGAATAGTCGAATAATGAATGTATTCGAATTTTTGACCTCGTCGAATAGTCGAGTGATGAATATATTCGAATTTTCGGCCTCGTCGAATAATCGAATAATGAATATTCGAATATTCGTTCAAAATTATTCGATTCGGTCCGAAGTATAGTATGTACCCACTGAACTCAGCCTGGCTCTTCTTCACCTCTCGTTTACCATAGACACACGGATATCGTTGCGCTTGCGCGGAGGATGTCGCGCTGGCGCCGACTCGACAGACCTAGCCGCAGACTGCGGCATAGGTCGCCGCAATTAGCGAACACATTCATAAGTTCAGTCCCCCACCCGTTCATGTTCGACGCGCGACCCAATGTATGAAGCCAACAAGCCATTCACGTTTTTGCAGCGCTGCCCGCGGGTGGCCGCGTCGCGCGATAAGACCGAGTAGTCGTGCTCACACCCGGTGTTTTGCGGATGAGAAACAATGAGTAGGAAGAGAAGTAGGGCACTCCTAATCCGTTTGCAGTCTGTGACCGATCCTCACCTTGGTGAACGAAGATCGAGAAGAAAACCCATGCGGACCCAAATATGCTGAACGCTTCCTCGTTGTGCACTCGGTTCAAAGTCCTCGACATTAGATGCAGCGTCGCAGCCGACACCACGATGCAGACCACGCAAACCATCCAAACCTGAACGTATCACGCGGTTTTGATGAACCTCTTCAGTTCACCCCAGAAATCCGTATTCTCGCCTCGCTTTGAGTGAGGGGTGTGCGAAGTAGCGCAAAAGGTTGAACGTAAATAAAGGTCGTCATGAACGAAGCATTCCTAAACGGGTTTTGATGCAAATTGCCAGTAGCATTATTATTGTTAGATTTACCTCGCATCTCAGGAGAACATCGTGCATGTTTCAAAAAATAGGGGAGCAATCAAATTCATTCTAGAAAAGAAAGCTGCAGAACGTCCATTCAGCGTTGTATTAGGGAAGTGTGTAACAAACCTGCCACTGGAAAGGCTCAGTTACAATGAACATGCCATCGCCTCGATCCTGCTCAGAGGAGACGATAAGCATTCCGGTTCGATCGAAGTAGAATGGGTAGGTGAGATCGGACATCAACGAACGATCGTATTCCATTATGGCCGCTCCAGCGAGAATGTCGGCCTCCTTAAAGGAATACATACTGAGCTGTATTCCCACCTCAGGAACACTTCCATGAGAGAGAGAACAAGATAGAAATTATGAGCAAACCTTGCTGTACAGCGCCCTAAACGCCTCCCTCCACGTTTCGTTCTCCGGCACAGTGCGTTTCATAGGAACGACCTGTGTAGGGGAATGCTTCGTCTCGAACACAAAGTTAACGGTGGGAACTCATACCTCATACGTGAGCTCAAGCTGATCTCCAACCTCCATGAGGATTTCCATTACGACGCCAGGTCCATACCCATACCTATTCCGAAGATCTTTGGAGAAGTTGGCGTAGTTAACCTGAAGGTCGCGAGATACGACTACAGGGACGAATGCCTTTTTCCTCTAAGTCCGTTGAGCCGCAGTTTGTCGTGAGAGCATCCTGGTGCAATCTAGCACACCTCTTTTACTGTATTATTAAAATATTCTAGTTGGGAACATATTCTAGCAATCCTTAAAGTTCCTGTATAAATAGTATTACTTTTGACATTAATTGATTTTTCTGATTCCATGTGTGGGAATCTATTAACTTTAAAATTAAAAGAATCTGCTTTATTATATAAGTTAGTTCCTATTTGTTATCAATAAATTTTATAGTCATGTCTATATAATTTCATTTGTACTCATTTTCATGTGTCTTTTTTAAGGCAATTACATTTTCATAAATTAGATTTGAAGTATTGTCAATAAAGTCTTCACTACAATTATGTATTATAAGTAAATCGTCCATATATCTTAATGGTTTAAATAATTGACTGCTGTTAAAATAGTATTTCTAGAAAATTCATATTCAAACATTGACATTGTAAGATCTGCTAATAGTGGACTAAAATTTCCGCCTTGTGGAACGCCTATGTTTTATTTTTATATCTTATTAGTAAATATACAGTAACTGTCACAACGATGTTTTGTTGCGATCAAAACTTCTAGCGCCAGGCGGGACTCGAACCCCACCTCCCTCTGACCGGGAGGGAATGCTCTACGCCTTTATACCACCGGCGCCGTTTGATCGAACTGATTTGAATTGTTTCTATCAAGACCATCAGCTTAACTGGTTTCATGCTGATATCAGAGGCCAGCTCATCCCGGATACGGGTGAGTGCTGATCGGTACCACGAGGTGTGGATGTTGCGTTCGATCAAACGGCGCCGGTGGTGTAAAGGCGTAGAGCATTCCCGCCCGGTCAGAGGGAGGTGCGGGTTCGAGTCCTGCCTGGCGCTAGAAGTTTTGATCACAACAAAGCATCGTTGTGACAGTTACTGTATATTTACTAATAAGATATAAAAATAAAACATAGGCGTTCCACAAGGCGGAAATTTTAGTCCACTATTAGCAGATCTTAAAATGTCAATGTTTGAATATGAATTTTCTAGAAATACTATTTTAACAGCAGTCAATTATTTAAACCATTAAGATATATGGACGATTTACTTATCATAGTAATCCGCTAAGCGATGAGTCACACTATCGATCGACGCGATGAGTCATAAAATAGGGGAAATTACGGGGAAGTTACGGGGCACAAATTAAGGCAGGAAAATAGCGGAAAATACCAAGACGCCTTCTACGTGCCTGGCGACTCAGTAGACGAGCTGTACACGTCGCCGAACGTGCCTGGCGACTCGGTAGACGTGCCGAACACGTCGGCGACCGTGAATGGCGAGCCGTAGACGTACCGAACACGTCGGCGACCGTGCATGGCGAGCCGTAGACGTGCCGAACACGCCGCCAACTTCAGCCCTAGGGGTAATCGAGGTCACTGAACACGATTATGAAGTTCGTTTTTAAAGTGTAGATTGCCATCAACCGATATTGAACAAATTACAGAAGACGTGCCGAACACGTTGCCCACGTGCCTGGGGATTCAGAAGGCGTGCCGAAGACGTTGTCCGATGTCCCTGGGGGTTCAGAAGACGTGCCGAACATGTCGTCCGCTAAGGAAGATCATTGAGGGGGACCAGTAGTAATGGGGGACGAGTTCTACTAGGGGGAGTAATGAGTGACCACCAAATCGCCCTATTTATTAAAGAGGAAGGGTTTTTGGTCCGAAGTTAGCCCCTTGGACTTTGTGTACTTCTTTCTGTAAGTTTGAGGGATATTTGGAAATTGTCCAATACTGTTGTTTACCATCGACGTCTCACTGCCAGGCGGGTGCTGGCACCCATATGACGAGGTCTCGAAAGACGTCTCTATTGTTTTTGGCTATATGCCAAGACCAAGGAACACCCATATGACGAGGTTTCGCAAGACGCGTTTGTGGGTCATACCTCATTGTTCCTTCCCAGCTCTGCTGTGTGGCGCATTTGCGTTATTTTGCCCCATCATACTATCATACTATATAATAATCCGCTAAGCGGTGAGTCACACTATCGATCGGCGATGAGTCATAAAATAGGGAAAATTACGAGGCACAAATTAAGGCAAGAAATTGGCGTAAAATACCCAGACGGCTTCTACGCGCCTGGCGACTCAGTACACGAGCAGAATATGTCGGCGACCGTGCATGGTGAGCCGTAGACGTACCGAAGACGTGCCTGGGCATTTAGATGATCATCGACGGAAGGCCTCCACAGCAGGGGAGACAATCGATATCGATCAATATTATCGGTCTCCTGTGGGTGTCGTTCAAGCGGCACGAAACTTCAGCGCTGGGGCTAATCGAGGTCCTGACAGGTGGTTTTCTCCCAGATTTAACCGATCGGGGTGGAGATGGGGTGGAACACGCCGGTGGTTTTTTTCCAGATTTAACCGATCGGGGTGGGGAAGGAGTGGGAGACACGCGGGTATTATGACCGAAGGAGTGCTCCTCATCATGTAGAAAGTTTCAATGTGGAGGCCAGCATCGATCGATATTATCGATCGCCTGACCGGTGGTTTTCTCCCAGATTTAACCGATCGGGGTGGGGGGGGGTGGGAGACACGCGGGTACGATGGCCGAAGGAGTGCTCCACAACAGTCTGAGGACGAAAGCACTGATTAACGCAAATAAATTACGTTTCTGAACTGTCTGAAAATAGTGCCGACGTTGAGGAGATGTTGAGGATGGAGGGACGGAGAGCTGGACGGCTTCATATCGAAGAACTACTCACCTCATCTTAAAGGAGGTAGACCAAGGTTCGAAATTATTATTCAAATACCTCTTTTTACTGCTAAGGTGCCGAAAAGGCTGCACAAGCAGAGCAGCTGCTTGAAGTGAGTGATCTTGGCTTAGTGACTCTCTAAGGTCGCGCGAAGCGCGCAAGTGCGAGACACGCCGACAGGCGTGTCGGAGCACTTGTAATACATAATTATAGTGAAGACTTTATTGACAATACTTCAAATCTAATTTATAAAAATGTAATTGCCTTAAAAAGACACATGAAAATGAGTACAAAGGAAATTATTGTGACATGACTATAAAAATTATTGATAACAAAATAGGAACTAACTTATATAACAAAACAGATTCTTTTAATTTTAAAGTTAATAGATTCCCACACATGGAATCAGAAAACTCAATTAATGTCAAAAGTAATACTATTTATACAGGAACTTTAAGGATTACTAGAATATGTTCCCAAGTAGAATATTTTAATAATAAAGTAAAAGAACTCTATGATATATTTATACAAAATAAAACATTTAAAATGTATTTATAAAAACCAACAATTTTTTTGTAAATACGCCATAATAGACTATAACATAAATAATAAAATGATTAATTTTATTAAATAAATTAATTCAATTTACTGTACTGCCTATTAAGTTATATATCCACTCAATTTCTAACATTAGTTATATCATGTTTCAACTGCTCTAATACATATAGCCCACGAACAATCAACACTGTATGCACCTTAATCAAATCAACAATCTACCACTATATAACTAAGCTGCCCGCCCGTAGATGATGAGACGTATCTCACGCAAGTTAGAAACCGCCTGAGATACCCCTCACGGAACATCACGCAATCTCGTGGAACCCTTTGCGACGCCTCTGCGTACCTCGCGCGGGCAACGTTTGCCGTTCAACATGGGATGTTTTTGCAGCAGAGCCTCCTCCTGCTTGACCCAACGGCGTCTGCGCGTGTTTCTGGGATCCAGAAGCCGGGTCCCCTACGTCATGTAATAAGCGTCGGAAGTCAGAAGAGGAGACATCGTCGTCCTACGACGAGCGGTCACAGTCAGAATTGAAGATGAGATGCTGTGCTGCAGCAGAGGAAGCGGAGCCTCCTGCTCATGCTCCGTTCGCATTCAGAACTCAGCATTATCCCAGAGGCGTACCTCGCGCGGGCAAAGTTTTCGTTCAACATGGGATGTTATTGCAACAGAGGAAGCGCAGCCTCTTCCTGCTCACGTACTTTTTGCGTGAGAGTATTTTCTGAGAACAAAGCTTTAACCTATGACCCCGCGAAATAGGCAAGTGCGAGACACGCCGTTAGGCGTGGCACTTGTAATATCAATTTGGTAATGATTTACACTGCAGTGTAGTTCCTATTTTGGTATGCACTCACTGTGAGCGGTACTATATGAAGAGGCATTCAAATGTGAGCTTAGATCAACACCTATTTAGTTTGTAGCAAGTCCCCCTCTTCACTGATGAGCCACAGGGGAGGTGCTACAACATAAAAAAGGTTCGTATGAAGATTTTTTTCGGCGAAACGAACCTTCTTAGGTATTTTTTAATTTTACATTTTAGTATATTTTTATAAATTATAAATTTTTGTTCGGAATTGACCGTTTGATTGGTTGATTTATTTACGTGTGCCTTCGCGCACGTAAAACAAACAGAACATAAAGGTCAACGCGGACAAACACCAAACATAACCTCGGCGTGTGCACCTATTATGAAAAGAAGCCTGATGAAAAGCAACGAAAAAACAAGAAGAAAAACGAACATGAGTAATACGTTCTAGTAAGGACACTACGAAATGAGAACGAAGAGTCTTCGCGTCTACATCGTCAGCATTCCAACAACAGCGCGAAGAGCCCCTACACTCAAACTCGCCAAGTCCTCGCTCCTATTCTTACTTAACGTTGGTATAACTCTAATTTCTCTTCGAGATAATTGGAAACCAGTCTAGAGGGCCTCTGAAGCAACACTGGACTGGTAGGTTACACAAGAACTTGAAAGTAGCTAGTGTCCACCCTGATCTAGCAATGAATCGGAAAAAAGGTGGCGTCGTGACACCAGAAAAGCGAAACCAGCTACGAAGTGGGGCAGACGCTGAAGAAGAAGATAATTCTAATGCTGAAGAAGTTTATTGAAACCGAGCAAACAGTTTTCTAATTTTATAACTGGAGCCTATTGTTCTTAGACCTGTGCCATGAAGTAGGATTCAAGGTGATATGTTGGCCGGTGACGAGAAATTAAATCATTATTATCTGTTACCACCGTGGAGCCCCAACCAGTAATCAGCTATGCCGAAGTAGGGGAGGGGCTAATAAAAAGGAGAAGTGCTTGCAGCACTGACTCGGTGTAACCAACGTCAAGTGCAATGTGTAACGAATAAATACTGACGTGTTGGAGTATATTAGAACGTGTACTACTACTAGGGTGGAGAGAACAAGGAGAACAAGAAGAACTTGACTAACAGTTACAAAATAATACACGTCGCTTGAACACAGAGCAGGGGTGAGAGGGAGTGTGAGCGGCAAGAACACCTACCGTAATCGCACACTGCGGGATCGGTACCGTGGTAGGCTGCTGCGATTACGCTAGGACCAACGGAGCGTTCCCGCGCCGCCGCTGCGCGTTCGTAAAATCTTGGCACTCTTGTACTCGCTTTCCTGTCTATCACGAGTAGTTTCCGAGCCGCAACAGCAATTGATATTCTTTCGTTAAAATGGGTGAAAACATCGATCGAAAAATTGCTGCGAGCTCGAGTCCAGTATTTTGCAGATCTAATTTTGCATCAAACGAATTGCCTTAGCACGAGGAGGCTTAAAAACACTAACAAAACATGATTGCTTTACGTTTGGAAAATTCAAACGGTGACTGTAGAACTCCTGTTCTGCCAGAGGGCACAACTAAACGACACTAAGAGGCTTATGTGGGACAGGCTAAGCCGGTTAAGGACTCGCTTGATTTTGCGATATGTTTTCACCCTTCAACCTAGTTCTGACAAGGGAAAGGTCTGAAGCGTATGTCTGAACGGGGGGTGTCGTGACTCGCGTCCGACAGGTCTGCACACGTCGCCGCCTCGCTGGGCCGGTCCGGTCGATCAACAGGTCAAACCTGGTCAAACGTGTCGATCGACACGTCGTCACCGCCGAAGCTTCTAGAAGCCGGCAGAGACGCAGAGGGTGCGGGCCTCTATCGTCTCTGACCTCCTCGGTCGCCAGTCTCGCCACCACTGCTCTCGCTGAGCGGTGGCTCGTCCACGGCCGCTCCTGCTGAGCGGCGGGGCCATCGTCGTCGTCGCTGCTCTCGCGCCAGAGGGCAGATCCTGTCTGTCGTGTGGATCCGGTCTGGTCGCCGTCGAGTCTCATCGCTCCGGTCACTGTCGTCGTCGAGTGTCATCATCGTCTGTCGTCGTCAGCCGTCGCCAGATGACCAAGGATCCGTCGTCAGCGTCAACGTCGTCCGTCCACAGGTAACGCCGTGCTTGGCCTCGTTGGCCCTGTCTTGGCATAGGCCACAGGATATGGGGCCAGGTAAGTCCCGCGGGTCGCGGTCCTGATTCCCCGAGTAGGCGCAGCCTGGCCCTTGACGCGTAGGTTAGGTCGCTATCACAATTTAATTCATGCCACAATGGTCGGTTCTTTTTAAATAAGATAAAATTTATAAGCACAAAACCTATATCTAAAATATATGAGGTGGTCTATCAAACTATCGTGGTCAAACAGAAGGTCATAAGGGCGTCGCAAGTGGATAACCCGCCGGGGGTCGGGGGACGTTCCGACCAACGGGGGTTTCTCCCGGAGGAAGTCAGCAGTCGTCGAGACTGTATCATGTGGGAGTTTCGAGTCGCATGGCTCAAGCACGCGGCAGTCAAGATCCGCCAAGGGCCTTAGGGTAATAAATACTGCGTAGCAGTCTGAGTCCACTGGTGCGAGCCGCGGGTCTAACATGCCACAGCTCGGGCCGTGGGCGGGTCCTCGGCCTCCACCGATGTACGGGCGGGGGCCCCCTGCGGCAGGACAGGGGGAGCGAGTCATATAGGGAGAATCCTCGCCCCTCAATTGGTTTGAAAATGTGCTCATTTTTTGCCAAGTCGCTAAACCCAAGGAGTAGGGGGTCACAGTGGGATACGGCGCAGCACGCGTTTGGGGGTCTTGTACGCTCGCGATGCTTCTGTAGCCAGTGGCTCGGAGCGCAGGTGGATAGAGGGTAGATTCGTGCGAGGGAGGTCAGGGGTTTGGTTCTTCTGCGCTGCTGCACTTTTGCATCTTAACTGATTGGTTGAGATTTGGGGATTCTGACGTCTATACCATTTTCAGACGTTTTCTTTGCATTTTTCCAGCTGTACGTGATAAATGTTCAGCACCAGTGATACACAGGTACAAAGTGCCTGTGTAGTGAACCGCCGTGTCTTCCTCCATGGTTATGAGCACGCAACCGAAATCCAATTGAAGACGTACCCTTCCTCCGAAACAAGAGTTCCACCCGCAAACGTTATCATATGCCTACTGCTTGCTTGCCTCTCCACGTCCATCAGTTCATCTTGCAGATCCCAATCTTCCTCTTCTTCTTCTATCACTACCAGCTGTTCGTCTTCGTCAACTTCCACGTTGACGTGCTTCGAATTTCTTGAGTATGCTGACCATCCGTTCGGCCAACTTGATTTCTTCCCTCGAAGATTTTTTGTCTAAAGGTGGGCCACACTTCAGCGTGAGCAGGTGGATCACTACTCGACCGTAGGCGGACATTGTTGGTGTTAGGTTCTAGAAAACCTTCAGCAGACCTCTGATTTCCAGGTGACAGGCAGACATGAGCGAAAGGGTCTATCGATGCCGTCTAGCTTAATTTGCGGGATCCGCACACTTCGTTTCTCATTTGAACCACCTCCGACGTCACAACGTGGTCTTCTTTAAAAATCCGAGCAGGATGGTTTTTCCCGAGGCCTTTGGTCCATGTATGGAAATAGACTATGAGGAGCCTGTAGCCTTTATACGCTACCCGTAAGGTGCCCAGTGGTGTTTCATGCACTTTGTACCTGTGTATCACTGGTGTTGAACATTTATGCATCCCCATGTTGAATACCACAACGTACCGCTGGAAAACGCATAGAAAACGTCTGAAAATGGTATAGACGTCAGGATCCCCAAATCTCTACCAATCAGTTGAAATGTAGAAGTGCAGCAACGCATGAGGGATGAGGATTCTCTCTATATGACTCGCTCCCCCCGTTCAGACATACGCTTCAGAGTCTTCCCTTGTGAGAGGCAATCGCATGCCAAATGGCAGGTTGGATAGTGCTAAAGTCTCTACAAATTTTTGTAAGGAAGACCTTACTTTGAAAGCTTTTTTGCGTTGCAAACGTAGATTTGTTGATTGTTTAGCGGCAGTTCTATAATTTAGAACGAGTATTGAAGTATTCTGCTAAAGTAGGCTCGTGCGTTGTAGAAAATGGAAAATTACGTCCATACTATATGCACAGCATGGTGCTTTGCGCCATGAACTGTAGACCATGTGCAACCACATAGGAAGGATAAAAATGCTAAAGGTTGGCGTCAGGCAATCCCTTTTGGGATGCGCCATGCGCTCTGCATTCGCACGATGCTGTAGGCCTAATTCGAATGCGTGTTTGATCTATACAAAGATTCGAGTGGCCAACGGCTATACAAGTAAATGTTTTATTCTTTCCAGACAAGTCTGGTCCAATTCACCGAGAAGGAAAACTTGGTTGGCTTGGGCAGGAAACCATAACCAGGAGCCTGGAATCGGGTGCATGTCACGCCCAACGCCTCCTAGCTCGCAGTTACATATACCGACCAGGTCTCGACAAAGACATTAAAAGGATGGCTCAACGATGCACAAGATGCTCATCAGTCGCCAAGTTCCCTACCAAAACTACACGTGCATCCTGGCCAACTCCAAGCAAGCCATGGGAACGAATGCACTGGACTATGCTGGTCCATTTGAAGGCTCCAATTTCCTCATAATCGTTGACGCTTTTTCAAAGTGGCCAGAGATATACAGTACAGATCGCACAACAACAGCCGCCACTCATTACTGCGCCACATATTTGCCAGAAATGGAGCTCCCGAAATACTGGTGAAAGGTTCGTAGATACTTTCAGAGGGAGCCCACTTAAGATGAAAGGAGAGGGAACACCCTCTCAGATTCTGCAAACCTTTCGTCTTACTTACCGCTCAACGCCACATCCAGCCTTCAAGGGGCATATCACCAGCAGTGCGATTATTTGATGGTAGGAAACTTCGGGCTCCCTTGTCTCTACTGCAGCCCACTCAGTCTCACGGCGCCGAAATGAAACCATGGAATGTCAGTTCAACGCCAAATATGGAGCTAAGCCTAAGATTTTCAATCCAGGCGGTACTGTCTACGTCAGTGACTACAAAGATGGAAAACATATGTGGATAAACAGCTCCATATTGGATTGCATTGAAAAGGTGCTCTATAAAGCTCGCTGTGGAACACAAACTTTGATACGACATGCAAATCAACTGCGAAGGCGCTACAATGGGAGCAACAACGAAGCCCAAGAAGATATGAATGCACTTTTCGAAACCTTCGGCTTGCAGCGACCTCAGCTCCGGACCCAAGCACCTTCCTTTCCCCTGCTGAAACTTCTGAAGAGTTCCAACTGTTCAACAAGACATGCAGCTACGACGATCGACTCGAACACGAAGATTTACGAGGACGCTTCATGTTGATCCAACTCAGAAGAGATATCACTCTTGTTGTTAAGATCGTTGTAACAATTTTAGATCATCGTATTATCCGATTGCAACTCTGATTAATCATCTTCGAAAAGGGAAGTATTACATATCTGTATGTATCAGTCGCATGATATGATGATTACCACGCAATGATTAAAGGACCACTATAAAGGCTGCTTTGGTATGGTTTGTAGTTTATCGGTTGTCAGCAATAAAGCGTGTATCGTCTAACACGTCTCTGTCGTTCATCGAGTCTACACCGCAGCGGACAGTACTCAACATGTTCCAACCTTGCTACCTTGCTCTACCTTCCTCAATGACCAGGGGCCAGATTTATCAAGCGCTTGCCGGCCAGTAGCGGTCAAAAGCACCGCCAAAGCCCAGATACCGCGATTTGTTAGCATCCGGTTTGGCGACTCTTTACCGGCCAGGAAGCGACTGATGAACCAATAGAGTAGAGTAGTTTCGCGATATGAACCCATCCAGACCCCTTCCCCACCACTACGCTCAACATCGGCATCATCTCCAACGGTTGAGTGATGTCGATGCTTGTGCTTATCACTACCTTCCCCTAAGTTCTTCGATGACAACCCTCCTGATGTCCCAAAGCGGGTCCCCCACGTCATTCTAGCGCCACGTTAGCTACAGGCACTTTCACTCCCCGTCCTCAAACTGTCAACCTCAGGCAAAAATCGACATTTTCGATAAGTATTGAGCGTCTGCTCGTTTTGGTCACATGACGAAAAGCCTTTTTGACAGAACGGAAGGTTCTTACCGCTCCTAATACTATGCTGGACGGAAATTTCTTTCCACACTTCTCTGGTCTGGTCCCATATCTCTAATAGTGGTCCCCCACTACTGGATCTGGTCCTACATTACCGGTACTGATCCCCCATTACTGGTCCCCTTTACTGGACCTGATCCCACATTACTGGTTCTCTCATTACTGGAGCTAGTCAATCATTATTGGTACTGGTAACTCATTACTGCTCCCCCTCTTACTCGAAGTGTTCCCCACACCACTGTCCCTCTTTAGGGGAACTCGTCCCTCATTACTGGTACGGGTCCCCATAACTAGTCCCCTTTCTGGAAATGGCCCCCTACTGCCCCCCCCCTTAGCGTACGACGTGTTAATGGATCCCCAAGCACGTTGGAAGACGTTTGCGGCACGTCTTCTGAATTGCCAGTCACGTACGTTGAAGACGTCTTGATATTTTCCGCTATTTTTGCACCCCGAAATTTCCCCTTCGGCTATTTTCGCCAATCGAAACGACAACGACATCAACAAAAAATTGATAATTTGATCAATATCGATCGATGGCGATCGATACAACTTAAGCGAACTTCATATTCGTGTTCAGCGACCTCGACTACCCCCAACGCTGAAGTTCCGAACCGCCTGAACGACATCCACAAAAAATCGATAATTTGATCAATGTCGGTTGATGGCTATGGATACAACAAAAACGAACTTCAGATTTGCGCTCAGCCACCTGGATTGCCCCAGGGCTGAAGTTCCCAAGCAGGTGGAAGACGTCCGGGTATTTTTCGCTATTTTCGCGCCGTAATTCCCGCCCCTCATTTTCTCCCCTATTTTTCCCTCCGAATCACTCCCATTTCATGACTAATTTCTGGGCGGCGCCGATTGATAGTATGACTCACCGGTTAGCGCGTTATATAGAGTATGATAGGTCGCGAAGTCAACATGGCCAGCACCGTAATGCTTAAGCTGGGACGGAAGAAATGAACGGCAAGAGACTTTCAAGATCGGGAAAAAGAAAGGGAACTTATCTAGGTCGCGAATCTAGGTTCGTAAGCCACGATTAATACAGAGGCTAGTATCAGTCGCTTCACAACAACATAGTGAACATTAAGCTCCCAGTGACATCGTTTTAAATTTGGTACAAGCAACTAAAACTGCCAGGAGAATCAATCCATCAAGCAATAAAAGCATGCAACCGGTGAACAAGTCACCTGTTTGAGACAGGCACTCGAAAAGTCATCCATTGATTTCCGATCTTCTCGTTGATACTCCACCAAAGCGTGATTTGGAATACTCTCTCTTACTGCATCTTTGCTTATTTACTCCACCTGAGGTCAGAGCTTACAATACGTCATCCTCTGTCGTGGATCTAGCCAACAACATCAGAGAACAGTTTCACGACAAAGAAATTCATCGTAGTAGACCAATAAAGAAATGCAATTTTCCAAGAATTTGAATTCAGAATGCAAAACGTTGACCACCGCGGATGCCGGTGCATTCTGCCGTGCGTTTAAAAGGGAAAATATCACTACAACTTACGTATGGTGGCTCGACTGCAGGAACGATAACACGAAGCGTGGAATTCCTGAGCAGATCAACCGACTGCCCCTTCAGCACGTCGTACTGAAAAACATTTACCAGTGCTGAGCATTGTAGAGTATTAAACCTCGAAATCTGGAAGTCGGGGTGTTCCAATGCTGTCTGCACTGTAATTCAAAAAAGCCCAAAAAGCTCTTAGGATGCTGGACGGATCCGCTATTCTGATTCGTTGCACACACAAAAATGAGTCGAGCCCATTCGAAGGTAGAGCAGACATTAGTATCGGTTGTCGTCACTTTCTATGAATGGCCGTGTAGTGCACAGGCGTATGAGTGGACCATTTCCTAAGCATCGGTGGTGTGCTAAAGATTTTGTAAGTGATACCAGCGCATATTAGCAATTTACCTGATATTGAACTATTCCTTCCTGTGCTACCATTGTGCAACAAATTGCTAAAAAAGAAGAGTAGGAATATGCAGCTTCACGAGGAAACGCAATAAACAAGAAACAATAGACGGCTAACTGTAAGAGAAATAGAGAAAAAGGCGAAAGCGAGAAAGGAGGTGGAGCATTCTCATTGCTAACCTCTGCTTAGTCAATGCAAGGACGTGGAGCATTACTACTCTCTTGATGTAATTGAGAGATAACAGCCGACCGAACTATTTTGACGGAACTGACTTGATTGTTGAGCAGGTAGCAACGGTTTTACTACCACGGAGTACTTACTACCTCGCCATAGAGTCGCCATTAGCATTAACCATGGCATGCAGGCCCGTACCCCAAAGGCTTCCTTAAACTGGTGCACACTCATGGTTGCCTTGATGAGAAGTTCGGAGGTAACCTGCTTGCCACAGATTACTCAAATGTAGATATAGACAAAGGATGAATGCACATGCTGAAATGCTCGACGTTCCCTTTCTTCTCATTGGAACTGAAGCTAACGTTGGACCAACTTTCCATGATCGACTATCGTAAAACCTGTGCATTTTTCAGAAATATATTCAATTAAACCAGGGTCACGCAGATTTGTTAAAATCAACTTTATTACGCCTAACGCTTCGACGGTATCGTCGTTATCAACATCCTGAAAGAAGTTCGGTGTTTTGCAGACTGTACATTCATACCGTCAATTGCTCTAATCTTCCCAACCCTGCAGCACTAATGGGATTCCAAGAGTTCACGAAAAATTACTTCAATACAGTTGGACCGACTGTAGCAGGTCAGTCATGAATTTGCGATAAGCGATTACAGAGAGAAATCGAGAGGGTGTAGGTGTAATGGCATGAGACGAATTCAAAAACTGACGATCGCCTGAAGAGGAAATCCTTTAGGAATGACGTTGGTCGGTTAACCTGAAGCAGACGCTTTTTCAGACGCAGATAGATTCATTGCCTCATGATCCTTCTAAACCCGTGAAACGTATCGGGCGCCCAACAGGCACAGAGCTTCTCAACACTACCGCACAACGAAACCCGACTGGACAACGGATGGAATGTGCCGTAAGCACGAAGCGCAGTCTCAGCAACAACCGCGGCACGACGACACCCAATGAGTCTAGACATGGTCAACTGTGAAGGGTGATTGGGGATATGGGAGCATTCAACCCACTGCGTTCTTATGAAGGCAAGGGGTCGAAATCCGCCACTGAAAAGAGCGCGCAAAATTCTCAGCAACCTATAGGAAAAGGCGACGACCACTACCAATGTTCTAGGGCCACCAAAAGGCAACTGTCGATCAGCTCGGCACTAGTGTTCAGAGGAGAGGTGCCCAGAAAGGTCGAAAGCACTAGGGCCACAGACGCCGCGAATTACTAATTTGAACTCACGCCGTATCGCATTACTATTCCTCAGTAAACACTGGAGGCACTTGACACACCCACACAGATCCGCGCCTCTTGTAAATATGTACAACCTCCTAAAATAATGTCTTTAGATGTAGGCCGGCCAACGTTTGAATGGAAAGATCTCAATGGTGTAAACTACGATGACGTTCGGGATTACCTCGCCAACATTGACTGGATAGGAAGCTTGAACCATCTACTAACGGTGAATGATAAGTACGAGACTTTTCTGAGCTTTTTGCATCGTGTCATGGAGATATTTATTCCTCTTCGTAAACTCGAAATAAATAAATATATATATATAAAGTTGGAAAGGCATGCATCAGCTCGTGTGGAGTACTGGTCAGATGACAAATCATGCGGAATCCATTGGCGTATTTTCCAGTGGATTGGAACGGGTCTGCTTTGATGGCAGCCATTGGGGAGTCGCTGTCGACCATCGACTCGAGTCCAAACCGGGTTGTTCGGGTATGAAAAATCTCCCAATTTAAAGTGATTTAAATTATCACAGGTATGTGCACTGGCTGCATCCTGACCAAAACCATGCACCAGGTTAAGATGAGCCTCGGCTGACGTGTGTCCCTGCTGGAACTCGTAAAGTAGACACTGACGGTGGAGTTTTGAAGGTTCCATATTTCTCGAGATAAGCAGCTGGTAGATTGCTATTATGTTGCATTGGCATGAGACCTCTGAAAAGCATTTTCTGCCCTCTTCTTCATTTTTCGGAATCTGAAATGTAACGATAGCTCAATTCTGGCCACATTCTATAAGACATAATTCATTCCAATTTGTAGTATTTCTCTCACCATCAGGTTTGGATCCCCTAACAAAAAGAGTCAGGAAAAACTGAAATGGTTCAAAAGACATTCCCAAAAATCCTCTCCTATAGGTGCTTCATAAATACCACGTCCACTAGAATAATTCCAAGATATGTGGAAAGACTCAAAATTTTTGACCTCGAATGTGATGTTTTGAATTTCTACGACTGTTGTGCTAGTCGGGACGACGCGGTGCGACAGCGCAGGTCATGTGTCGCAGTGCGTCGGCCCCGATGGCCAGCTCATGCTGGGTGGCACCGCTGACCTGAGGAGGCGGTGCCAAGGACCCCCATTCTGGCTTTTCTTGTCTGGTGACTCCCACCCATCCCGCCCACGTCGAGGATGATGTTCGAGATAACAAGTCCCTATGTCAGCACCATACCGGCATTAGTGCACCCCCATCACGATGAGGGACGACTGTTACCTAGAATTTGCGTCACATAGCCTTTAGGTAAGGGTAGGTGCAGAATAGAGCTCGCGCTCTTAGTCGGCCTGCTATTTTATTTATTTATTTAGAGAAATGGTAACCGATACCCCATTCGGGATTAAGGCTAACTCCTGTGAGTTACTCTTTAGTCAGGAACGTGGAAAGGACTTCTATGACGGACAACAACAAGGAACATGCGACTTCAACGACGAAGCGCATTTCGAACTGATCCACATCTGTTGTAGGATTTACAACTGTTCATGTTCCTGCTATTGCAACAAGTGTTAACTATTGTTTATTCGTTCGGTAGCGCAACTAAATGTATAAGGATCTTGACATGGTAGAATAATAGCTCTTGGTTCGCTGTATGGTTCTTAGACAGCCCTATATTTGTCAGTACTGCACTCCTAGACATAATTGATATAATGTAGTAGTGCTCACTGTGATCTGCATACATCCTCAAGATGAACACTGGATGATACAATACTGTTGGGTATACTGTTGGATACTTGATGATGCAGTACTGTACAGCAAAAGACAAGACATAAAGCCGTTGTTGTGCTTGGAGAAGAGATACAAAACGGAGTTTTTGCCGTAGTATACCGGAGGCAAACGCCTTCTTTATAGGCTTGTCTTAAATGACTTAATTTTCTGTTTCAAACCCCTCAAGGTTGAGTCAAGGTTGAGATCTAATAAGTATAATGGTTTTTCGCGTCATCGCGAGGTCGTCATAGTAAATGCTGCTTTCACTACCCCAAGGAGAAAAATAAGGAGGTTTTCTAATCACTGCTCTACAGTGGAGCCTATTCGTTGCAAATGCTGCCTGTGCAAGTTGCAAGCATACTTGAGGTGCCCAACCACAACGAAATGTCCAACCATTTTTGATGTCAACTGAAAAAATTGACTTGCTTTCCACATTCCACATCTCTTACCGTAACTAGAGTGGGAAGCAATTTTTTCGATTTTTGTTTTTTTTTGAATTTTTTCGTACTTATCACGTACAGTACCGCCGCTAAACATTCAATCAATTGACGTTTGCGACGCAAAAACGCGTTTTTTGCGTCGCATCACGATAACTTTCTCCAAAGTAAAGCTTTTCTCACCAAAATTTACAAGGGCTCCTGCCGCCATCTTACCTACTACTGGGCATGCGACCGCCATTAAAAAGTGGATGGAATCTTGAAAACCAGTGCCGCAATTAAGGAGGGTCCTAATTACTGTGACCCGAGCCAACACCGTCGCCGAGTCTCGCCTAATTATGTCCCAAGGCAGAATTACTGCAGCCCAGTTGATTTTTTTAATTCTTAAACCTAATTAAATTTCATTTTCCTGTCGCCTATGATCTTCTTCTGGCTGCGACGATTCATTTGGTACCAAATTTGGCAGGAAGATATGCACTGAGAGTGCTGCTACTTCAACCGATTTCGTTTATTCCAACGGAAGAGTTTTCAATCTAAAACCTGTTACTGGGGCTTGCTATCCACTCATCTTTAAGGAATGAAAAAGACATTAAAATTTGGGTCTTGAGTTCATTTTGAGTATCTGCGTATTGGTTGCAGTTCGTCAAAATTGCGAGTGAATCTTGGTAAAAAGCACTCTCTATCGCCGATTTTAGCTGTGATTATCAATGAACTAAGCGAATGAGTTAGCCTAAAAATATGTCGGCTAACCATACATAATGTAGAGACCCCAAGTGTCAAATTTCGAGAAGCCAGGTGATCAGATGGAAGAATTTCATCTGGTTAAAGTGACGACTTCTTTCAAAAGTGTGACTGAGCTTCTACAGTGTTTCATGTCCAGTCTTCGCAGAATGGAAGATGGAAAGCCCAGTATCTAATTTTTCGTATAAATTTTTCAACCAGTTCGGACGCCAATATTTTGCCGCTTCAGATCGATCGCCGATGTGGAGGCAGTAACGTTAGGAAACTGCCGAAAGTAGGCGACCGAGTATACATGGAGCTTCCAAGGGGAAAAGGTTTGTCAAGGTTCCCAAATTTGGTGAATAACTGGAGTGGCCCATTCAGAGTACTCGATGTTAGTCAAAATTCGGCATTGATCACTCATATCAAGAGTAACGGTGAACCCATTCGAGTGCAGCATGACGCACTAATTCTAGTTCCTCTTGAGATCGATGACGAACCGATTAGAGTAAAGACTAGGAGAGTGAGGAGAGGAAGAGAGCGGCATGAAGGTCACGCTAATCAAATAGTTAGTGCCATTTGCAGGTTGCAGAACTCGGATAGTGGTCGAGTTGTGGACAACAGCGCTCTGAGCCTATTCCATACGTGCTCAGGTCGTCGATTCGAAGCCGATGAGAAGGAGGAGTACAGCTGCACGATCCGTCAGATGACATTTGGAGCAGTCGCGCATGTCGACGATGCAGTGATATCGAACCCTAGATTCTCCTCTGTGTTCGAGTTAGCTCGTCTGATCTCCATATTCGAGTCCGAGCCCGACCTTGATAGAAAGCGCTTCAAAATGCGGAACTCCAGCATTGTCTTCATAACGCTGTCCGGGGTAGAGAAAGCGTATGTCTTCTTCAAGAGATTCTTTGACCACATGATTCGGGCACTCATGGTCCACGATGGAGGACACGTCGCAGTCAGCAGCAACAACGGGGTCGACATCGACATCACGCAGGTCAATAAGTTGACGAATGCTGGAATCCGGTTCGCCCAAGGACATACCTGGGACGATGTCACCGTCTGCTGTGCGAAGAAGTCGACGATCATCTTTATGCCGCACGTATTCAGAGGGTTCGAAAGGGGCGCTGCGTTGAAGGACAATGTCGTCGTGTCGATTTACAGTGCCCTGGCTGATGTATGTGACGCCTTGAGGAACAAGTCATCGATCGGGACTTGCATCTTCGTCACACCGACCTTCGATGGAGCCATCGACTAAAAAGCCAGTGGATGCGATTCTCGTCCGTATTAGCAGCAGTGGCGAGAAATGGAATTAAGCTGATAGCAGTTTGCGGACCTCAAGTAGAGCGCGGCTGGCAACAGAACCGTCAAAAAGCCGCCGAAGCATTCAGCTTTGTTCGTGAAGCAGCGACCGCGATGAAGCACAATGTCGTGACCATGTTCGGACACGTACCAGAGTTTGCGGAGCCGTTCACAGTCATGGGAGCTGTCCCGAGAACGTCGAGCCGCAAGCCGTACCCGCCTGTCCTAGTCAAGGAGTTCTTTAAAAAACTCCAGGAATACGTGGCCGGACACACACAACTGCTATTCGATTTGTACGACCAGCCGATCGACAGAGTTAAAGCTTATAAGCTTCGAAGAAGGGCACAAGGAGGCGGAACGATTGCTACGAATGCAGTACCAAGGAATTACGTGGACGTGTTACAGAGAGAGACGCGTGGAATGCTTAGCGAGGGTCAGCGTCAGTATCGAAACAGAGCAACCACGAGGACTTCGCACCAGAGAGGATACGATCGTGGATACAGTAGACCGAGTCGTCCGTATCGTGGTCACAGAAACAGGCACTACTAGCCTTCTGGGAGGAGAGGGAAACACCCTGAATTCTTTTGATTGAATTGTATCTTCTTCATACGTCGTAGTAGCCAGGTTTTCATGTTGTTATATCTAATGTGCAATCTCATCCCCGCTCGTGGTCATATTGTTGTATCTCACGGTCATACCCATTCTCGTCGCTGTATCTCATGCCTCAATCATGTAGCGAGAGGGGCGTCGTAACCCGTAGGGGAGGGTAGTAGCGCAAGTAGGCATTGGGCCGGGTCCTCAATCTGCGCGCCATCGCAACTCTGCGCGCCTCGGCAATCTCGCGCGCCAAGGCCAATGCCGTTCCCTGTTTGTTTTCCCGCCTCAGGCGTCCGATGGGCCTCTGGCCTAAAATTCTTTGAGTTTGTTATCGCCTGTGCCTTGCCGAACGGTCGCTCCGTCCGTGGACTCGTCGTCGCCTGCGCCATGAAGGACGGTCGCCCCGTCCGTGATTTTGTCTGTAGTTTCCTACGCACAGTAGGACGGTCGCTCCGACCAAGGGTCTCTTTTTCTTGTCTCCTACGCATAGTGGGACGGTTGCTTCGTCCGTATTCTGTTGTTCGACTAACTCTTAGTTAGCTGAGTTTTGTGTTCGTTGTTCACTTCACTAATAAATCGTGTTCTGTGACTGCCTCCTTCAGTCGTTGGGTCGCACGCGGATAGAAACTGCTATAAGGCCTTCTTCGATCATAATGACCTGCCATGCCCTGCAGAGACATTGCACTCGGCCACATGACCAACGAATCGCGCATTTCTCTTTCTCGTAAATACGGACCGGCTCACTTTAAGCAGCTCTCCATTATCGATCAGGTTTACCAAATCTTGATGAGTTTTTGGGTTTTACGGATTGCGTAGAAGGCACTGATTCCGTAGTTCTCAAAATTCTTTCCCCAGTCACACGGATTTCCAAAAAACATATGTATATATATATATCCACGGATCTCCCTCGATAGAGAGCCTTCGGGCTCTCTTGTTAAGAGGGATCTCGGGCCGCTTGTCGCAGGGCCACGTGGCGCGTCCCCGGGTGGTGGATAGGGGAATTAAACGCGAACCAAATGCGACCGTGTACTGCCCAGAGACGCAGGTGGGATGCAGCGGATGGACGCCTTGCTCCTGCTGTGTCGGGTCGACGCGTTCCTTGTGCGTGGAAGCGGCATGTTCGTGCACAGTGTGCGCGGATGTGTCCGTGACTGCGCGGATTGTAACTGTGTCGGCTCGGCCAAAAGCTTGCACTCGGTAGACTGGGAGTACATCGTAAGGCGATTCGAGGCCGCCTCAAAAGTCTCGCCCCGTCCCTTCGGGCAGTCTGGCTGGCTGCCCGGAGTTCTTCGCCCGCACGACAGAGCCTGACTAGCTACCCGTGTTGTATGGAAGTCAAACACAGCAGCACTAAAGGGTCTCATTCCCGTGACCCCGAAAGAGCCCCCATTTCTGCAGCGATGGGAAGGACGAGTACGGAGAGGCTGCTAAAATCTCAGGGCCTAACCAGGCTGCGCAAATTGAGAAGGACTAGGATGACGATCTGTACTTACAACGCCCGCACACTTGCATCGGAAGCATCCGTCGAGGACCTGATGACGCAAGCCAGGAAGATCAAGTACGACGTCATCGGACTGACCGAGACGAGAAGACACCACCCCCTACACACCGCCTATGACTCCGGAGAAGAACTGTTCCTCGGAACATGCGACAGCAGGGGACTAGGCGGCGTTGGTGTCCTCGTCAACACGCACTTGGCCATGAACATCGATTCGTACGAGTCTCTGACAACCCGAATCGGACGTCTGCGACTGAAGCGATGTGGTTCCGTGCCAGCTTTGACCGTATTCGTCGCGTATGCCCCAACATCCGACTACGACGACGAAGAGGTCGAAGCCTTCTACGTGGAGCTGGAGAAGTTCTATAAGGAAGATCACACCTTCTACAAGGTGATCGTCGGCGACTTCAACGCCAAGATCGGACCGCGAAGGTCGCCGGAAGAACTTCACATCGGAACTCACGGTTTGGAGTGGAACGAGCAAGGTGAAAGGCTGTCTGAGTTTATCATGTCGACCAAGACCATCCATGGAAACTCGCAGTTCCAGAAGCCTCCCTCCCTACGATGGACCTGGGAATCTCCCGGTGGCCAGTTCCACAACGAGATCGACCACATCATTTTCAATCGCAAGTATTGCCTGACCGACGTCTCCGTTGTCCCCAAGTTCTACATGGGATCGGACCACCGCCTCCTTCGCGCGAGGTTTCGCTTTTCGCGTCAAGGAGAGAAGGCCGCGAAGTTCAAGAAGAGGAATCCCAGAACGACCATCAACTGGGACCTTTACACCTCTCTTGCCGGCCTTTGGGAAGATGCCGTCATGGACAACATCGACGAGGAGTACGACCGCTTCGTGCACCATCTCCACGATAGTGCTAAGGGAGCCGAGAGCTTGAAGACCACCAAGAGACGCCTGTCTCCGGAAACTCTCGAGCTTATACGCCAGCGTGGAGCAGCACGAGAGTCAGGCAACTACCAGCTGACGTCCGAGCTTGCGAAGCTATGCAGAGCGGCGATAAAGGAAGATCTCAAGGAGAGAAGGACGGAAGTGTTGGCTGAAGCAGCAGAGGCAGGGTTGAGCATCCGCAATGCCCGCCAAAACTTCGCCAACTTCAAGACCAAGATGACCGCTCTCCGACGTCCTGACGGAACTGTCACCTCTTCCAGAAGGACCATGGAGAAGATCATCCACGACTTCTACTCCGATCTCTTCGATAGCCACGTCCACCTGCCCCCATGCCATCTTCCGCAGGATGGATACGTCGTTCCCTCTGTTCTCCCTTCCGAGATCCGACACGTCATCTCGTCGGTGAAGAAACGTACAGCACCCGGCCCTGACAGGATCAGACCCGAACACCTGAAGAACCTACCGCCAGCGCTCATCAACACCTTGGCGCGGCTCTTCACACGCTACCTGTCGGAGTGCAAGGTTCTATCTTAGTGGAAGACCAGCAGGGCCGTCTTGCTGTACAAGAAGGGAGACGTGCACGACATTGGCAACTATCGCCCGATCTACCTGCTGTCCGTAGTCTCCAAGCTGTTCACTCGAGTCATCCTGAATAGGATCAGCAGAACGCTGGATGAAGGACAGCCACGCGAACAAGCAGGATTTCGGAGAGGATTCAGCACGATCGACCACATACACACCATTACGAAGCTCATCGAAGTGTCGCGAGTGTATAAGCTGCCGCTGTGCCTTACGTTCATCGACCTGAAGAAGGCATTCGACTCCGTCGAGACTGAAGCGATCCACGAAGCCCTGCTCACTCAGGGTGTTCCTACTCAGTACATCAAAGTCCTTCGAGAGCTGTACAGTGGATTCACGACCAAGATCTCTCCATTCTACAACGACGTCGTCATCGACGTAAGGAAAGGGGTTCGGCAAGGGGATACCATATCCCCGAAGCTCTTCAGCGCCACCCTCGAAAACGTCATGCGCGAACTAGAATGGGAAGACATGGGAGTGAAGGTCGACGGCCAGCAATTGCACCGTCTTCGCTTCGCTGACGACATCGTGCTCATAGCACCGAGCAGCCAGGCGGAGCGAATGCTGGCCGACTTCAGTCGTGTGTGGGAATGCTGGGCTGCAGCTTAACCTTACGAAGACGATGTTCATGAGGAACGGACAAGTTTCTGATACCCCATTCTCGCTCAACGGAACGAACATCTCCGAATGTTCCAGCTACGTCTATCTGGGTCGCGAAGTCTACATGGCCAACGACCTAGCGCCGGAGCTGAGCAGGAGGAAACGAGCGGCTTGGGGAGCTTTTAAGAGCGTCGAAGAAGTCGCGAAGAAGACGAAGAACGTCCGACTCCGTGCCCACCTATTCGACTCTACCGTTCTTCCTGCCCTAACATACGCCTCAGAGACCTGGGCTATGCGAAAGCAGGATGAACACGCGATCAGCGTCGCGCAGCGTGGAATCGAGAGGACGATGCTCGGAGTGACACGACTCACGTAAGTGAGAGAAGGCCTCCGGAGTTCCGAGCTTCGCCGACGTTCGAAGATCAGAGACGCTGTCGCGTGGGCCAAGTAGTCGAAAATTAGGTGGGCCGGCCACGTAATGCGCTTCGCAGACACCCGCTGGACGAGAGCCGTTACCGACTGGATTCCGCGGGATGTCAAGAGAACACCGGGACGCGCACCAACGCGTTGGTCGGACTTCTTCGTGAAAGCCCTGAACGACCGATATGACGCTCTTCGTGTCCCTCGAGCGAGGAGGATCCATTGGACCACTCTGGCACGCGACAGGGACGAATGGAGACGCTGCTGGCGCCCGCTCAAGGGGTGGCTGAAAAGTTCGGGCAATTTTTTGCGGCGCTACTTTTGGCCTTGAAATTGAGGTTTTTTGTTATTTCTGTTGTTTCCGTTGTATTCCTCGCGCAATTTTGATCTAGAATCTGTTGCTCCAGTTTTCTCGTTTTCAGTTGTGCTTGCGTTATGTCTCGTGAAAGTGAGCGTATCACCGTCGTCGAGCTGCACAAGACGGGAATGAGGACCGCGGACATAGTTCGAACAACCGGCTTCAAACAAAGGACCGTCTACAAGATTGTAAGACGCTACAAGGAGACTGGCGGGACCTCGGACCGTCCCCGCAGCGGCCGTCCCACCACTGCGACAACACCGGAGAACATCAACAAGGTTCGTTGTCGCATTCGCCGTAATCCTGAGGTGTCGATGAACAAGATGGCTACGGATCTCGGGATCAGTAGGGAACGAGTCCAGCATATTGCCAGGAGGAAGCTGGGATTACGCAGCTACAAAGTAGCTCGTATTCACTTCCTCAACGACGCGATGAAAGCTGAGAGGTTGAGGAAATGCAGGCGAATGCGTCAGCTGGTCGGCGATGGTCGCTTGTCGAAGGTGCTGTTCACCGACGAGAAGATCTTCACGGTCCAGCCGGTTCACAACCATCAGAATCGCCGGCAGCTGCTTAAGAAGGGTCAGCAGAAGACGTCGGCCGCAAGGACCATCAGCCGCCGCCATTTTCCAGCCTCGGTGATGGTGTGGGCTGGAATATGCGCTACCGGAAAGACGCCGCTGGTCTTCATGGAGCAGAACGTCAAAATTAACGCTGCCAGCTACCAGCAATATGTCCTCCGCGACGTACTGGAGCCGTAGGCGACGAGCCATTTTGGCGAAACCGGATTTTCTCTTCAGCAGGACTGGGCACCAGCGCATTCCGCCAAATCCACGATCGCCGTTTGCGAGGAGCTCTTCCCAGGGTTTTGGAGCAGGGACATCTGGCCATCCAACTCGCCTGATCTCAACCCGATGGATTATTCTGTGTGGTCGATCATGGAGCAGAAGATCTCCACTACAAGATACGCCACCGTTGAGCAGCTGAAATCGGCGTTGTTGAGATCCTGGGACGAGATTACAGCGGAGCAGTGTGCGACCATCATCAGCGACTTCCCAAAACGACTGCGAAAATGTATTGAAGCCAAAGGAGGAAATTTTGAGCACTTGTTGTGAATTTTCCTGTTGTATTATGTTGTTGTTGATCTAATGAAGTTTCCGTTATTTTTGTTTGTAAATCTTTGGCGTTTATGTAGTTTTTTCGTACTGCTGAAATACTTTGAAAAATTGCCCGAACTTTTCAGCCACCCTTATATGTTTCATTTTCACGTTGAGTTGGACATTTTTGAAATCAAATCGGACACTTTTCTAAACTAATTGGACACTCTTCTAATTGTAAGCTAGAGTCAGAATTTTCAATCAAATTAAACGTCTTCCAAATTGAAACGTGCTTCTTGCAAGTTAGACTACAAACTCTCCAATTAGAGTAGAATAATTTTTTGTCCAAGTGAAATTTGCTATAACTTTTTTGAGCTTCTTTTAGTTCAGCTGCCCGAACTAGTGTGAAGTGAATAATTTTAAGCATTTTTTGTTTTGTTTACAAAATTTAAACAAAATTTTATTTTGAAGCGCAAAAGGGCAACAATCATTTAGTGCATCAAAGACCAAAACGCGCCGCCGTGCTCTTGAAAAGCTGGTCGCGATTTTTATTTGATTGTCAGTGTAAACGCTGCTTACATAAAGTATTAAAGTGAGAATATTTCTGTTTTTTACAATTGTCTTTGTTATACACGCGTGAAACTGTGTACAAGCAGTAATTTTGCTATCAACTGAATAAAATTCGCGACGTCTTGGACAAGGGCATGGCGCACTACTTTTTGGCATTAAAAATTGCCGCTTTTTTAATTAAAAAAGCTATAAACAATTATATTCCACAAAAAAGGAAATTTTATAAAACTTCAAAAGAAGTAATTACTTTTTTGGTAAGTGAATTAAAACTTCAAAGAGATTATACTAAAATCTTCCTTAAACAATTTTTTTTCTAGTTTTTTGGACTGTTCAGTCTAGTGTAGAGGAAGCGCATTTTGATTTGGAAAAGTTCGCTTTGGTTTCAAAAGCCTTAAGCTAGCTTAGAAGAGTGCCCAATTTAACGTGAAAAGTGTTTTTAAATTCGACGAGAAAATAGTATATCAATGTCAGCTTCTATGCTAATTAGCGTTATCACTCGCATTATCACTTAGTAAGGAACTAGTTAAGTAACTCGTTGTTTCACTACAAATACTTTTTAAATAGAAAAATAAAATAGAGTCGATCGGGCTTAAAACAGCTGCTGAAATTTATTTTTTGTGAAGCTTACACAATGGCCAACAAATTCATGCTATGATCTACGCAATCCGTAAAACCCAAAAACTCATCAAGATTTGGCAACCTGGATCGATAATGGAGAGCTGCTTAAAGTGAGCCGGTCCGTATTTACCAGAAAGAGAAAGGAGCGATTCTTTGGTCATGTGGTCGAGTGCAATGTCTCTGTAGGGCATGCCAGGTCATTATGATCGAAGAAGGCCTCCACATCGGCGATCGATCTGAAGCGCCAAAATATTGGCGTCCGAACTTCTCGACATTTGTCACTTGGAGTCTCTACATTATGTATTGTTAGCCGACATATTTTTAGGCTAACTCATTCGCTTAGTTCATTGATATTCACAGCTAAAATCGGCGATAGAGAGTGCTTTTTACCAAGATTCACTCGCAGTTTTGACGAACTGCAACCAGTACGCAGATGCTCAAAATGAACTCAAAACCCAAATTTTAATGTCTCTTTCATTCCTTAAAGATGAGTGGATAGCAAGCCCCAGTGACAGGTTTTAGACTGAGAATTCTTCCGTTGGAATAAACGAAATCTGTTGAAGCAGCAGCACTCTCAGTGCATATCTTCCTGCCAAATTTGGTACCAAATGAATCGTCGCAGCCAGAAGAAGATCATAGGCGACAGGAAAATGAAATTTAATTAGGTTTAAGAATTAAAAAAATCAACTGGGCTGCAGTAATTCTGCCTTGGGACATAATTAGGCGAGACTCGGCGACGGTGTTGGCTCGGGTCACAGTAATTAGGACCCTCCTTAATTGCGGCACTGGTTTTCAAGATTCCATCCACTTTTTAATGGCGGTCGCATGCCCAGTAGTAGGTAAGATGGCGGCAGGAGCCCTTGTAAATTTTGGTGAGAAAAGCTTTACTTTGGAGAAAGTTATCATGATGCGACGCAAAAAACGCGTTTTTGCGTCGCAAACGTCAATTGGTTGAATGATTAGCGGCGGAACTGTATTCTTTCTCATTCATCGGTATCACCAGCTTTCATCTTTATGCACGTTCATATCTCTGTCTTCATATCTTCTCAGCTGCTCTTTCATCAGTTGTCAGTGTTTCCTAGTTGCAAATCTTCCTTGTTCACTTTTCTTACGATTAGCTTCCTAGTTCTGCCCAGGTTCGACTTTAAATGAATCTTGGCATGACATTCCTGATTATCGATGTAGTGTTCTTGAGCTGTTCACCAAGATTGTTAACGTCTTTTATTAGGCTGACGTTTCGGCGAGTTTCGCCTTCTTCGGAGCCTGGAAAAATCGGAAACATTCGCAGAACTACTCGCTCAAACATCATTTCATCCTACAGAATACTTTTCTTAAGGAAAAGTGAGACAAAATAAGACATGGGAGTTGCGAAGGGCGACTAACCTCACAGGCTGTTGCCGTAAAGGACCACCGTTCACCCGTAGCTGGCTGGAGGCAACGTGGGTGAGTGGACTTCAACCCCCGGGACCACCCAACTTATATACCCCTGTAGATCAGATCGAATTGTGGATCAGATCCTACAGAGTTCAATGAAGGGTGCCAGTTCTTGCGTTATCGCTAGACACTCCTCCTTACGGTTGACCTGGGGATTCCTAGCAGTGATCCAAAGTGCCTCCAGTGTTCTGCGAGCCGAAGTGTCATTTTCTCGGGCCAAAATCGACACGGACACCTGGGGTATCGCGCCTGCATGACATCGCATCCTGCCTGTGTTCTCCCCAAGGAGTCAAGACGTTGCCTTGCATAAGGCCATCTAGATGTTCCTTGACTCTAACACAAAGGGGTCTGCCCGTTTTCCCTATGTAGTCCTCCCCGCACTCATTGCACGACATGAGATGAACCACACCAGATGTCATGCAATCTCCCTCTTTCCCATTAGGGCAAACACTGCAGGACGGAGTTGAGAGTTTCCTAGTTGGTCCTCTATCATTTGTTTGCTGTTTTGAAGTTTCGAATACTTTATGTTGCTCTATCACTTCGTTACCAGTCTTATACGATTAGTCTGACTGAGTGCACATACAACTTTCTGTTGTTTCTGCAGCCGCCGCAAGGCGTGGGTTTTCTTGGAGTTGACATTGCTAACTAGGGAAGGGTTCCGACCTCCAATGGAACTTCAAGTTGTGACCAGGATCATTAGAAAGAGCTCGGAATGCTGATTACGAAAATGGGTGTCAAAATTGCAAAATGAAACTCCTAAGCGAGTTATGGTCTGCCTAAATCGGGGGCCTCACCATATGCTGGTTGTGCGACGCCCATGGCGCAAGAGTGGTGGGTCATTAGGACTCCGTAGGAGGGGCCAGCCAACTGCGGCGGTGGCGCAGGGGTAGTGCTCACGCTTGTTGGGTGCGACGTCGTTGGTTCGGTTACCGTTGCCGGCGGTTCTTTTGCAAATCAGAATTTGTCTTCGAAATGACCTTTGTTCTGAATTATGACACGAATGTGATTAAATAGCTGGGAAAACTACCATACACGTCTGTAAAAACGCTTGAAGGCAAAAAACTGCTATCGTGACATTTTTATTTAAAGGGCCCATATAGGGCGCTGACCACTTATATAAGGTCTGTTTTTAAAATTTAGATCGACTACGGTGGATTACTGTAGGTAAGCGGTGAGCGTGGTTGAATGACCCTTATTCAGTCACACCTAGCGTAATCCATTCAAAATTTTAAAACAGAACCTCATATACAGAGCGCGGCAAAATAACAAAACGTGTTTTATGGAGTATTTACTATAACAAAATGTCTAGCAAAACAGCAGTGAATAACAGCAACGCAAACCTTCAGTAATAGCATACTCAGCCAGTTTCCCTTTAGTTGTACAGCCTAAAAGGTTTCATGAAGTTTTCAACGATATAGTGCATCTCATCCATACAGCGCCGGACGTGTCTTTTGAATAGACGCCGCAAGAACCGCGATCAGGATCAAGCGTGGGGTTCGATTTTTGCCGAAAATTTACGACCCCCCCCCCCTTGTGTAGACCACCGTTTGATTTCCTACCCGCACCGAATTTTTTAAATTTTTTATGCGATTTTTGTACCGTTTAATAGGTTCTTCTTTCCAGGTGCAGCGTCGACTGCGTCAGATCAGCTCAAGAAAAAGTGCTACTGAATAACTGTTTAATTTAGTAATTTGTTATAAAAAACGATGATAAAGATTTTGTGTATGTAATCTTTTGACAATAATATTTTCTTTGTTTGCAGTTGAAAATAAAGCACTTTTGAGAGGAGCAGTTGTACGAATTATTCACACAGAGTTTAACTTTTCAGGCTTTCCGAGAATCTCGTGGACATGGCCCATTTTTGTACCTGAAGGAGCAACATCTGCATTTGAAATTGTATTCTATATAAAGCCGAGTGTTACTTGCTGAAGCTGACTTAAGCGCTTTTCCTACAAGATTTTTGGAAGCGCTCTTCGAAGCGATGACGAAATGGCAGCCGGAGGATGGACTTGCCACGGAACTAATCTTCTCTCTTCTTCATGGAGCAGCATCAGAAAGTGGAGTTGTACCCAATAAAATTTTAATCCACAGTTTGACACACATTTTAATCCACAACAAAACCTATTTTTCTGAAACGATCCTCTGAACAGACGCTGCGATTTGTATCATTTGCCGAAGATTTTCGACACCGTTAAATACATGGAGGCCGCTATTCTTACAACTTGCTTTTTAAAGCGTAGAATCCACACATTCTTCACAGAGTTTTTAAAACTATAAAAGACGTCGAGCAAACTCCGAAATATGATAGGTTACGTGGAGCCATTGCGTTTGCCGTTATCATCGACCGCCACTGATGGGGTCTTCTCGCGGAAAATTTTTCTAACTTCTGAAAGAAAGAACACGTGAAAGTGAAATTGTGCTTCATGGATTCATGAGTATTAAACAGTAAAAAGCTGAGCTTCGTTGCAGCGATCTCCGATATGATTAGGGCGGGTCGTATTTAAACTTTCGTTTCTCAAGAAAAACTAATTAATTTTTACCTGAAACAGATCACGCACACAGTTGAAATCTTGCCACAAAAAGTTTCAAGTCCTGTTCAATGTGTGAAAATAGGTTTTCTGAAAACTAGATTGGATCGTCCCCTGGTCGATATGGCACGACGTCATAGGAGCGACGAAATTCGACGTTCACAAAAATGACTATAACTCGGTAAGTTTTTCTAAATTTGAAAAAGCCAATGGCTTTTTAGAAACTAGAAAAAGGTGCTTTTATAATATAAAAATCTGCTTTCAAAAGCTAGGTCTTCATACGGGGCGGAGACCTTCGATTTTTGTGCGAAAAAATTGAAGAGATTTTGTATAAATAACTATATCCCAGTAAGTTTTTCGAATTTTAAAAGTGTTAATAGCTTTTTGAAAACTAGAGGAAAAGCGCTTTCGAACCATGTGGGAATTAGTTTTCAACAGGGAGGTCTTCATAGGGGGTGGTGAGCGTTCGATTTCTGGTCCATTGGTGCAGAAATACGTGCCAAAAATCGGTCCCCGCTCCCCGTATGAAGATCAGTTTTTTGAAAACTGGTTTGGATATGGTTAGAAAGCATCCTTCCTCTATTTTTCAAAAAGTAATTGGGATTTTTGAATTGCAAAAAATGAACCGAGTTATGATCATTTTGTGAGGTCGTGACCAGAGGAGTTGGTCGGCCGTTCACCGGAGTCCCTGGAGTGATTTCACAAAATTGATCATAACTCGGTTCATTTTCTAAAACTCTAAGCGCAACAGCCATGGCTTTCTTTGCAGCCTTCTTCGCCTTCTGATACTTCTGCAAGTTGTCGGCTGTCTTTTCGCCGAGAAACATGCGATAGAGCGACTTCTACTCTCGAACCCTCGCTTCCACATCGGCCGTCCACAGCCATCTCTGCTCGTCGACTTTGCGTAGTCCAGGCTTCGTAGTGCCGAGTTCCAACCTTGCAGCTTGGCGTACCGCGTCGGTTGCTCTCTTCCATGTTTCATCGACAGTCGTGACTGTCGGTAACCGAACGCGAGAAATCACAACTGCTTCCTTCTCTTTCATTCGCCATCACTTAATTCTTGCAGCACCGCATCGCTCAACCTGCTGCACCTTCGGAGGAGTGAACTTAAAGGTGCAGATCGCCGGTCGATGCTGTGGGACGACCATCTCATACGGCACGACATTCGTCTATGACTATGCTTCGGTCGCGATCCTTCACGAGGACAAAGTCTATCCAAAACTTGGAGTATTATGAGATGAGGTGGTAGTCGCGTTTTCGGAAAACGGTGTTCACAATGGTGAGATTATACGATTCCGCATACTCAAGAATTCGCTTACCATCGGCGTTACGACACTCGTATCCGAAACCACCATGACAGCTGTACCCGTCCTTCGTAGCACATAGGTGCCCATTAAGGTCATCAGCGACTATGATGACATCTTTCGGCGGTACCTCTGCTGTCTTCTCATCAAGCAGGCTCCAAAACTCATCCTTAGCTCGGTCGGAGCAGCCAGTCTGCGGAGCATACGCAGAGAAGAAGTGATAGAGTGGCTCATTAGCGGCGACAACGATCTTCATCAACCGATCGTTAAAGCGCTCGACACTTACAATCGAGTCACGAAATCGTTCGGAGACGATTATTCCGATACCACTGGTGGTCCTGGGACTTCCACATAGAACGGCCTTGAAGCCACGTCCTATGTCTCTTGATTTGCTGCAGGACCGTCTCCTGCAGCGCACAGAAATTAACAACTCTTCTACGCTCCAGTGCTTCAACCAACTCGCACAAGCGGCCCGTCAACGTACCCACATTCATTGTTTCTACGCGTCTCCTGCTTACATTACGGGACTTTCAGGCTAGCTCAGTTGCCCCCCGATGCCATCCTCGCATCAGGGACCTTCGCGTACTTTCCACACTCGGTTTGGTTGTTTACTTATTTACCACAACATGACATATTTGCAACAGATTTCCACAATTTATTCTCAAAATCACATCAGCATGTTCTGCTGATCCGCTTGATTGATGTATTCCTATGGGATCAATGCCAGCAACAGATCATCAATTAGCAAAAATGATCTCCTGCCAGTGAATTCGTGATGGAAGGAGGAGGGCAGCTCCACTTCAAGTATTAGGTTGGAAAAAAAGTCTTTTCATTTTATTCAAAGATTTATTACTTCACAACTACAAAGTCAAATCAATTGAGATAAACTCTATTTTGTTCCGCTACACTTCTCCAAAGACTGGGTAATTTTCCAGTTCCTCTCGCTTAAAAGACTGCAGTTCTGGAGTCGAACCATTGCTGAATCCAATTTTTGAGGTCTTCATCTGCTTCAAAATATTTCTTTCCAATTTCTTGCTTGAGAGCACGGAAGAAATGGTAGTGGGTAGGGGCAAGGTCAGGGCTATACGGTGGATGTAACATTACCTCCCAGCCTAGCTCCCTCATTATTTCTCTTGTGAGTCTTGCAACATGTGGTTTCGCATCGTCATGCAGGATCATCACCTTCGACTTCTCCGGCCTGTTTTCTTGGAGAGCTGCGGCGACTTTGTGGAGGTGGCCACTGTATGTGGCAGCAGTGAGTGTCTCTCCACTTCTAAGTTTCCCAGTAAATCACTCCTCTGATATCCCCCCAAACACTCAAGAGAATCTTCCTTTCGTGAACATTGGGCTTGAGATCAGACTTAGGGCTCTCTCCCTTTTGTACCCATTGCCTTTTCGTCGAAGTTGGCACACAGAACCCAGGACTCTTCGCCTGTCACAATCCGCGGAAGAAACGATTTTCTTCCTTATCTGGACAGAAGAGAAGCAGCGATGGAGAGCCGTCGACCTTTCTGAGTGTCTGACAGGGCATGTGGAATCCAAGCTCCAAATTTCCATGAAAGCCAAGATTCTTCAGATGGATTCCTACTATCCTATGAGACACTTCGAGCTTCTCTGCCAGCTGACGTGTCGTCTGCCTACTATCGGTACGAAGATGGAGTAGTTCTGTGTCGTCCAATTCAGTTGGCCTTCCTGACCATGCTTTGCCCTCAGTGAATAATCTCCCTTTAAAGAATTTCCGAACCACTCATAACAGGCGCGATGAGTAGCAGATCCCATGCCATATATATGGTTAATTTGGTCTGCTGCCTGAAGTGCTGTGGATTCCTTAATGAATTTATGAAGAATTCCATGCCGAAAATGGCCATGGGGTAGATCTGGCATTGAGTTCGGAAGATTGGATGGATAACGAATTACAAGAAGAGTCTTAACCTGTGTCCGCGTGCGAACGGTAGACAAGTGTGATAGGATTACGAAATCAGCAATCAACATTGGCTAGGGCGTTTACAAGAGGAAGGGTAAAAAAAATTTCGAAGTGTGAAGAGACTTTTTTTCCAACCTAATACTTTGCAAACCCCTTTACGTTACTGACCATCATAGTTCTTTATAAAACGTAACTTTTTTTCGAGGAAAAAAATGTTCGCCATCTCTCCACTAAAAAATGGAATCGAAAGGTGCCGTTGCATCCGTGGCTCTCGAGGCGCCAGATCGCAGGACACAGTCTAAGTGAACCTCTCTTTTTTCTTACGCAAGCGTGTGACGTAGCAGGCGACTTTGTGAGCTTTTTTGGAGAGGACGATATTATGCCTGAACACATGAACTTTTCAGCGAATAAATTACTAAATCACCAGAATGTTAAACGCTAAGTCACGATTAAAAAACCTGCCACTTGATGCAAATCATTGGAAGAAGTTGCCTCAACTAATACAAAAAACTTCTGCCGCAAATTTTTCCGCGAAACACATTTTGTTTTGTTACTGTTGTGTTGTTACTTTTATCTTTTTATTCCTTCAATAAATTCCCAATGGTAATACTCGAAAATCACGGCTCGACGGAAGGACGGTGCATCAAAGTCTGCTCCTGAAGTTTGTAAACGACATTCAGAATTAGGGCCGCTTGCTCTTGAACATGTCAAAGATCTCCAGATTTTGAAACCCTTAATATCTCTTAAACAGGACCAGTGGCATGGCATGTGGAGTCGTAGCCCGTCTTCAAACGCTTTGTTGTCAAAGAGCTGACTGAACAGATCCAAGTGAGGAACGTGCGGTTCTGCTTGCTAAGAGCACGTTCATGAAGGCGAACAGCGGCGCTCAATTTGGGGATTCACGCCAACCGTTCTTGAGCAGTGCTCGCGGCAGACCCGAATTGAGTGGCAAGTGTCACGAGTGTACGTTCGTGCCCTGTTCTACAGACCTAGCACCCGTCGTTCTCGATCCTTTACACTATGGTTGGATCACAACGCGCAGATTTATTTCGCTGTTACTGCGCGTTTCACCACAAAATTCACACTATAACATCAAAAACAACCTTCACTACTCTAGGACTAGTAGCAGACATTCAACAGCTCACTGGGAGTGCACAGTAGGTCGCTTTACATCTAAACATGCATAAACACCATTGCAAATAACACCTGGATTCCCAAGGTTGTCGTCGCCATGAAACCACAACAAGAAACAGCACAGATCTAACAAGGGGTACACGCTGTTGAAGATATCCTATAGAGATTGGAGATAAAGAAATTATCCTAAACCTTCTCAACTAGTGAGACGCCGGTCATCTCCGGCGGCTTCGGGAGACCCATGACCTCAAGCACGGTGGGAGCGACATCGCACAGCGCTGGAGCTCGATCGGTGAGCTGCAAAGACAAACTCTCACATCTGGAGGATATGGAACGGAGGGGCAGACCGCCGAAGTCAACGAAGTACCCACCTTCTTGAACTTGAAGGCGCTGCTGCTGCAGGTGAATGGAACGGGGTTGCAAGTGTGAGCAGTGTGCTTGCTGCCATCGGGAGCCCGCATCTTTTCTGCGTTTCCGTGATCTGCCGTCACCATCAGAACATAGCCTGCAAGTGAAATGTGACTCATTCGACGCCACCAGTTCGTATCGAGGGAAAGTAGACGTACCGTTGGCCTTACATGCCTCGTAGATCCTTCCAATGGCAGTATCAGTGGCTTCACATGCCTTGACAGCAGCCTCATACACCTGAAATCCCGCACCTTAATCAGCTCCTCAAGTTTAAGCCCGTCGCAATGTCGGCAAGACCTACTCCAGTGTGTCCGACCATGTCCGGTGGAGCAAAATTACACATGACGAAAGGATGCTTCTTCAGCTTGATCTGCTCGACCACCTTATCAGCAACTCCTTCTGAAGACATCTCGGGTTTCAGGTCATAAGTTGCAACCTGAAAGGATACGAGACGAGCAACTTGTCGAATAGAGGAGGCTGGCAAGTACGCCATACTTTCGGACTGGGCACCATGCATCGTTCCTCGTTCTCGAATTGTTTCTCAACACCGCCGTTGAAGAAGAACGTGACATGGGCGTATTTTTCAGTCTCGGCGCAATGAAACTGTGACAGCTTCTAGAACACGTAGGCCTTTATTTATTCGATATAGTATTGCGAAAGTTGTATAAGTAGAGCACGCCTCTAGTTCCAACTGAGGAAAAGCTTGTGGAACAGCCCGCATTGGCTTAAGAATTGTGGCGCTCCAGAACTCAAGAGGACACTGCTTCACTGGAGCAATCGTTCCGCGGAACGGTCTTAGAATGGTAGCCCACGTGAAACATTACACCTTTTGAACACTACGTCGACTGCTGAACCGTCAAGGACCATCACAAACTGAAGCGCTCCAGTATGGATCCACCCTGGATGACGTGGGCTACACTTCTATGTATCTTATTTTCGACAAAATTGTTCGAAAGCAGTAAATATAAAAAAGATTGCATACACATGGAGCTACTAACGCCTCCCTCATGATTCACACGAATCCAAGGAAAGGGTCTCACATCAGTTTATCAAGATACAAAGTAGCAACGGTGACCTGTTAAAATTTATAAGGGACCCTTGCATTTAAATGTGATGGCAGATCGAGTTTGTATCTGTTTTTAACATTTGTTGACGATCTGAATCACTACAGGCGAAGTGACGCAACTGGGAGAGGAATCGTTTAATGAAAGCTACCAACTCGGTAAGTGTGAGTGCCTGGCCGGCACCACACTGCAAAGGGAACACAAATCATTGAGAGGCCCCCTCATACCCGGCTTCTATCGATCGGCAACAAATGAAAACTATTTGTAGCAAAATGCTGCTATAGAGACACGAGCAGGACGTGACACAAGGCACAGATTTTCGGCCTCAAGCTCAATCACAAGATACGACCGCCTAGCGTTTGCCAGTTTTTCAGAAGATCTAACAGGTTGTTGCAAAAATAATTGCCGAAAGGGACGTCGAAGTTCAAAATGTCTCGGCTCATGCACAGCTTTATTCATCGGTTTCAAGGTGGCCCAGATTATGTAACTGCTGCACACGCAGGTTTGCATCAAGAGATGGAAAAGGCGATGGTTAGTTGGGAAAAGGTATAAGCAGGGTGGAGGAGAACCTCGATGCCTAAGGCCTGAGTTATACTCCCGCGGGAGCATCCGCGGAAGAGCGGGAATCGCTCCGAGACTCCTCACCTGGCCAATCGCCGCGCCTCGCCACGCCAGCCTCCGCCGTGCACCATTGATCCGCGGACGTTCCGCGGATGCTCCCGCGGGAGTATAACAGAGGCCTAAATGCGTTCTTCTGCGTCGGGTGACTTTCGAAGAATGAAGCCGAGCGTTGTGCTGGAGCAGGACGGCCTCTCTGTTCATCACTGCCAGCCACACCCTTTTCAAACATTTCGAACAATTTCTAAATCACACCATTAGGACCCTACCGTGACTGTCTCACCTGGTTGTAAGATGCTGTCGTGGATCAAAACTTTGCAGCATCACCAAACAGTTAACATAGCCTTTTCAGGGAGGAGACCCGGTTTAGGAAAGCCAGACGGTGGAGAAGACTTATCCACCCAGACATGCATTCGCTTTCCGTGCTTTCCGTTATCATACAAGACCCACTTCTCATCTACGGTTATTCAGCGATATGAGATCGGGTCGCTCTTGAGTTGGAAGGGTTTGAAGAGATGTTGAAGCGAGTCAGGCGCTGCTCGTCAGTCAAGTCATCGGCATCCATTTCTGCTTCTTCACAATGCCGATTAAAACCAGATGCATTGATACTTGATACAGTAGCACAGTGGACACCCATATCTGCTGCTGTCCTTTTGGGTAGTTATGCCCGACGTTGACTCAACGGCTACTCTTGAAAATTGACCGTCTAGTGAGCAACCAGGAACAAGGTTGTCATCGAGGTTACAACATCTAGAAGAAATCTTTTCGAACCAATATTTCGCAGTACGTTCGGAAGGTGAACCCATTCGGGTTGCGAACGCAATATTACGAGTTGCCTCAGCTTCGCAATGTTGGATCCTGAACTCGTAGAGCACAATCGCATCAATCGCGTCGGTCCATCTTTTCCAAGACCCTAATATAACTTCCAGAATGATGATAGGTAAAAATGTGAAACGCGGTTTGAAAGAGGAGAAAAGACATAGAAATTATCTACGGAAGTTGACTTGAAACGGCTAATTCTCATGAGAAATAACTGTATTTGAACATACCCGAAACGGCAACCATTTTTGCAACAACCCAATAGAAAGGCGCTGAAACGGCTGAAGGAGTTAAGGAGTGTTTCTGCTGGAGGAACCAGGGAAGTTCGAACTGAGATATGTTTTGCCACAATCAGCGTTCATTTCTAAGTCGATGACATTAACCTGCAGCCAGTAGGATACCGGGGACCATCATCTATTTTTGTTCAATCGATATGCTGACCAGAAATGGACGCGGTTCTGAGAAAACTCAATCGTTCTCGCTGTTAAACGATGCAGCGGTCTTATCACTACGGCTCCTACATTCTGTTCAGTACGCCCTAATGAACTAAGTTTTTTAGAAGCCTCATCGGCTCTCCCTTAAAGAGATCAACGATGACATTTTCTGTGGATACTGATTTGAAGATTACAGACGTCATCGATTTCACAATGAAACTCGGAGGCTGTATTAATAAGTATGGTCGTTCGTATGATCGTTCCGCAGCAGGAATTTTCGAATGAGGATGTATTTTTGGAACTCTCTAACAAGGTACCTATGAACACTGATACTCTATATGGAGAATTCCGAGGCTCCTGTCAAAGGACACAGAGATGAACTTCTGCCACTGTATTGTAACAGGACGTCCTCTCAGCATCGTGGAAAAACAACAGGAAAATAAAAGAAAACGTACATGAGTGGCCAGCCATTCAGCCAGCACGTTCTTATTTGACAGCGGAGGGAAAAGCGCTGGGAACGGGAACTCTGCCTTGTACTGCGTCATACCTAAATTGTGCACTTATTCTTTTGTTGACAAGGTTACAAAAGAACGGATAGCGCACCAACAACTTGCAGATTTTTCGGATGAGGTAGCGATGACTTGCAATCCTTGTACCGTTCCAAGCCCATCACCTACACAACTCTCACTGAAAAAAGAGTGCAGAGAACACATCGAGCTGAACATCTACCTCCGTGATCTCCCTCATTCGGTCAGCTCTGTAGTCGAAGAAGATGATCGTGTCACCATCTTTCACTCTTGCGTTATCCCCATTGAAAATTATCGGCTTGAGGAATTCGTCAGTCTCCTGAGCTGCGTACCGCTTTTTCACCAAGGCAGGACCCTGGAAATGCCGAATTTGCACGCAAGCAGCCGCGTTCGAAAACGTGCATTGAAAAGAGACACCGACGTCGTCGACGGAACACGCTTCGCCCTTGCCGCCGATCATAGCCTCATACGCCACGCAGATACGTTCCCACCGCTTATCGCGGTCCATAGCGTAGTAACTGTAAACGAAATTGTCATCCTCATGTACATCGATTACTTGACAGCATAGCAATAATCTCAACTATAATTCTCGCGTGGAGCGCAGTCGGAGGAGGCGCCGGCTGTCGCCTGCACCCGATACCAGGTTCCTGGTTCGAATTTCCCGCCCAGGCCAACCAAGCCTTCCATCCCTCCGGGGTCGGTGAATTGGTACCAGACTTGTCTGGGAAGGATAGAGCGATGACTTGTTCATCGGCTGGCCACCGCAAGTCATTGTACGGCCAAATACGCATTTATGTCGCCTCAACGACATCCCGTAGAAGTAGAATGCGTGGCGCATCCCAAAGGGATTGAATAACGCCGTCCTTTATCCTTTATAATTCTCGCAGTCAGCTTGAAAGTGCTTGTTTAAGTAAGTGAAAACATCAGAAAGGCAGAGTTCACATAAGGTTTAACTGCTAAAACACTTAATGCAGGTACACGCACGTCAAACCGAAGGCATATTCGTTCCGCTATCTCGAATGTTCCCCACCTGCTTTTTTTCTTTAATCCTAGGCTCTCTCTGCATTTTTATAGCGTCAAAAAATGCGAGACATACAAGAAGTTTCCCAAAAAATTAGAGACTCTTAGGGGTGTTTCGTCAAAGATTTGCTGACTCATTGAACTGTGTGGCTCCAATTCTCAAATGAGATTCCTGGAGATGGCTCGAAATTTGAGTGCTAGGTAATATCGGACAGATCTTTAGTACCTAAGGGAGGAGGGTTGTAGGTAGTCTATGAGTAGACATCCTTTCCCCCAAGGAAGTTTATGATTTCAGGCGTTTTCTGATTCATTCTTCGTCTGCGATAAACCAGTGCGTCTGCCAGTTGTAACACTGGCGATCAGGATCGACTCCATGGAAGCCCTCTCAGCCATCCTAGAGGCCGTACAACAGCAACTCGACGTCCAGGGAGCAGCACTACAACAGCTCATGGAGAAGCTGTGCGCGGTGAGTACAAACTCGTCCTCTGCCGGAGCTGCTGTCGTGCTCAGAGACAAGCACGCCATTTTCGATTTTCTGTACAGGCGGATTGAAACTTTCAATTACGACCTCGACCGAGGACGAACTTTTGATTCATGGTTGCGCCGGTACCAGGATCTATTCGATAACGAATGCATCGAACTGGATGAAAAAGACAAGACGAGACTTCTCGTTTCTCGTCTTGACGAGGATTGTCACCGTATGCTGACGAGTGCGATTTCCCCTAAACAACCTTCAGACTTACCATGTGAGGAAGTTGTCCAGGTACTAAATCGCTTATTCGGAACAGCAAAGACACTCTTCCGGCGCCGATTCGAATGCTTCAAGGTCAGGTACGAAGGTCAAGACTTCAATAACTACGAGACGATGGTCAAAGCCGAATGTACGGATGCCCATTTCGACTCGATCGACTTTGATGGTCTCCAATGTTTATTCTGCGTAGCCGGATTGGAAGGGTCCGAATTTGCCGACTACCGTACCCGGTTGCTAAGGATGCTTGACCAAGCAGAGAATATCACTCTGAAGGACCTCACGGCTGGATGTCAACTCATCAAATCGTACAAGGATGATGCCCGACTTCTCGAAGGCACACCTGCTGTGAACGTTGTTCGTCGCCAGAAGTTCCAACTTGGAAAAAAGAGGAAACCTCAGCGACGACAATGAGATGAGTCTTCACCCAAAGCGATTCCCCATCTAGCAGGCAAAAGCACATTTAAGCCAAGGGCACCTAGTTCGACCCACCGCTATAGCCGAAATCGACATATCCATCGAATTATTGCCGCTCTCCAAAAAGACGGCCTCCCACAAGTGGAAGTAACAATCAATGGTCGAGCGCTCCAGCTGCTGCTTGATACGGGTGCTGAAGTAACTCTTATCTCCGAGTTCAACTGGGACATACTCGGAAAACCCACCTTACAACAAACACACCTCACTGCCTACGCAGCTAATGGTACCCCCCTCAAAATCCATGGGAGCTTCGACACTGATTTCACTATAAGCTGTTCATCAGGAACACAATGCGTAGGAACATGCTTCGTAACCAAGGAAAACTGCAACGTTTTCGGAATGACATGGATCAAACAACTACCGGATCTCTATCACGCCGTCCGAAAGTACCAGATCTCTAGTTCTATCGTGGTAGACCACATCGCTGGTTTCCGAGATACCACCGTTGCCAAGCTGAAGACCGATTTCGCGGACGTCTTCGCTCCCGGTCTTGGCAAATGCACCATGGCTAAGGCCACGCTACTACTGAAACCCAACTCGCAGCCAATTTTCAAAAGGAAACGTCCAGTACCCTACGCCACCGTCGCGGCCCTTGACAATGAAATTGATCGCCTACTCACGGAAGGCGTAATTTCTCCCGTGATGTACTCCAGATGGGCTGCACCCATCGTCGTAGTAAAGAAATCCAACGGAACTATTCGACTTTGCGCAGACTATTCGACCGGACTAAATGAAGTATTGATGTTACATCAACATTCTTTGCCTACACCGGAAGATGTTTTCACAAGCTCAGTGGCGGAACTGTTTTCACCCAGATCGATCTCGCCGACGCTTATCTTCAAATAGAAGTCGACAACGCCTCAAAAGAATTGCTGACCATTAATACTCACAGAGGACTGTTCCAATACAATCGTCTACCTTTTGGTGTCAAATCAGCACCTGGCATCTTTCGGCAGGTTATCGATTCGATGATAGCTGGACTCGACGGATGTGCCGCATATCTTGACGATATCATCGTTACTGGCCGAACGATAGAAGAGCACACCACCAACCTCGAAGCTTTATTCAAGAGGATACAAAAATACGGATTTCGCATTCGTGGTGAAAAATGCAGCTTTCTCATACCGAAGTTACGTTACCCAGGCAATATTATTGATGAAAACGGACGCCGGCCAGATCCAGCCAAAATCGAAGCGATCAAAAAGATACCACCACCAAAGGACATTGTACAACTGAGCCCAACTGCGGGAACCTTTCGACAAATTGCTCAGGAAAGACGTCCTATTCTGCTGGTCACCCGAATGTCAACGAACTTTTGAGCGCGCCAAAGAAGTTCTATCATCGGATTTACTACTCACTCACTACGACCCCTCAAAGAAAATAGTTATGGCAGCAGATGCTTCGGAATACGGAATCGGAGCAGTCATATCCCACCGATTCTCCAACGGAATGAAAAAACCAATTTATCACGCATGTCGTTCTCTAGCGACTGCCGAGAGAAATTATGGGCAAGTGGAAAAAGAAGGCCTGGCCCTGGTTTTCGCTGTGAGAAAATTTCACCGATATCTCCATGGCCGTCATTTTACACTCCTGGCAGATCACAAACCACTTCTTGCGATCTATGGAAGCAAAAAGGGAATACCAGTCTATACGGCCAATCGTCTACAGCGCTGGGCTTTACTGCTTCACAACTACGATTTCACTATCGAGTATCGCAGAACGACAGACTTTGGACAGACAGATGCATTGTCGCGTCTCATTGCAGAACAACAGACTGCAGAGCAGAAGAAGACGTCGTAATCGCCAACATAAACACGGACGCTATTCACCTGTTGGAACATGCGGCGACGAAGCTACCAGTCACTGCTAAAATAATTGCCGAGCATACTCTCAAGAATCCACTTCTGAAGGATATCCTTCGTTGTGTTCAACTTGGACAATGGCCAAGGAAGGAAGCACGAATTTTGCATTTCAGAAGAATCCGCAACAGCTTGTCCACACAACAAGGCTGCTTAATGTTTGGAGATCGTATCGTCATTCCTGCAAATCTTCAGTTGTCCGTCCTTCGTGACTTGCATGATGGACATTCTGGGATATCACGGATGAAAATGCTTGCCAGAGATTACTGCTACTGGTCAAATGTCGACAAAAATATCGAAGACATGGTCAAGTCCTGTAAGAACTGTCAAGAATCCGCAAAGAATCCCGTCAAAACTACGTTGTCGTCATGGCCGATCGAGACTACCCCATGGTCTCGTGTAACGTCGATTATGCCGGCCCTATTAGTGGAAAAATGTTTTTAATCGCAGTAGATGCGTATTCCAAATGGCCAGAAATAATGGAGATCTGACATCCACTACATCCACGGCAACGCTCAACCAACTTCGTCGAATATTCGCTCAGTTTGGGTACCCACAAGCACTAGTAACGGATAACGGAACACAATTCACGTCAAAAGACTTCAGCGAATTTTGCACAAAAAATGGAATCAAGCTCATCCGTACCCTACCATTCCATCCCCAATCAAACGGCCAAGTAGAAAGATACGTGGATACCTTCAAGAGAACCTTACAAAAGCTCAGAGGGGAGGGATCCACTCAGGAGGCCATCCAAACCTTCCTGTTCAACTATCGACAAACACCGTGCACTTCAGTCCCAGGAGGACGATCACCCGCTGAAGCCTTTATCGGTCGACGGCTACGTTCCAAGCTAACCATGCTGAAACCACAAGACACAATGGAACGACAATACAATGAGAAGATGGAGCATCAATTTAATCGCCATCACGGGGCGCAAACGAGAAGATTCGAACCTGGAGGCCTAGTTTGGGTTCGCGATTACAGAGAAGGAAGTCCGAAATAGATCGGGCAGGTACTCAAGAAACACGGTCGATGTGTTTACGACGTCATGGTTCAAAGTGAAATATGGAAAAGACAAGCCAACCAGCTGAGAAGCAGCACCACTGAAAAGACCTTGTCCCTCGACGAATTACCACTCCTTCCTTGTCACCAGACCCAACAGCCCACTCAGTGCCAAGAATCAGCATCAGTCAACAACTCTCCTACCGATATCTAGCAGTCTACCCAAGTACGACTACCATCACAGGTCGAAAATCCTCAACCAGATATTCAGGTCAGGCACCAACAGACTTAAACAGCATGGCTCCATCCAGACCCATCAGAAATAGACGTGCACCGAAGAAACTCAATGTGGATCCTACGAAGAAGACTTACGCCTCCGTTGTTCGTCTTAGGAGGGAGGTGTTGGAATGAATGATCTCTATGATAAGGTGTTCTCGCCAGTGGTATAAAAGACCTCTGGTGAGGTTGGTTGTATTCATTCTTCATCTGCGATAAACCAGTGCGTCTGCCAGCTGTAACAGCAGAAATCTAGGACAGAAAACGGCCGTTGAAAACATTGCACGATTTTAGGTCACTGATAGATGATCGTTTCCGTGTTGGTGGTCTACTGTCCAGGTTGTTCGAAAGTTCAGAAAGGGAACTCCTCGCTTTTACCATAATCTAAAAATTGAAGATTTACATTGCGACTAGGCTGAACAATGAAAAACTGCTCGATTTGGGCCTTGAACCTCTGCATAATTTTTCATAATCACCGCAAAGCAAACATGCATGCATGCATACATACATACATACAAAACCAGTAAAAAAATTTTCTTTTAGAATACACCAAAGACAATACAGTTGATTTCAATGAAATTAGTGACTGTGGCTACAGCTATGACCATTTGGGTTTAAATGTAGAGCAGGCGAATAAGAGGCGATATCAGGCGAAAAAATAGCAGGCGAATTCGGTCTGACTTAAACTTCGACGCTTGATTTGCTACTTCAGGCTCTGCTTGCTCGATACGATATTGATAAAAAAGTTGTGTTGATAGCTGAGAATCTTACCGTCCTACAACAGTTGCTAAGTGGCAGTAAGCTTCCTCCTTCATGAAGGCCAGTGTCTTCTCCAGGAATCCGACGCCACTGGTCGGTGACGTGTCACGGCCATCTCCGAAGAAGTGCAGGTAACACTCAGGTACAGCCAACTTCTTTATGCACTTTATTAGCGCAAACATATGATCTGGAAACAACACAATCACAGCGGCAGACGTTAGTTTCAACAGTGGAACTTCAATGAGTAGTGAAAAAAATGGAGCTAACGGTCAAGCGAAGTCCATAGTTACGTTTCTTCGCCTTAACACCGCCTACGGCACTCTTCCTTAGCTCACTCTGCTCTCTGCCAATTCCGCGAGGGCACAGAACCAGAGCAAAGCGTTCTTTGTACACTCATAGGCCAACATCCCGATAAGTACCAAACAACCTCACTAATAGAAACTCACCGATATGTGAGTGCACTCCTCCATCTGACACCAGGCCAGCCAAGTGAATGCGACCATTTCCGCCTTTGGCGCGGTTGCACGCAGCAATCAGAGTCTCGTTTTGGACCTAAACCAAGACAACCTTACAAAACAACTTGCAAGTGAGATGAATTGCTGAGAAGCTAGTGCAATTTTAACAGAAACCCACAAGCGTGTTATTTTTGATTGAAAGATTGATGCGAACGATGTCCTGGTATATTGGCCGACCGGAACCGATGTTAAGATGGCCCACCTGAACTTTCCAAAAACAGCTTTAAAAACAAGAAACTAGACAAATGAGACCAAACAATGATTTATAGATATACACACCTCTGAGTTACCCATAAGACCTTCAGGAAGACCAACATGGAGACCGTGAGCTTCAATCTGCGTCCAGTTCCCTAAACAATGACCATCAATAACCCAAGCACGTGACTTCTATTTTGCAAATAAGGTTGATTAAATGCAACTTCTGACGTACTATCTCTGTTCTAAGCTCTTGCTTTGCGCTCTCAACGCTATCCCTAAATACGCTCATTGAGGGCCACTTACCATAATAGGCCCTCGCCCGTGCAGATACGCCAAATAAACTCAACCACTTTAGCTCCTTTAGTATTCATTTTACGTTGCAAGCTACTCCCAACACTGCTGTTACCAGAGCGTCTGCCGAACTGTGCAGCAACGCTGCTGTCGATATCGACGGAAGGGACAGGGTTTCAAATGCACCTGCTTTTCTTGGCTTCTGCAAGTGTACACTTAAAGAGGTACGGTCGAGTTCTGGGAGCGAAACTTGGCCAATCGTTGCAGAACGAGAGGGCTGTCACTCACAAGGGAACGGTCTAAAGCATATGTCTGAACGGGGAAAACTAGTCAGGAAGATGGAAGATCCACACCCTTCAAATGGTATAAAAGTGTGTTTCCTGATTGCTATGTCGTTAATCCAAGCGAGTAGGGATCCCCAAAGTTCACCATGAGATCGCAGTGGCGGCGCTCACGACCGCTGACGGAGGTCACCGTATGCCAGCGATGCCTATAGCAAGCGGTTCGGAGCGCAGTGGATAGCGTAGCTACTTCACACTTCATGAGAGAGGGTTGGCTCTCGGGCGTTGCAGCATTTTTGCATTTCAACGGTGCGGTCGAGATTTGAGGCGTCCTGACGTCTACACTATTTGCAGGCGGTTTTTGCACGACCACATTTTTGATCTGCAGAAAAGGGACAACATCTCGAAGGAAAGCGTCGAAGTTGCGAGTGACTGAAGGAGAACGGATCTGTTATAACGGTAGTCGTGCCACTGGTGTACCGACTCCTATACCATCCTTGCTCTGAGAAGTCATATTGAATTTCTTTCTCATTGCCTTCTGGTTAAAAACCGGTCAGTAACAAAGAACTCCCAATAAAGTTACTCTCCTCGGGACACTGCTGAAAAAACTACAGAAAACACCTGCAAATTGTGTGGACGTCAAGACCCCTCAAATCTAGACTGATCGTTCGAAAGGCAAAAGGGATCCAACAACGCACGAGGACCGAGCCCCGAGCTCTCTCCCATGAAGCAACGTCACTATCTGCCGCGGTCCGAACCGCTAGCTGTAGCATCACGGGCATACAACTGACACCCTAAACCACTCGTGAGCGCCGCTGCCGCGACTCCATGCTACTCTACTCTTTGGGATTAACGACTTGGCAAAAATGAAACCCGTTTTTATACTAATCGAAGAGGCGAGATTCAGACCTTTCCCCTGTCATTCTCACGTGCTTCTATCACTGCAACAACGAACATCTGTGTTCCAGATGATCACCGTTTCGATGTTTTCTTCTAGTTTGAGTGAATTCAGGTTACTCGCTCAGGGTGTCTCAGCCTACTGTTGCTTTCTATAATATAATGGCGATGTGTTCAGTCATCCTTCGTTCCCAACGAATTAGCTTGTTTTCCTACAGTCCACTGTGTTTTCACTTCTCGTTGATGCTTTAAAAATTGTAGGAAAAAGATGAGCCTTAGGAAGGAGATCGATATAAGTGTAAAAGTAGCGTCGAATTACGAAGTGCGTCAAGGACGCTGAAAAGGAGGACGATGGTGAAAAGTAACTGCACAATTTCATATGAAAGGTAGAAATAAAGTGACGTATTATAGAAATTTTGCCTAAAAGCAAGAGCCACATTAACAAGTTTCCTACTTGTACCGTCTGGATGAACTCAGAACGAGAAGTCTACCTTGCGATCTGGAAATTACAATATGCACACCACGCTGTTCTCTTACACTAAGCCTTAGTGCGCCGCCGAAGAGTATCGAGAAGATATAATCGGCTGTGTGGTGGAGTAATAATTGCTAGGCGAAACCCTAGCACTGATGGAGTCGTGACTGACCATTGTGATCGCGAGACGGTATGTGAGAACCAGCGTACGGCGCCGGCGAAGCCGGCGACGGACGCTGGTGTGAGAACAATCTCATGTTGCTCGATGCTGGTCACCGTGTGCATAATTCAACAGCAAAGTTGAGAAAAGTAAGCATTTCTTCCTAACATCATCATCGAGTTTAACAATAAGAAAGATTCCTGTCAAACAAGCGGGTCCGATTGATTCGCACTTATACGGACACTCCGAGTCGTCGCCCCACCACTGACACATGGACAGTGCGGGGCAATGACTCAAAGTGTCCGCCGCTTCTCCTAGCGAAATACAAAACGATTTCTCAGAAATCGTGGTGAGAAAGTCACCTGTTTTATGTTTCGAAGAAGAGTATGTATCAGGGGTGTACATTTAACGTTTAAAGATTTAACGAATTTAACGAATTAACGGCATTTTTCGTTGAAATCTGGCTTAATGACTTGAAGGAAATGTTTAAAAAATTAGCAGGATTTCTAACGGACTTTTTTCAGTGCGTCTACCACATTTAGTCTTAGACTTCACTAATCTTACAGTTCTCACCCTCCCGATTAGGACTTTTTCTGAAGAAAAAAAGACTATTGAAATCAGCAAGAATATTTTATCGTTTTCATGAATTTGTTTTGAATTTCTGGCAATCATGCATTTTGACAGGCGTCTGCACAGTCGGAGGAGGTGCCGGCTGTTGCATACCCCCCGCCCGATACCAGACTCCTGGTTCGGATTTCCCACCCAGGTCAACCAAGCCTTCCATCCCTCCGGAGTCACTGAATAGGTAGCAGACTTGTTTGGGAAGGATAAAGCGCTGACATCTCCATCGGCTGGCCACCACAAATCACTGTATGCCCAAATACGCATTCTAATTTCCTCCATGATGCCCCGTAGAAGTAATACGTGGCGCATACCCAGAGAGATTGAGTAACACCGTCCTTTATCCTTATCCTTTGATGCATTCTGGAGCTAGAAATTTATTCGCCGAATTCCAAGTACGTCAATAATTCAACAAGGATACTGGTTTAACCTCTTCGTAAGATACGCCTATCCTCGCTTGGTGCTGCTTATACGAGAATACTTTTGCCCGCCACCTGGAACCCTGGAACAGTTGAAACGGAGATAATGTTTTCAGTCATTGGACGTTTTTTAAGCGATTTTAGGAAAAGCTAATAACAAAAATTAGGAAAGCTAGTTTTCCTGAACGGTAATACGTTGACGACGTGTCACACCTCTCCGGCAAAATGGAACTGTGTGAAACGATGTCGTATCACGGCCTCGACGATGACGCTGCAAAAAGATGGACTGGTGCCACGCACCAGGCACTTGAAAATCGTGCGTTCGACAACATGTTAACATTCCACTGTGATAGGCTTTTAATTGTACTTTTATTAATTTTTTCTGTACTTAATGGGCTGGTGCTCGCATCGAGATTGCATATGCTCATCGGACAGTCACACAAAACTTCTTCGCAAAGAACTAAGTGGGGTGGTTCTCACAAGGAAAGGGTCCAAAGAGTATATCTGAACGGGAAGAGCGATTCATATAGGGAGAATTCCCACCCCTCAGCTAGTACAGAAATGTGTTTATTTTTTGCCAAGTCGTTAAACCCAAGGAGTAGAAGGACCTTGAAGTAACAATAGAATACGGCGCATCACGAGTTTGGGGGCCTTGTACGCCCGCGATGCCTCGGTCAGCAAGCGGCTCGAAGCGCAGTGGAAGTGACGTTGCTTCATGCGAGGAAGGTCGGAGGTTCGGTTCTCCTGCGCTTCTGCATTTTTTCCATTTCAACTGACTGGCTGAGATTTGGGGGATCCTGATGCCTATCCAGTCGGGTGAGAATAGCATACGGCCCCAGACACGTTTCACACCCTTACCTTGTTAGGGTTCTGCCTGATCGCACATTTTAAAATGCCTTGTCGGTGATCATCTTGAGTAGTAATTCCATACATGTTCTTATTCCACATCCCGTAGATAATTTGTTGCCATAGACTTGTTTATTCTTCTGTGTTTGTCGATGTTGAATTGTTTACAATACATTGTAGTGCTATAGACCATTTCTTGAACTTTAGCTGTTGACCTCTTGAAGTTGAAGCGTATAAGGCTTTCCTTGACTTTTTTTCACTTGAAATAATGGCTTGCAATTAATTGCATTTTTTTAACGAAATTTATCGATTTAGCGGAAATTTAGTGAAATTTTTCCGTTGAAAAAATTAACGCACAGAAATTTGCGTGCACTACTGGTACGTATGGCCTCTAAGCGCCCGTAAACAGTCCTGCTGCCCCCTCACTTACTTCTGTTCTTGACCCTACGCTATAGCTACCAGGATTTAGTGGTAGTAAACAAAGAAGAATCATGGCGCTCTCGCCGTCGCCGACAGCTTCGGCGATAGCTTGTCACAGTGCAGAGCCCGCGGTGTCTGCGACGGGTCGCAGCGTTGCCGAAGTATAACATATGCCTTGCGCTCATAAATTCACTGATTTCTTGGCCTTTCCACATGGGTCCAGTAGTAACTGAAACTACGACTTGTTTTCCGATTGGTACGCTTGGAAAGTGGATCTTCCCGAAATGAGAGGAAATTTTAAAAATGCTGAGGAGGAATTTGTATTGGTACCTCAGAGCATAGATGCACTGTGGACCAGATAAAGCTGAGTGTGGCTAAAAGTCCTACTGCAATCGAGACAGGACGTGTTGCCTGTTCAATGTGTCAAGGATGCTTCTACTCAGACCAGCTTCTTGCCAAACACTGAGGTGAGGAACGCGTCAAAGATGGGGCTGGAGATCAGCAGGACTACTACATTTCCAATTTGCACTTCAAAACTAAGGATGAGAGAAGGCCGACATTAAGAACGGTGTAAAAAGAATAAAAATTAAAGCAATTCATTTATAAATCACGTTTTCGCGCACTTTTTGCCACTATCAGCAACAACTGCAACCCTTACTTCATGCGGTTTTCTCAGGGCGGCTGGCCCACGTTCTCTGGCTATGCCCATCTGATTGGAACATATAATACATATCAATACCAATATGTAGCCCCTTGGAGTCTGGGACCCTTGGTGGCGTGTATGCGGACGTACTACTTATCCGGCCGCAGGTCAGCTATGCGCAACTGGTCAAGGCGATAACTCAGAGCGTCCGCCCAAGTGCGAATCAATCGGACCCAAACAAATGCAGCTAGGTGGTCTTTTATTTCCCTTAATTTGCAACTTCAAAGCCTCTAATACACCTCTTATTCAATTACGAGTTAGGTGCACAATAAACTACAAACTTTATAGCACGAAGACATTCTCGCGCCTGTAGTCAACGTCATTCATGGATCGTGTTCAGCCATTGCACTGATGGCTAGAGGGTCCTGCAACGATAGCTTGTGGTGGTAGAAAAAACATGCCCGCATTGCTCGGATTCGGTGCGGAAAACTCGTCCACTTTTTTCTTTAACCCATTGGCCTTTGTCATACCATCGCTCATCCCGAGCGACGCCTAATGCTATGCTCCCATATCGATCGGGCGGCGCGATGGAATCGATATGGGTGCATATCATTAGGCGTCGCTCGGGGTGAGCGATGGTATGACATAGGCCATTGACGACCGCGCGGCCCAATTTCGGCCCGCAGTTTTTCTGTCGCGTGGGAACGCGCGGCCCAATTTCAGCCCGTGGTTAAAAAAATGTTCGCTGCGGCCCACTTCCTCGATTTTTCATAGTTTACTAGTATTCATTAGATTCGTTGGATCCTACCAATGCTACCTGCACAGTGGTCCGAGAATCATTTATTTCTAACGAAAGCTTTGATAAAAAAAATCAGCACTACACACTATTCAAACCTCAAATAAATAGATACTACTCACGAACAGCTACGTATATCTTACAAAAATGGTCATGGTTAAGACATCTAGTCAAATTTCTTGCGAAACACTTGAACCCAATTTAGAAAAAATATTTCAAACACTTGCTACATCGTGTGGTCACCTTATTTGCACGATTCGTGACGAACGTGCGACCTTTTCTGTGCTGACCTTTTTATAGCAGCAAATACATCTTCTACGTTTTGCTTCGAACCTGTTCGGGCCTTTCCCAATATGTGGCTCACCCACTGGAGAGGGAGCTTCATTTGAAATACCGTGAAGTAGTGAATGCACGAGATTCGAGCCTCAAGGAGGTCCCAGCGCGCGGTCCCACGATTCGACGCGATTTGCCGCGCGGTCGTCAATGGGTTAACGTACGTTTAACTGCGTCTTTCTGGAGCTGACTGCATCAAACAAATCAGACAAAGACTGACCAGAGCAGAGCGAGTCCATAACGGGCGTCTTGGCATGTTTGATCGCGTTGCCACTGTCTTCTTCCGTCAGTCCCCATCCGTCGATGACGATCAGGCAGACGCGATTCGCTACGGCCGTCATCGTCCTGAGGTCTGAAACGATTTACGCTTGGCCCCAATACACCTCTACGGCGATCACATGTCCAAAAAACCTTTGCTACTTCGACGGTCTCATCACGAATGCGAAAGCAAGGAAAAGCACGGACAAATACGAAAAACGTAGCAGAACAACGAGACACAGAAAACCACTGCAATCGTTCATGAGAGACTGGCATGTTACGATGTGTAATCTCCAGATGTAAACGCCGCATATACCGCACGCCCGACATGTCTCCGTAACGCATCTTCTGGGTTGAACAAAACAACCAGAATTTGTTGCCACCGTAACCTGGTGTTCAATTGGGGCGCCTCCCGCCCTTTAATTCTCGTGACCACACCACACTGCCCGCGTCGAATTGGGGAGGACTTGGTAAGCAGGCTGGAATCAATCCAGAGGCCGAATTCATCAACAATTAACCCGTGGGTATGCGGGTGATAAGGGGTAGAGATAAGATAAGAGTCAGGCAGAGATAACGCAAGACTCAGAGACGCAGGCTTCATTGTGGGTTTCTCTACCCCTTATACCCGCGGGTTAGTCGTTGATGAATCCGGCCCCAGCTGATACGTAAGTCTCAACCTAAACCGACCAGCGCAGAGTTCCTGATTTCAGCCTAATTAGCTTAAACCTTCTCCACGCATATTCAGTACGGGTTTTTAAGTGAAACGCAGCCTTCTGTCCGTTATTCTTTCCTTTCACAAGACATCAAAGCTGCCTTGTTTTTAGAGTACAACTCAACTGAGCTTCCCTTCTCTATCTTTACATTCCTACCTTATAGAGGTGGGTATTCATCAGGGATGTGCGGAATTTCCGTTTCCGTGTTCCGAATTCCGGTTTCCGGCCATTTTTGGCTCTTCCGTTCCGTTCCGCGTTCCGCCTGTTTTTGTGCCGGAAGGCGGAAACGGAAATGGGCGCTGTTCCACACTGTTTTCTATTGAACACAATCAGCTTATCAATTAAAAGAGTTCTCCTTCAATTGTGAGAGAATTACTGTTTGATAACTCCAGTACTAATATTCTTGAAATTGGTTAGGCTACCAAAAAAACACTCAAAATGGCAGCAGCAGGGTGCAGAGCAAATTTAGTGTGCCACAAAGGCTATGCGTGCATTGTATGCAAAGAAAATGCACTCAACATTTGAATGATCATAAAATTTTTGATCCATTAGTTACTAATAGCTCACAAAAACTTTGTATTCTTTATTTCTTTCTATTGTTTGTAAGCATATCGCGCAGTATCATGAGACAAAGGGTTCAACGAAGGCTGTGCAATGCGGGTGTCTGCTCCAAGATTACATCAGTGTTCTTGTTCATCAGTGTTTAATTTCCTTAGGTGTGATACTCATTCATAGAGAGTTATGCGATTCATTTTTTAATGAAGCATCACGAATATCTACCATGAGCTGCTGTTTCGATTGATTAGGGTGACTTATTGAACTCTGGAACACTATTACTATTATTAGGTTGGAAAAAAAGTCTCTTCACACTTCGAAATTTTTTTACCCTTCCCCTTGTAAACGCACTAGCCAATGTTGATTGCTGATTTCGTAATCCTATCACACTTGTCTACCGTTCGCACGCGGACACAGGTTAAGACTCTTCTTGTAATTCGTTATCCACCCAATCTTCCGAACTCAATGCCAGATCTACCTCATGGCCGTTTTTAGCACGGCATTCTTCATGAATTCATTAAAGAATCCACAGCACGTCAGGCAGCAGACCAAATTAATCATATATATGGCTTGGGATCTACTACTCATCGCGCCTGTTATGAGTGGTTCGGAAAGTCTTTAAAAGGAGATTATTCACTGAGGGCAAAGCATGGTCAGGAAGGCCAACTGGATTGGACGACAGTGAACTACACCATCTTCTTCGTACCGATAGTTGGCAGACGACACGTCAGCTGGCAGAGAAGCTCGAAGTGTCTCATAGGATAGTAGGAATCCATCTGAAGAATTTTGGCTTTCATGGAAATTTGGAGCTTGGATTCCACATGCCCTGTCAGACACTCAGAAAGGTCGACAGCTCTCCATCGCTGCTTCTCTTCTGTCCAGATAAGGAAGAAAATAGTTTCTTCCGCGGATTGTGACAGGCGAAGAGTCCTGGGTTCTGTGTGCCAACTTCCGAGGAAAAGGCAATGGGTACAAAAGGGAGAGAGCCCTAAGTCTGATCTCAAGCCCAATGTTCACGAAAGGAAGATTTTCTTGAGTGTTTGGTGGGATATCAGAGAAGTGATTTATCGGCAAACTCTCAGAAGTGGAGAGAACTTACTGCTGTCACATACTGCGGCCAACTCCACAAAGTCGTCGCAACTCTCTAAGAAAACAGGCCGGAGAAGTCGAAGGTGATGATCCTGCATGACGATGCAAAACTACATGTTGCAAGACTCACAAGAGAAACAATAAAGGAGCTGGGCTGGGAGGTAATGTCACATCTACCGTATAGCCCTAACCTCGTTCGTGCCGACTACCATCTCTTCCGTGCTTTCAAGCAAGAAATTGGAGAGAAATATTTTGAAGCAGATGAAGACCTCAAAAATTGGATTCAGCAATGGTTCGACTCCAGAACTGCAGTCTTTTAAGCGAGAGGAATTGGAAAATTACCCAGTCTTTGGAGAAGTGTAGTGGGACAAAATAGAGTTTATCTCAGTTGATTTGACTTTGTAGTTGTGAAGTAAGTAATAAATCTTTGAAAAAAATGAAAGGACTTTTTTTCCAACCTAATACTTCGAGAACCATCTTGGAACTGTCCAGCTGCGTCGCCTTGGGCGTAGGGTTTCTAGGCTGGCACAGACTGAATATTCCTGTGGAAGTTTGGACGCACCATGACCAGTCAGTCATCCAGTTCGTCTTAGATACCAGAATGAACTCTGAGTGCTGGTGTTGGTGATTACAATATAACTGCTAATCTTGAGCATGCAGATATCTGTGAAGTCATCACGTCGTCCATGACGCCACAAGTTTTTAAAAGTGTTGTGAGGAATGTCTTTCCTGGTCGGAAAATGATCTAGGTGCTACTCCAGTTTTAGACCTTACCCGAGTCGGTTTTTTTAATACGGGTCTGTAAGTAACCCCAAGTGGTTAAGTCGGTCTACCGTTCAAAAAATATTAGCTTTAAAAAAGTCAGCGAAAAACCAGTCGTAGGAACTAGATATGGAAAGACTGCATGCTGAAATAGTGATAAATAGTGAAATAAGCCCCTGAATTTGTTTTCGTTATTGCTCAGCCATAGCTAAAAGGTTATCATAGCAACACTATGAATTCATGCTTCGTTATGTTATGATGAGGATGAACATTAATATGTGGAAGATTCTACTGCTCGCCAAGTTCTGAAAAAGAAAAGCGCAATGGAAGCCGCTTCTGACGTCGTTTCAGATGCACTTTTGAAAAAATGGCGAAAATGAGTCAATTCCGCTTCCGCGTTTCGTATTCCGGTTTCCGGCCATTTTTGAGCGTTTCCGTTCCGTGTTTCGTCTTCCGCTTTTTCAAGAAATATTTCCGCACATCCCTGGTATTCATACTTCTTTTACCATTTCGAGAAATTTTCTCTTATTTTTGCCTAATAGTGAGAGCAGTAATGCTTTTACGAATATCGTGTTGACTCGCCGATACACTTACAACCGAAAAAAACCCGTCCGGGTTGTCCGGTGCGCAACGCCCACAGCCGCGCGATTCAAACCTGGTTTTTATTAGCCATGGAGCGCCCTTACTACGGGCTCTGTACGTTGGAGCCAGGGATGAGGGATATTAACGAGGCTCTATGGGATTCTCTGCCCATCAGAAGCACTCCTCCGACCCTATTTGCGCCGGACAAGCACGCAAATATCACTAGCTGCAGCGACTGATTGACAGAGGGATAGGCAACTGCGTGATCCCGTAACGATTTCCCTGGATTTCGGTCCGAAACTACGGTGGACAACTCAGACGGGTTTTTCGGTTGTAAGTTTATCAACACTATCGTGTAGCTAGTAGACTAGGGAGTCAAGCTCATGTTGCGGCCCACCAAAAGTTGCGGCACTAGTGTACTTAGTGCACCGCACTGAATTTTGTTCAAAATAGGTCTACTAGGGGTATCTGTCATTGGAAGAACGAATATCAAAGTCGTTTTTTGTGGAAATGCCTTATAAGCGCGTCATATTAAGTTCGAATTCTCCAAGGCCTTGCGAATTAGACAAGAATCTAGATTACGGAAAATGCAGTGCCGACTTACCGTAACCCAAAATTGCGTAAGCGGTGTGTTGTGCAATCACGACCGCCCTGTTCCGGGATTTTCACGCGATGTACAAGGATCATGCTTTGGGAATAATTCTCCAGCTGATTAAAGATAAGAAATCGTGCAGAATTGTCCAGATGTTTAATATAAAACCAGTTTTATTCCAGGAAGAGCACTTAATTGTTAGTACCTTAAGGTTAACGTCAATGAACCATAGAATTTCTTGTGTAAAATCAGGCAAACGTTTTTCCTAGTCCTCCTTTAACGCGGTTTCTTCTTCTTGGAGTTTGTGGTTATCGTAACATCTGTATTCTCTTAATCGTGGCACAGTTGAACGGTTGTTTGTTTGTTGGTATCAGGACGAAAAAGGTTAAACTAGATAAATCAAGGAAGATTAGTTACCGGGATGTAAATCAAAACCATACTTAACATTCAGTTTCACATTTTTTCAGTTTAACATTCAGTTTCAAGAGCACCAAGTGGAAGTACAATGCGCGGAGCACGCCGACGTGGTGAAAAACTAATGAATTTAGGATGAATTTATATCAAAGGCAGACCTAGCAAGCGAATTTACACTCTGGAATAGTTACCACTCTCCGAATTCTATATGGGAACACCTCTTACGATGCAATGAAACGAAGACGTGAGCAAATACTTGTAGCATACAGAAGTATAAAAAAGTAAAAGACAGCCTTACTCCATCCCTCTTGGGATCCGCCACGCTCTGTTCTTCTACGTATTACGTGAAAATTTTTTTTATCTCAACAATGACTTGCGATCGCCAGCCGATGTACAAATTAGCGCTTTATCCTTCCGGTAATATCGATCGGTATTGATTGCTCCCCCTACTGTGAAGTCCTTCCGTCGGACCATACGAGTCCCTATGCACATTGGACGCCATGTTCGGCTCGTCTTCTGAACCCCTACGCACATTGGACTGCGCAGACCTTACCAGCAATTCTGTAGATTCCGGTAGAATTCATTAAGATTGAGTCTGAACGGAAATACTTCAATTTGAATGTAACGGCTTAAATCCGACAGCCTTCGATGAAACTAATAGAACAACAACGTTGAAGTGGACGCGATTCCTTAAGAAAATGTAGATTCTAGGGGAGCTGCATGAACAAAACCGACTGCGTGACACATAAACTTAGTTAAGGAACTGAATTTCACAACCCCGGTGCGTTAGGTTCTTGTGCGAATTAGCGCGCACTGGTAAGAGACGCAGAGTGCGCGCCTCCTACCGATGTGCACTATTTCGCCGTCTCTAGCCTGCAGCAGAGGTTAGCCAGAGCATGCGCCTTGAAATCTCGAAAAGCCTTGAAGCTGACGCGGAGGAGAGCACAGAACATAGCATTCAAGGCTCAAGGGTTCAGGGCACAGAATTGGGCTGGGGAAGGGACTCCGGGGTGCCGGCCCACTAGCGCACCCGTGTTAAAATTGTCTTCATCCTGGAGTTTCCTCCCTGGCGCAATACGAAAGCGAATAAGACGCGGAGATAGGACTGCATTTACATTCGCTGTGTGTAGCTAGTCGCCATGCCCGTGCACCGCGGCATGCCCCCCCCCCCCCCCCCCTCTCGACGGCCGCGAATGCGTGCTGGTAGGGGCGGAGTCTCTGCGTCTCTCACCAGCGCGCGCTGTTTCGCAAAGCCTTGGGCGATTCGAACTTAATATAACGCGCTTATAAGGCATTTCCGTAAAAACGACTATGATATTCGTTCTTCCCTTGGCAAATTACCCTAGTAGACCCATTTTGAACAGGATTTAGTGCGGCACACTATGTACATAGTGCCCTAATAAGTTGTAGGGAAAGTTTTCACCGTTTTTAAATGTGCGTCTTTTTCTTTCCCACACTGCGGTGCGGATCAATTTTTTGTGCATACATAGGTAGATTAGGATTAGATTATGTGCAAGTTTATAATTATTATCAACTGATTACTCGTGAATGACTCTCCATATCCCCCTTAGTCACCTTCAGAGGAGTACATTCGTGGCCTTCTCTTACATGACTCCAAATCTGGCGAATCAGATGCGGCGTTCAGTCGCCACATCAACGCTGCATTCGGGAAGGTATGGTGTCCGAACGCACTGTACGACGTTGGTTCGATCGTTTTGGTAGCGCTGCATTCAATTTTAAAGACTCCGCTCGGTTGGGACGTCCATCCATAGTCAACCACGACCAACTTCAGTGGCTGGTGGCACCAGACCCACGACAAGCCACAAGTGAATTCGTAGGAAACAGTAAAAGTAAGAAGCGCCACGCGAGCACCTCATGGATCAAAGTATTGATCTCCAATGTGTCTTCACAATTGCGCGCCAACGGCAGCGCCCCGCCTTGGCAAAGTAGGAACCTAGGAGTTTTTTTAGTTACGCTCGAGGCTCTCATCGGTGCGGCGCCAAGCCACTGCTCCCGCTATTCCCACCTTTCGTCGTCACCCTAACATCATTGTGGGATCTAATCTTCATCTTCTTCATATTTTCTACATTGCCGTAATAAAGTTTTCACTCCTGGAACTGTTGCCGGCACACTGAAAGGACCGAGCGGGCCGTTTTTTTTTTTTCGTTCCGCTAAAACGCTATTTGGGGGCCAATCCGGCCTTTTTCTTGCATGCAACAGTTGAACGTGGTAAGCGCCGCCATCTCAGTGAACTGTGAGCGCTTACAGACAGATTTTGAAAAGTCTGTGTGACAAGAAGGAAACTTGCCTGTGTGGCTAATTATCTGTCTCAGTGACAGCGGACGGCCTCAGTGGCCCTTCAGTTAACGCTGAAAAGTATTGTTGGTGAACATCGCGTAGTGTCGTTGTACCGCGCTTATCTACTGTGTCTTTTCGGGGGCACCGCATCACTCGAACACACATCGGTTGTGCAAGCACATACATCTGTTGCAGATGTCGCTAACCGAACTAACTCAAGCAGCGCTAATAGGCGTCGAGGAAGAAACCAACCGCCAAGGATCTAACATGAGGGAGAGTGCAGTTGAAGCTGAGGTGAGGGAAAGCTCCGAGAGCATAAAAGAGGATGCATGGAAGGTGATTAGACGTGCGCTCGCACGAATAAACGTAGAGTGTGAGGCAGAGTTAATGCGAACTATGCGCACAGGGGATGGAACAAGAGACAAGATATCCGAAACCGTTAGGAATCAAGTTTGTATTGCACAGGAGACAATCCAGTGTGCAGTAACTGAACTTGTAAGCAAGGTAGAAGGAGGGGTGACAGATTCAGAAATGGCTGACTTACTCAAGTGTGCGAACATCACGGGTGCCGCGCAACTAGAGCAGCATTTCATCACAACCTTGCAAAGGCGAGAGCTTCTGAGCGGAATTGAGGAGTTAGTGGGAAGTAGCGAAGAGGACCTACTCTTAAATGTGAGAGAGTTGGTGCAACAGAAGCAAGCGAGTGAGGAGAAAATCACGCAATTAATGGGACAGATCAACGATTTGCGATTACAGATGTCATCACTATCTCTGGAAGCTGCGAGAGAGCAGCCAGTGACCACTTCGCATTCCCAAGGTACGCAGGAAGCAACCAGTAGCAAGGCAAACTGGAGCAATTTCGCCGTCATAGGGAATGAATTTTCAAAGAGTCGATTTCAAAAACCCTGCCCAGACTCCTAGAGGACATTCCCGATGACGTTCTCCTCGCGTACACGAAACGAAGGCTCGAGGCCAGAGAGCCCAAACGCATCGCGGTTGGACACAGGTACATTAATGCACGAAGGGTTAGAAGTGCAGTATTCCTTAATTGACTTCATGAGACAGCAGGCTTTACCAGAAGTGCATCCGTTCTCAGCCAAGCCCAATGAGAATTTCAAGCGGTTCCTCCGTTCGTTTCTGGTCAAATATCCAAGATCGCATTGGTCGGACAAAAGTCTGATAAACTTGTTCGAAGGCTTTCTGAGGAAGGATGCACTGACCATTTTTGAGACTCTTCTACCTGGCATTAGGGAAAGCTCCTTTGATAGGGTAATAGAGGCAATGGAAGAACGCCTGCAAGAAGATAGTAATAGTGCGTGTGTAAAGGCCTTGAATGATCTTCGTACACTCACAATTAGAGATGGTCAGTCCGTTGCGGAGTTTTGCCTGGTTCTTGAAAGACTTGCAAGTAGAGCGTTCCAAAATACGCCTACAGCTGCAGTATCGTTGCAAAAAGCAGAGATTTTGTATAGGCAGCTCGCACACTGGAGTGGCAGCTATAATCTAGCAGAAGCGCTTGAGAAGGCTGAGAAAAGTGAAGTGTACGAAAGGGTTAAGGAAGTTGCGCTACGCCTTGAGCGAAACCGAAAATGGGCGCGAAACTTTGCTAGTACAAATGGGCCAAATAAATACATAAGGTCGGAAGGAAATTCCCTCACTCAAAAACACGCGGTAGCGAAGCAAGCCGAAAACGAGCACACCAATAAAGTAGACAATAGGGGTGTGAGTGGCTCAGTGAATACGAATCCACATAAAGGTCAAGGTGCTCAGGGGACGGCAGTAACAAAAGCACAAGGTAACCGCAAGTGCTATGCATGTGGTAAGATGGGACACATGGCAAAAGACTGTCAGGTCAGCCGAAACCCAAATTTAAATGCGGAGGTACAACGCGCTAGGCCGGCAACGGCATTCACGGCGGTGGTAGAGTCATGGGTATGTGCGATCGAAGAAGGCAACCCGTTGGAAAGACATTAGTTTTTCGGGCGAAAGACAACGGAAGAAATAGAGCTAGTGGGTACAAAAGCGACAGCGCTGCTTGACACGGGGTCCGAAGTGTCGATAATACCCATAAAATTTTTCAAGCAGGCTTTGCGTCAAGGCATAGATTTGGATAAGTTTGTGGAGCGCGTTGAGGCACCGCAAGCAAAGATACGCGACGCTTCAGGTAATGTGATGGAGTTCGTGGATTGCATCTTGCTTCAGATTGGCCTCAGAGACCAGAAGAAGATGGTTCCGTGCTATGTGGGCACAGGGTTGGATAACACCATTATAATGGGCACAAATGCGCTGAAACTGTTCGGATTCTCTCTAACAGTAAATGGTGAGATGTGCCAGGGACATTCCGGTGAAACCAAGGATGCCTTCTCCGATGTTGTTAACAGGGCAGTAGTTAAATAAAGAGCTTACATACCACCGTATAGCACAGGAAGTGTCAGGCTTTCATGCACGTGCATTCAGAGCGAAGCAGTTCTGTGGTCGAGTACCCCCTTCATAAGTGATGGGTTATGTCATGAAGATAGGAATGGAGCGGTAGAGGTACCTGTTGTAAATAGAACGAGTGACCCAGTGGTATTCCGAGTTGGAGAGTGCGTAGGAGACTGGGGAACAGAACAGTGGATTTCTCCAGCACACGTGGAAGCTTCAGCAGACATGCTGGACTGGAGTACAAATTCACCGCCTGCAGTGGGTACAGAAAGAATCAAGGCGCTGCTGTGTGCGATTCCACACAGGAACGAACTCAATGAAGAAATGAAGGAGCTGTTGGGGAGGTACACTGATGTTTTTGCATTGACGGACACAGAGCTCACACAGACAAATCTTGTCGTCCATGAAATTGACACTGGCGATAGTAAGCCGGTCAAGCAAAAGACAAGGCCGGTCCCTATAGCAGCTCGACAGGAGTTCAAAGGGATAATCAAGGGTCTACTAGAACGAGGAATAATTGAAAAAAGCAACTCGGAGTGGGCCTCACCGGTAGTCCTCGTGAGGAAAAAGGACGGAACCCTTCGGTTGTGTATCGACTACAGGGAATTGAATAAGGTAACACGGCAGGATTCCTACCCATTACCAACGATTGACGCGTTGTTGCAAAGCTTATCAGGGAAGAAGACATTCTCAACGCTGGACATGCATTCTGGTTACTGGCAAATAAAACTGTCAGAGAATGCAAAGCGGAAAAGCGCTTTCACAACCAGCGAAGGGCTTTTCCAATTTGCCGTGTTGCCATTTGGACTGTGTACAAGCCCTACTGTTTTTCAACGTATGATGGACATGATTCTGGGTGATCCTAACATTAAGGATGACGAGGTTTTCGTCTACGTAGATGACATTTTAGTGGCGACAGAGTCAGAAACGAGACTCTACGAAGTGCTGGACATGATTTTCAATGCAATGAAGAAAGCAACACTGCGGCTAAAGCCGAAAAATGTGAATTTCTCAAAAAGCAAGTGTCGTTTTTGGGTCACATCGTAGATGAAAATGGTGTGCGAACAGACCCTGAGAAGGTCGCCAAGATTCTAGAATATCCAGAACCACGCAACGTGAGCGAGCTGAGGACATTCCTTGGCATGTCGGCCTATTACCGTAAATTTATCTTAGGTTTTTCGAAGATTGCTAAAAATTTGTATCGCCTCACAAGTCTGAAAGAAAAGTGGGTTTGGGGAGCCCAGGAGAAAGAAGCTTTCGATAAACTCAAGCAGGTGTTGACTACGGCTCCAGTTCTGGCACAACCAGACATGAAAGCCGCCCAGTCTGGTACTAAACCATTTCTGATTTATACGGACGCGTCTAAAGAAGGCCTGGGGCGGTGTTGGCCCAGAATTCGGATGATTCCATGATTCATCCAGTGTATTTTGCATCAAAGTCCTTATCGAAAGCGGAGAGAAACTACCATATTACCGACCTGGAAGCGTTGGCGGTGGTATTTGCAGTAAAGAAGTTTCACTTCTTTATTTATGGACTGAACACCATTGTCAGGACGGACCATCAGCCAATTACCAGCCTCTTCAAGAGAACCACGGTATCCGCTCGAGTACTGCGCTGGTCACTGGAACTGCAGAAGTACAAACTACAGATAGAGTATGTAAAAGGGAAGGCAAACGCAGTTGCGGATGCCCTGTCAAGAGGAATAGTGGGAATCCACGAGGAGACTCCAACATGTGGTGAGAACGAGGTAGTGGTGTGTACAGCACAAAATGGGGAGACCGAGACCGATTGGTTGACAGAACTCCAGCAAGATCGGAATTACAGTGAAGTCATCAAGTCCATCAGAGAAGGTAGAGAGGACGCTGACGTCCAATTAAGAGGTTACCATAAAAAGCTCAAAGTGGCGGATTTTGAGATCAATGATGGAATGCTTAATCTCGCACTAGGGCATACAGCTTTGAAGGTAGTACCAAAATCGAGACGCAAGGATCTCTTTCTTGAAGCACATTACGGCCAGTTGGCGGGTCATTTGAATGCGAGAAAATTGACCAAACTACTGAAGAAAACGGTGTTCTGGGAAACAATGGGGAGAGATATAACGAAATGGAGTAGAGAGTGTATAGACTGCTTAGTCAGTAATGTACATGAAAAACATATTCCGCCGTTGAAGCCTTTTGTCACCAAACACCCTTTTGAGCTTGTAGGCATAGACATTGTGGAATTTGGAATGTCAGAAAGTGGAAACAAATATGCACTTGTGGCCATTGATCATTTCACAAAGTTCGTTGGAGCGTATCCAATCCCAGATAAGAAAGCTAGAACGGTAGCACGGACGCTTCTGGAGCGATGGATATGTGATGGGTGCAGATGGCCCAAGGTGTTGCACTCTGATCAAGGCCCAGAATTTGTGAACAGCGTCCTATCAGACATATGCGAACTCACTGGCATTCAACAATCTCTCACAAAAGGGTACCTTCCTAGAGAAAACGGAATGACTGAGCGTGTCATTGGTACACTCACACGAATGCTTAAAAAAAAAAACTAGAATACCGGCGCAGTGGGACGTACTTTTACCAATGGTTGTTTTGGCCTATAATTCAGCGCCACACTCCGCTACGGGCGAGAGCCCATTTTTCTTGCTCCATGCTTTCGATCCATACGTACCCTCCAACGTGATACCCGCGGATAAACTCACGTTTAGTCACATAGACTATGATGACTATAAGTACGAGCTGCTTGCTAGCTTGCAATTAGCTCACGACGCAGCAGCGCAGTTTAACGAAGAATATAGGGAGAGAATGAGACGAGCTTATGATAAGAGGGTGAACTCTAACCCAACACTGGTGCCACGAGTAGGTGATCGTGTATACGTTAAACTCCCCCGGGAAAAGAGTGCTGCGGCATTGCCCAAACTATGTAATGAATGGGGAGGTCCATATCGAGTTATCGAATGTAGCGATAATTCTGCTTTACTTACTAATATTAGTAGCAATGAAGATCCTATACGAATGCAGTACGACATGTTGATAAAAATTCCACCAGAAGTAGGCGATGAACCAATAAATACGAAAACTAGAAGAAAGCGACGCACAGCAAGACAAGGCGTATGTTGCAGGTCACGCCAGATGGTCACGACACGAGTCAGCTGAGCCTGTTCTATCACTGCCCTGGAAGCGGCTACGACTCAAGGCTGAATTACAATTTTCACTGTACAATTCGGACCATGACGTTTAAGGATGTGGTGCCGCATGCAGACCAAAGCATTGCTGATCTCAGATTTAATAATGTGTTCCAATTAGCGCGCCTCCTGGAAATCTTTGAACACGAGCGTCAGCAAGATCGTCGACGTTTTTAATGAACGACCTTAACTATAACATGGTAACTTTCGAGAGCGTGCAAAAGGCGTACGTATTCTATAAGGACCACTGTGCACACCTCTTCAGAGCCATAATGCAGCACGATGGTAGTCACGCGCAGCTGTTACATGACGGCAATGTGGGAATCGATATCAACCAATTAAACGACCTCATGAACTCCGGTATTCGGTTTGCGGCTCGGTTCTCGTGGAAGGACATCAAGATCGACGAAGCCGAACGACCAGTTCTGATCCTGTTGCCCTCAGGATTTCGTAAAATCGGAGATATCTACCAGCAGTCGCAGGACGTCATTTTCCTTGTGTACCACGGCATCGCAGACATTGGATCCCTAGTGAATGGACGTACTGCCAGGGCCTGCGTATTCGTAGGGCCTACGACACCGAATCAGATGGAGCAAGCATCCTGGCTGAAGGCTTGCAGCCCATTGGGGGCTTTGGTGCGCACTGGCACTAAGCTGATTGGTGTAGCACCACCGCGTGGAGAAGAGGCGTGGGAAAAACACCGATTCGACATGGCTCAACTTTTCAGCGTCATCAAGGATACGTCAGCAGCCGCTAAGCAACTCGTGGTCAACAAAATCCCAACGGTGATTAGTGCCGAAGAGCCTTGCATGAGTGTGGGCAAACACAGCAGAGCGACTGGACAGGAGATTTACTACAAAGGTGCGGTGAAGGACTACATGACGGCTCTGCAAGAATATGTCGCTGCTGATATTACTTTCGAACTAGCGGAAAAGGAAATCGCGAAGGAGCCAGAGTCGCAGGAAGACAATTCTAACACGCTTCACCGACCGTTCCGTGGGAAAAGAAGCCTCCCTCCTGTTCGAGCCCGTTTTAACCCTTACATGTTACCTTCTCGCACAGGATATCAAGCACCAAGCAGAGGTAACAGGACTGGATTTCATCCCCGCCGCGGCAAACCATACTATTGCTAAATGTTTTGTATACACCACGTTACCGTGATTGTGATTGGTTCATTTGTTTGTTGTTTTTGTCGGTGAGCTGTGACAGAATCAGAAATAAACACGTTTTGCTATCATGAACATTTGGAGCCATAAAGCAAGACGAGATCTAACAACGGCAGGGTCGCCGTTAGTCCCCCGGGGAGGCAAGTAAAAGTAAGAAGCGCCACGCGAGCGCCTCATGGATCAAAGTATTGATCTCCAATGTGTCTTCACATTTGCGCGCCAACGGCAGCGCCCCGCCTTGGCAAAGTAGGAACCTAGGAGTTTTTTTAGTTACGCTCGAAGCTCTGTTAGTCCAAAAGTTCCCCAACGTAGGCGAGGTGGTCCTGTAAGAAGTCAAGGGACATAGGCCGAGGTTTTAAAGCCGTTCTGTGTGGCAATCCCAGGACCACCAGCGGTGTTGATATAAGTATAATCGTCTCCTAACGCTTCCGAGACGCGATTGTAAGCGTGGAGCGTTTTAGCAACCGCTTCATGAATATCGTTGTTGCTGCTGAAGCGAATGTATCACCTCTTCTCTGCATATGCTCCGCAGACTGGCTGCTCCGAAAGAGACAAGGATGAGTTTTGGAGCCTGCTTGATGAGAAGACAGCAGAAGTTCCGTTCCGACTGGACGTAATTATTGTTGCAGATGATCTTAATGGTCACGTTGGAGCAACGAAAGACGGTTACAGCAGTCATGGTGGTTTCGAATGCGGGTCACGTAACGTCGATAATGGGCGCCTACTTGACTATGCAGAGTCACACGACTTCACCATAGTGAAACTTCGTGACTCCCACCGCATCTCGTTTTATAGCGGGAACACTAAAACGCAAATCGACTTTGCCCTTGTGAGGAATCGAGGGAGGGGGACGTTCTGTCTGAAAGCGGCGCGGGCAAAGACGCGAGACAGTGCCTGCGGAGACAATTAGCGTCGACTCGCGCAGTGACACCCGCCGCTTCGCACTCAGCCAGACAGCTCTCGCCGCGGAGGCGATGGTGACCCACCCGACTACGGGAGCCTGTAGGTCGGCCAGATTTGGTGTGATTACAACAGATAGAGAGCTAGGAGGCTCAGACGGCTTGTAGTGGCGTCCAAAAATTCGGACTGAAATGAACCCTATCATCCCCATATAGGAATTTCGAGCTCTATCGAATGAGCCAGGAAAGAATCTTGCCTCAATAACCCTTACAACAATTTTTTTTCAGGCGCAGTTAACTTTCGTTAAATATCAGTTTTTATTTATATCAGAATTAACTACGAGGCATGCTTTCGGGCTACTGATGTGAACTCTACCATCTCCTTTATTAGAATTCGGATCTCTATCAAATGAGCTAGAAATTATCCTGTATAAATAACCCTTAAGGCGGCTTTTAGGCGTTGTTTATTTTCCTTGAATGTCAGTTTTAAGTATATCAGAATTAATTGCGAGGCGTGCTTTCAGGCTTAAATTGTGCGAAGAATATAGTTAGATAGACAAGAGACCTTCTAAGAGCACCCCAAATTGCCCAACGAGTTCGATATGTTAGTCGGTGGACCTCCTAAGAACACCGAAGTACTGCAGTTTTTTCAAAGCATTTCATGAGTGTTTCCTAACTCGTAAATTGGTGGAGACATTGGCTATGCAGGTACATTGCCTGTGGAACGCGAGGTCAAAATACTGCAAGAAGCCTCAAACGACTGGACGAGAAATTTGAAGTATTGTGTAATAAAATTTATTCTCAGTGAACATTAGATTTGATGAGCCACCTATCCAGTCTATATGGTGTGTGCATTATAAAGCTCCACAGAAAATCAGTTATGAAGCGCTAAAGAGATGTAATGTGTAATGTGTAATGTTGTGTAATGAAACTAATGCTTTAAACTTCTATTAAAAGATCTCTGGTCTATCTAATTGAAATCCTCGTGCAATTTTAGCCTGGGAGCAAGTCTCCCACGTAATCCTGATATATATATATATATATATATATATATATGAGTAAAAACCGATATTTAGCGAAAAATAAAAAACGCCTGAAAAAATTCGCTTCAAGGGTTATTGAGGCAGGGTTCTTTTCTGGATCATTCGATAGACCTCAAAATTCTAGTAGAAGAGATGGTAGGGTTTACATCAGTAGTATGGAAGCATGCTTCGCAATTAATTCTGGTGTAAATAAAAACTGCTATTTAACGAAAATAAACAGCGCCTAAAAAGTCGCCTTAAGGGTTTGTTTAGACAGGGTATACAGCGCCTGAAAAAAAATCTTGTAAGGGTTATTGAGTCAAGATTATTCCCTGGTTCATTCGATAGAGCATGAAATTCTGATATAGAAGATGGTAGGGTTCAGATCAGTCCCATATTCTGGATTGCCAATGTAAGCCGTCTGAGCCTCCTATTCCTCTATCGATTGTAACCACACCAAATCTGGTCGACCTATAGGCTCCCGTGGTCGGCCAGGCCACCATCGCCTCCTCGGCGAGGGCTGTCTGGCTGAGCGCGAAAGGGCGGGTGTCACGGCGCGAGTCGACGCTAATTGCTCTACAGGAACTGTCCCACGTCTTTGCCGTTGCCGCTTTCAGGCAGAACGTCCCTCACTCAGAAATCGAGACCAAGGGCTAGTCACCGACGCGAAGATTATGCCGTAGGAGACGGTCGCCACGCAACATCGACCGCTGATCTGCACAATGAAAATCGCTCCTCCGAGCACTAGGCAGACCGAGCGTTGCGGTCCAGCAAGAATAATGTGGTGGCGATTGAAGGAGAATGAAGCACCTGTGACACCTCGCATTCGGTTACCGATGGTCACGACCGTCGAAGAAACCTGGCGGGGTGCTACCGAAGCCGTGATAGATGCTACACGCTCCGAACTTGGTACTGCAAACCGGGACGGCGTAAGATCAACAGGCAGTTATGGCTGTGGACTAACGATGTTACGGAAAAAGTCCATGAGAAGAAGAGGTTATACCATGCATTCCTCAGCGACAAGACAGCCGAGAAATGGCGCTTGTATCAGAAGAAATCTGCCAAGAGAGCAGCGACCGTTGCAATCGCCACCACATTATTCTTGCTAGACCGCAACGCTCGGTCTGCCTAGTGCTCGGAGGAGCGATTTTCATTGTGCCGATCAGCGGTCGATATTGCGTGGCGACCGTCTCGTACGGCACGATCTTCGCGTCGGTGACTAGCCCTTGGTCTCGATTCCTGGGTGAGGAACGTTCTGCCGTTCTGTCCAGCAAGATGATGTCAACGAGAGACTTGAGTCGCGTGATGGTGAGCGATTTCTTTATCGACTCTCCAAGTTCCGTCATCGCCAGACCGAGGATGTTAAAAAGTTCTTAGGCATCAACGATGAGAATGGTCATATCCTAATGGACCGCAAAATGGCCTTGAATCGATGGCGAAACTAATTCGAGGAAATCTCGACGGTAGAGTTTGCCCGTCCAGCCATTCCCTTTGTTCCTCCCGTGTACGGTCCCGTTCAGAAAATCACTGTTGAGGAGACAGAAGCGGCTATAAGGAAGATGAAGCCAGGCAAGGTAACGGGCCCTGATGATCTGGCGGCCGACTTGTGGAAGTCGAAATCCTGGTACCCACCTGAGTGGTTGACGATGTTTTTCAACCAGGTGGTTGCGGAAAAGAAAGTTCCTGATAGCAGATAAGTACGACGATTCCGATTTGGAAGAAGAGGGCAGTCCAGCAGACTGCACAAGCTACCGTCCAATTCGCTTGCTTTCGCATAGCATGAAGATCTTTGACGTCCAGCTTTCCACCAACCAGTGTGGCTTCCTTCGTCTACTTATAGAAAGACATCGCGAGAAACAGAAGCCGGTGCATCTTGCCTCTCTTGACCTGGAGAAGGCCTGCGATCGTGTTCCGCGTGAAGTGATATGGTATGCTTTAAGACAGCATAACGTTCCGGAGGAGCTTATTGAAAGGGTGAGGTTACTCTACTCTTGTCCGAGGAGTAGAGTGCAAGCGACAGCAGGTACGTCGATGGAGTTTCCCATCTACATCAAGGGTCTGTGCTTTCCCCACTACTCTTCGCCTTTGTTATGGATGCCATATCACGTGATCTTCAACAGCCTGTCCCATGGACGCTGCTTTATGCTGATGACGTGATGCTCGCTTGCGAAAATAAGATTGAACTCCAGCGGCACTACAAGCTTGGTGCGATCGCTTGGAGAGATTTGGACTCAAACTTAATGTCAAAAAGACCGAATATTTGACGACTGACGAAGATGAGTCCAGCTCCGTTACGATAAACGGCATTGAGCTGCCACGCACTTCGGCATTCAAGTACCTGCGATCAGCAATTGCGTCCGATGGTGGTCTACTCGTTGAAGCCAACTCACGCGTGAATGCAGCGTGGTCCAAATGGCGCTCACTGACGGGAGTGCTCTGCGACAAGAAGATACCAGAGCGCTTTAAGTCCAAGATCTACAGAGCAGTCGTCCGACCGGTAGCTATTTACAGAGCTGAGTGCTGGCCCGTAACTAAAGAAATTGAAAGGCACCTCAAAGCAATGGAAACGAAAATGCTGCGGTGGACGGCCGGAGTTACGACGGAGTTACGCGCTTGGACCGTATGCACAACGACTCCATCCGGAAAAGATTTTGTGTCACCCCGATAATTGAGAAACTGCGCGAAGCTCGTCTGAGATAGTGTGACCACGTTCTTCGTGCAAAATTGACACTGTTCGAAAGACTGGCCTTAACATCCCAGGAAAGCGGCCACGAGGGAGACCAAAGCAGCGTTGACTTAATACGCTGCATCAGGACTTGAAGGCAGCTAGGTTGCACCCTGATCAGGAATTTGATCGGGAAAAGTGGCGCCAGCATTCCAGGAAAGCGGACCCCGCAACAAAGCGGGACAAACGCTGAAGAAGAAGAGTCGAAATCATATATTGAACAACTAGAGGCGTTTCTGTCATCCTTGTCATTCATGGACAAAGCAAAAAAAAATGTTTCGGTAGGTTTTGGATTTTCTTCTGGATAACTGATGGTGGTCAGGTCTGGATCACCGATTTTGCTCACTTTGTATAGGTGGTGGGAGTTACTCGGGGTGCCGAACGCGATGCTGAAGTCCATGTGAACGATTATGGCAGGAGACCACCCATACCGATAACTGAGAGTGATCGGTAATCCTACCAATATCGGCGGAATTTTCAAAAACGGATGCCGGATTTAGGAAAGGATGTTGAAGGGGCATCCATATCTACCCAAACAAATCCCCCTTCCTGTCGTCGTAAAGGACCCATTTTTCATCTACAGTCATAATACGGCTTACAAAGGCTCATTTTTTAAGCGAACTAGCGGGTTGGAGCAAGTGTCGAAACGAGCCAGACGCTGCTCATCGGTCAGCTCCCGAGGCACCATTTCGACATCTTCACGTTGCCGAGTCTCGCCAAATGTCCTGCTGCCGTACTATGATGTACGCCAAGGTGTGTTCGTCTCCGAATCTGCTTCTACGGCTCTCCTCAAAACTTCGTCAATACGCGTCGACCTGCGCCCGCAACCCGGTTTTTTTTCGAGATCAAAATCGCCAGAAGCTAATTTTTCGAAGCAGAGCCTCATCGTTCGTTCGCAAGGACAGTGCGGCACAAAGGTGCTTCCATGGTTATTTAATTTAATTTTTCATGATTCTATGGAGCCCTGGAAAAGGTCCGCTAGAAAAATTAAAGCGACATCCACATGTTTCTTGAAAGAACAGGAAAAAATCTACCGAACGGTATGTGTGTTTTTCCTGAAACGAGATGATTTAAGATAAAAAAGCTTATTTAATTACATATATATATATATATATATGATACGTTTTAATTATGATACCTCGAAACGGAGATTAATTCTCAAAATTTCAGCCCAATAATATACATGATAGTCCTTCAAGAGCTCTACAGTGGATTCACAACCAACATCTCACAGATCTACAACTACATCATTGCAAACGTGAAGAGTGACGTTCGGCAAGGGAATACCATATCCTCGAAGCTCTTCAGCGCCACCCTCGAAACATCATGCGCGAACCAGAATGGGAAGACATGGGAGGGAAGGTCGACGGACAGCAATTGCACCGTCTTCGCTTCGCTGACGACATCGTGCTCATAGCACCGAGCAGCCAGGCGGAGCGAATGCTGGCCGACTTCAGTCGTGTGTGGGAATGCTGGGCTGCAGCTTAACCTTACGAAGACGATGTTCATGAGGAAGTAACGAGTTTCTGAGGCCCCATTCTCGCTCAACGGAATGAACATCTCCGACTCCAATTGCTGCAGTGTGCCGAGGTTCCGGAGTCAAGTCGGGCAACGGGGAATCGGAGGGCGATGCTTTGAGGGACACTATTATGTTATGTTTACTGTACACACCAGCGTCCGTCGCTGGCTTCGCTGGCGACTGACGCAGGACGTGCGGGCCACGCTAGGAACGTAGCCAAACCTATCTAGGGACGCTTGCTCACCCAGCGTCCGTCACCGGCTTCGCCGGCGAGTGACGGCATTCAGCACAACTCTTAAACGACCCTTAACTGAAAAGAATTAAAACATCCATAGGACAAAATGAGAGAAACTTAATACAGCAAAACAAGCAATGATAGAACGAGGAACAAGTAGAGAAGCGTGCGAAGAATTATCGTAGATATTAAATATTGAGGTACTTGCATATAAGATTTTTGAAGGTATGGTAGCTCAGTCCGAAAAACCTTTTTTAGAGAATCTTTCGAAAGTAGGCGCTGTTCTATTAATAAGGTAAAATCTTCTACAGTTGAGCCTTGCGGCTTTGACCTGGAGTCTCATTGAGCCACCCCTAGTGGACGTGGTTTTGGTTAATACCAAATTCTCAACTTTAAGACCACAAGCACCATGGATGATTTTTTGAAGCAAGACCAAGTCATTGACTTTCCTTCTATGCAACAGTGTCGTTAGGCCCAAATTTGTGTTACGTTTTGTGCGTCATACAGGAACCCCAAACCCCTATTCACACAAGAAAGAAAATGCTTCTGGAGTTCCGAGCTTCGTCGACGCCCGAAGATTAGAGACGCTGTCGCATGGGCCAAGTCGTAGAAAATTATGTGGGACGGCCACGTAATGCGCTTCGCAGATACCTGCTGGACGAGAGTCGGACTGAGAAAGTCGAATGTCGAGAGAATATCAGGACGCGTTGGTCGGCCTTCTTGGTGGAAGCCGTGGATGAACCATACGACGCTCTTCATGTCCCTTGAGTCAAGAAGATCCATATGAGCACTCTCGGCGACGGGGACGAATGGAGACGCTGCTGTCTCAGTAGCTACCCCTTGAGCAACTCGATGATCAACGGGACGAGAGGTGACACAGGTGATACGTCATAGAGTTAGATCTAACTTTAAGTTTGCGGCGAGTATGATAAAGCTGCCGGATGAATAGGAAATAGAGGGAGAGCGTCCTCCTCGCGACCTCCACCTACTTCCGGACAGCTTCGTTGGGCTTCTGTCATTTCTCAGTAACTAACTCTGCGAAGAGTTAATACGTCATCGCCGTGACTGTTGACAGAATCAGATTTCTGGCACTACGTTAGTACTCCAGGGTCAAGTGTAATGTGTAATATTGTAAACTCATTGACCAATTCCGGCAAAACAAGCTCTCCTAAAAGTAAGATCACATTCAGCTCTGCTACGGAGATCTAGCTGAAGGTCGTACAGGAGATAATGAGCGTCTTGCAGTGCCAAGTTGCCAGTTGCCAGGCTCATCAAGTTCCATTCCACAATGAGCAGCGGAAGACCAGGACTGGAGAAGCAGTTATATCCCGGAAAGTAAAACATGAATGTATCTGAATATTATGGAGAAATAACATCATACTTCAATGGTTCGTTTCGCCACCCCCCTTCAGACGAACCGTGTTTATCATATGAACTCTCCCAAATACTTCAGTTTCTTCGGGAATTTTTAATATCGTTAAGGGTCATTTTTCTCTTTGAAGATCAGAGAAAAGCGAATTTTTGTAAACTCGTTGTCAGGAAAATGGTCAGGAAAAACACATGTGTGTTGTATGTGCTTGATTCAATTCATCACAATGCGCATAAATAAATTCTGCACTTTAACTTCCAATCTGTAGACGTCATCAGCTGCTTTCGAATCCATAGCATATAGCGTTTTCTGGCATGAACTGATAACTGGACTAAAATCGCTGGGCAGACCAACAACCCTTCTAAAGCTATACTCCGACCAGACAATGAAGCGCGATTAGTGGCGGAAAGTGAAATTCCGAGTCGAAAGTCCTACGCCATGTAAATGGGCTGAACCACGAAAAGATATGAGGTGAGACCGACACCTTTAAGCAAATGTGAGAAAATATGCGATGCAGCACTTATTGTTAGTTCACGACGAGAAATTGAGGCGGTCGCGTTCTTCTTATCGCAATCCTCACCTCTGTGTGATAACCAAGTTGGGCATTTATGGCTGTCCCTTAAAACGCCTATCTGACCTTTGTAGGTGGTTGAAAACGTTCGGAAAATGGGCGATGAGCTCTCGACGGCGGGAAGATGCAGCATGACGGAAAAGGCTGACACCGCCAGACTGAAAGGGCGACCACGGAAACTGTCTTAGGTACGCAGTCGCCTGGAGGACAAGAGCGCGAGGTTGTCGCAGCAGAACCGGCAGGTGGCCGACGATCGATAGTGCGGCACGACAGCGGGATGGAGCGGTCGGAGGCAACGAGAGCCTCGAAATTCCCCAGCGTTCAGGCGGAAAGATGACGGACAGATGCCGTCCTCTCTGCCACCAACAGGCGGAAACCCAGTCCAGAGACGCTCGTGCGGAGAGCAGATCGCCTACGCCCCGCTCGCGCGAGATAACCACTCACCACCGGTCGAGTTCGGCAATGTCGGAAAAGTACTCTCTGCCGAGCTGTTGGAGGACCTGCTGGCAGCAGAACTCGAAGCACGCTTAGCGCGGTCAAACACGGAAAGAAGGGCCGGCTGAGGTGCAGCTCGCACGGAGGTAGAGCTCGCGGTGGCTCAGATTCAAAAGACCAACAGGGCTGTGCGTCGAATCGTCTGCCCCCTCAACCTCCGGTATGAGCAGCGCCACTGTTGGTGAAAGGAGCATTATCACTTCAGCATGATTCAGCTTCTTTTCAACCATAGATGTCAGCATGGAGCGTCTCCCATGACGATAGGGTTTCGTTCAAATTCAGATACCAGGCAGCTTCTCTAGTTCTCTGTTGCATTCCACTTACAAGGGAGGTCAATGAACGCCCCGTGGCAATTTTAAAAGTGACCTATTGAGGGCTGTAGGGGTCATCTGAGAAGCACCACAGTGGTCTTCAAATTTCCTGCGGACACCTGGGCAGGTCAAAAATTGCAAAAAACCGTATCACTTCAGTGCGGCCGATAACAGTAAAACAGACGTCTGGAACTGCGATGTGGTGATTAGACTCTAACCTGCAAAAGGTTTGGGGCTGCAACAGTAGCGAAATTGCAGCGAACTCACGATTTGCTCGTTAGCGATACAGTAACCAAAGCGGAACATTGAGGTGCGCCGCTCACGAACCAGGTGGCAGTGGGGGGGGGGGACTTTTACTCACCTTTGGCCGCGCCGCCGCGTGCGCGACGTCGCCAGCCGTTCGCTGGCGGTGCGCACGAGATTTGCTCACACGAGTTCCATCAGTGGACTTCTTGCTGCCTAGTATTGCATGAACCTGCGAACGGTAAAGCCCTCCGCACACTTTTGTGGAAGCCGCGTACGCGGCAGAGGCTAGAACAGCCGCGTACGCGGCTTCCACTGCCGCGTGCTAGAGTTCACGCGGCACTCCTCCCGCTCGCTCAACCACCAACGCGGCAATGCGGCAACAGTGCCTTGAAGGATTACTGCCGCTGCCACCGTGTCTGCCGCGTAGGCGGCACCGCGTCTGCCGCATCTGCCGCGTAGGCGGCACATCAGCGGCAGGCCTCGCGCGGCGACTCTGCGTCTCTGCCCCATGCTTAAAGATAGGGCTGCCGCGTTTCCGCAAAAGTATGCGGAGCGCTTAACTGGCGCACTTCCCGGAGGAGGGTCATGGGTTCTACATTGCTGGGCTTGCTCGCCGCTCTTTTGCTAATGTAAAGTGTATCTTGAACTCCGTAGTGTACTATGCTGACGTTATAACCTTATTTTAACCCGTATGATACGATTTAACAACGATGCTGCGTACTCTCCCCCACCACTCTCTGCTAATCGAAGGTGAAGAGACTTGCAATTCTGGAGATCGAAAGCAGTTTCCGTCCATACTTCGGCTTCTAAGCTAATTGAGGCACTGATCACAAATCTGATAAACGTTTTCACGTGATCACATGATCTCGCATTTTCTTGCGTGATCAAGGTTACCAATGTCGGTACATAGGATATGCTTCTTCAGCTATGTGATCAGACTTACCCTCCAATCCTCTACTTTGAGGAGGAAAGTAGGGCACGAAAAATAAGTAATTTAGAAAAAGGAACGGCAGATTCGTGGTAAGCAACTTAAGTAATTTTTATAGGAGAGAAATGGGCGAAATCAGTGACCATGACCACGCCATCCTTACTCACTACACACACAACCCTGGTCGGCCGAATTTTCAAAAATGGATACCGTATTCGTGCTCAGCACCCAAAATAACTGTACTGGGCGACGTTTGGAAGAAAAATTTTTCGACCTCTCCTCGACTTTTGCTGTCGCGATAGTACAACACTGCCAATTATTCTGTATCCATCCCTTTACTTGGACATACTCACCGTCACAGATTGTACCGTAGCACCAAAAGCGTTTGCCAGATTCGTGAACACCACCTCAGTTAACCATCAAGACAAAGTTTGACGGAATTTTATCCTCTACCTACATAATCGTGAGTCTTACTACAAGTACCTACATTTGCAATGTCACCCCCCCCCCCCCTCCCTCATTACCTATCAGTATGGAAGAGTGGCCGACTAAAAAATAGGCTGCAATAGGACCAAACTATAGGATCAAAGGTGGTACATTTTAAAAGAGATGGTAGAATTAGTAAAATTTACAAGAAAAACGTTCTCTATAGAAACCTGAAGACTGATAAGCACATCCTAGATATGAATGAAGCAACACATCTCGATCATGTTCATAAATGAAGTTAAAATGAGAAACGTTTTCAAAACAAGCAGAGAACATTACAAAAGGATCATAACGTTGTAGCAACTAACAAGAGCTCCCCCAGCGAGACAAGCATGTTTTTTTTGGAACACGAGTAGCTCTATGCAACGAAAACCTTACTTTTTCGTATTCGACAAGAGGCCAAAAAAGAGTGAGAGGATGAAAACGGTGTCTGGCCGAGGTCAAAACGCTTTCTACATTTACAAAAACGAGAGGCAATCCGAATTCGAAACCTACATGTAACCTTCTCCTGTAATTCTGCATCACCATCTCTCTGTACTCTCCAGACTCCTTGAGGAAATCTAACAAATTATCAGATTTCAAACATATAACACAAGTGCTACGATACGCCTAACGGCGTGTCTCGCACTTGCCCGCTTCGCGGGGTTATTGGTTTAAGCCTTGTTCTCAGAAAGTACTCTCACACAAAAAGCACGTGTGATCTTCAAAACAATTTTGTTAACAGAACAACAAAAAGACGACATTTACTGAACCAACTCGGTGAATACTACGTTTGCTATTGAATTGAATCCTGGTGTTAACCAAATTTTCAGACGGGACTTCTGTCGAACTCGCGAGCACGCCACGGACAGTTGACCATGAGAAAATATTGGACTGGGTAACATGGGATAACGCTGAGTTCTGCATGCGGCCGATCGTCGTACGACGACGATGTGACCTCTGCTTCTTTTCCTTTCGATCTTCTGACTCCAGACGGTTGTGGTGTGACGAAGGGAACCCGTCTTCTGGATTCAGGCACTCAGAAACGCGCGTAGACGCCGTTGTGTCAAGCAGGAGGAGGATGCGCTTCCTTTGATGCAACAATATCCCATGTTGAACGGCAAAGGTTGCCCGCGCGAGGTACGCGGAGGCGTCGCAAGGGGTCCCATGAGATTGAGCACGGTTCCACGAGGCGTATCTCAGCCAGGTTTCCAACCTGATTGGGATACGCCTCATCATCTACAGGGCAGGGAGCTAACTCAATTATATAGTGGTAGATAGATATCAACCCAGTCATCTTCTTCGCCAGTGAGCGGCGGTGTTTGGGATAGCGGATTTCTGGCTAAGTTTTTCCTCAAATATTTTTGTTTTTTTTTTGCACGTCCTTTGAACTTTGTTTTTAAGAGACTTCTACTTAGGGCTCTCTTCTGTGCTCTGTGCACTACTTATTTCAACTCTCACTTTCAACAGAACTGTCTTCGGTATTATATTGATTTTCGTTTGCACTGAACCTGGTGGTGATGTCCGCTCCTCCACGTGGTGCCACTGGAAACTGCTCGCTCTGCGAGCTAAGCAAAGCACGCACACTCGAATGCAGGCGACAGGCCCTTGTGACAGGCCGGCCTACGAAGATCCATGTCACATCACATGGTTGATGACGTTACATGAGTATCGAGATAGTGCTACGTCGTCCGCGGGAGCCGATGCGCAGTCGCAGAGCCCGGCGATTGTGAGAAGTATGCGAGGGTACCTGATGCGAGGACGGCATCGGGGGGCAACTAAGCTAGTCCCAAAGTCCCGTAACGTAAGCAGGACCCGCGTGGCAACGCTGAATGTGGGTACGTTGACGGACCGCTCGTGCGAGTTGGTTGAAGCACAGGAGCGTAGAAGAGTTGATCTCTGTGCGGTGCAGGAGACGAGGTGGTCCTGCCGCAAGTCAAGGGACATAGGACGAGGCTTCAAGGCCGTTCTATGTGGAAGTCCCAGGACCACCAGTGGAGTTGGAGTCATCGTCTCCGAACGATTTCGTGACTCGATTGTAAGCGTCGAACGCTTTGATGATGGATTGATGAAGATCGTTGTTGCTGCTAAGGAGTGACTCTATCACTTCTTCTCTGCGTATGTTCCGCAGACTGGCTGCTCCGATTAAGCCAAGGATGAGTTTTGGAGCCTGCTTGATGAGAAGACAGCAGAGGTGCCATCGAAAGATGTCATCATAGTCGCTGGTGACCTTAATGGGCACGTCGGCGCGGCGAAAGACGGGTACAGCTGTCATGGTGGATTCGGTTACCGGTTGCGTAACGCCGATGGTGAGCGTATCCTTGAATATGTGGAATCGCATACCTTCACCATAGTGAACACCGTGTTTCGTAAACGCGACTCCCACCTCATCTCATACTATAGTGGGAGCTCCAAGTCTCACCAGGATACCATCTCAACGGTAGGTCGGAACGGCGCTAGAGTTGTATATGGGCAGAACCGCCTCTCCCTGGGAAGTAACAGACTGCAGGTATCTCGACCCCAATACAACTCTGCGCAGAGTTAGGGGCGACAGAAGCCGCGTGTTGGCGCCCTGTTGATTCACGTGCTCCACAGCTGACGGGCGCGCGCGGGATGAGAGCTCGTATCGCGGCCAAGCGCAGTGCACAGTCGGCGTAGTAGGGAAGCGCTCGGGCTCGTGAGAGAGGGTCGAGGGTTTGGATCCCGCGTACTGCGTTTGTTTTGCACTTTTGCAAAATCCATGTTTATCCTATAGTAATCCACCTAGGGGTACTATAGTGTGTTATAGTGTGTTATATTTTCATATAACATATGCTTCAAACTAAAGATTAGCTAAAATATTCACTTCTGTGTAGCACTTGTTTGAAGCCTATTTTGTGTGACCGTAGTTATGTAACGATAGATATTTTGTGGCACTAATTAAAGTTCTGACCGCGTTCGCAACGACGCCATACGACAGAGGTTCGGTGTCGCCCCGATAGCCGAGAAGCTGCGCGAAGCTCGTCTTCGATGGTACGGCCATGTCCTTCGCGCTAACGACGACACCGTCCGTAAGATTGGCCTGAACCTTGAGGTCCCTGGAAAGCGGCCCAGGGGACGACCGAAGCAATGTTGGCTAGATACGTTGCACTTGGGCTTAAAGATGGCTGATGTGCACCCTGATCAAGCATTTGATCGGGAGAACTGGCGTCACCACACCAGAAGAGCGGACCCTGCCACCAAGGGGACAGACGCTAATGAAAATGATGATGATGATGATGACTAGTTGAAGTTCTGACTCCACCGACAAGACTCCGGTCAAAAAAAAATTCCACTGAAGCTTTGTCTAGGAGGTTATTTGGGGTGCTGATCACGAATCTGACATCCGTTTTTCACGATTCTTTCTGTCTTCCTGCCGTCACCGGCACACTTTAAGAATGTAATCCTAGTGCCTTCCTGTATCTGTATTATCCAGCCGAATCGTGAAGAACAGATATCAGATTCGTGATCAGCACCCTAAATAACCCCCTAGACAAAGTTTCAGGGAAATCGGTGACCCTTCCTAGACCACCCTTGTTAACGGTATGGGCGGTACGCTTCCCTACTACGCCACCTGTGCACTGCGCCGAGCCGCGATATGAGCCCTCATCCCGCGCGCGCCCGTCAGCTGTGGAGCACGTGAACCAACAGGGCGTCAACACGCGACTTCCTTCGCCCCCAACTCTGCGCAGAGTTGTATTGGGGTCGAGATACCTGCACTTTGTTACTTCCCAGGGAGAGGCGGTTCTGCCCATATACAACTCTTGCGTCGTTTCGACCTACCGTTGAGATAGTATCCTGGTCAGATAGATTTCGTCCTTGTGAAGGATCGCGACCGAAGTCTTGTCACAGAAGGTCGTGCCGTATGAGACGGTCGCCCCACAGCACCGGCCGCTGATCTGCACCCTAAAGATCGCCCCTCCAAGGCAGAAGCAGGTCGAGCGATTCGGTGCACCGAGAATCAAGTGGTGGCGAATGAGAGAGAAGGAAGCGGCTGTGATCTCTCGCGTGCGGTTACCGACAGTCACAACTGTCGACGAAACTTGGAAGAAGGCTGCCGACGCGATATGTGAAGCTGCAAGGTTGGAGCTCGGCATCACGGTGCCTGGACGACGCAAGGTCGAAAAGCAGGCGTGGCTGTGGACAGATGACGTGAAAGCAAAAGTTCGAGAGAAGAAGTCGCTCTATCACGTGTTTCTCAGCGACAATACAGCCGATAACTGGCGGAAGTACCAAGAAGCGAGGAAAGCTGCAAATAAGGTCGTGGCTGTTGCGAAATCCACTCATTATGGAGATGTCAACGAGAAGCTCGAATCGCGCGATGGTGAGCGGTATTTATACCGACTTGCTAAGAGCCGCCATCGCCAAACCGAGGATATTGAAAAGTTTTTGGCATCAATGACGAGAGCGGCCATCTTCTGACAGACCGCAAAAAGGCGCTGAAGCGATGGCGTGATTACTTCGAGGAATTTTCCACTATGGAATTTCCTCACCCGGCCATCCCTTCTGTGGCTTCTGTTCATGGTCCCGTTCACAAGATCACCGTGGAGGAGACAGAAGCGGCTCTGAGGAAGATGAGGCCAGGCAAAGCGACTGGGCCCGACGACGTAGCAGCTGATCTGTGGATGTCAAAGCTGGGGTACCCTGCTGAGTGGTTGGCGAAGTTCTTTAACCAGGTTGTGGCGGAGAAGAAGGTGCCTGAATGTTGGCGCCAAAGCACGACGATTCCGACTTGGAAGAAGAAGGGCAGTCCTGCAGACTGCTCCATTACCGTCCGATTCGCTTGCTCTTGCACAGCATGAAGATCTTTGAGCGAATTGTCGATGGTCGAATTCGTGACATCGTCCAGCTTTCCAGCAATCAGTGTGGTTTCGTAGCTGGCTGTGGCACCATTGATGCGATACATGCCGCCCGCCTCCTGTTAGAGAAGCACCGCGAGAAACAGAAGCCAGTGCATATAGCCTTCCTCGACTTGGAGAAGGCCTTTGACCGCGTACCGCGTGAAGTGATAAGGTACGCCCTGTGTCAACATGGAGTTTCTGAACAGCTCATAGAGTGGGTGCGAATTCTCTTCTGTCCAAAGAGTGGAGTTCAAGCTGCAACTGGAACCTCGTTGGTGTTTCCCATCTCTGTTGGGGTACACCAGGGTTCTGCGCTTTCCCCACTCCTCTTTGTTGTCGTCATGTATGCCATCACACGAGATCTTCAGAAGCCCGTCCCCTGGGCATTGCATTTATGCCGATGACGTGATGCTCGCTAGCGAAGATAAAGGTGAACTCGAGCGAGAGGTGCAAGCTTGGTGTGATCGCTTGGAGTGTTTTGGACTCAGATTGAACGTGAAGAAGACCGAGTATCTAACGACGGACTTTACTGAGTCCAGCTCCATCAAGGTTAATGGCATCGAGCTCCCACGTACTTCGGTTTTTAAGTACCTGGGATCAGCAGTAGCATCCGATGGCAATTTGATGACTGAAGTGAACTCACGCGTGAGTGCAGCTTGGTCCATGTGGCGCTCGCTGACTGGCGTGCTCTGCGATAGGAAGATACCAGAGCACCTGAAGTCGAAGATCTACAGAGCAGTCGTCCGGCCGGTAGCGATGTACGGTGCTGAGTGTTGGCCTGCGATCAAGGAGGTTGAAACGCGCCTCAGCGTCATGGAGACGAAGATGCTGCGCTGGACGGCTGGAGTCACGCGCCTGGACCGCATCCGAAACGATGTCATTCGGCAGAAGTTTGGTGTCGCGCCGATAGGGGACAAGATGCGCGAAGCTCGCTTACGATAGTACGGCCACGTTCTGCGTGGAAAGGAAGATAGCGTCCGCAAGATAGGCCTTAAGTTCGAGGTGGTAGGAAAGCGGCCTAGAGGGCGTCCGAAGCAGCGCTGGTCTGACACGTTACATATGGACTTGAAGGTTGCTGGTGTCCACCCTGATCTAGCGCTGGATCGGGAGAGGTGGCGTCATGACACCAGAATAGCGGACCCCGCTACGAAGCGGGACAGACGCTGAAGAAGAAGAAGTTTGCACTGAACTTTGGTCATGTCTTAACGCACTATGATCACGAAAAAGCATCTGATGTGTCGGCCAATCTCGGCGATAAGAGTCAAGTGGTGGCAGATACTAGTAGGAGCTGTTCCACTCAGGTTGACTATTCTGGCTTATCGGTTAGTGAGATCATCAGTGCTCTCTCAGAATGAAATAAAGATCCCATTATCCAAAAGATGATGTTTGCTCTCATCTCTAAGTTACCAGGAGTTGGCGGAACGAATTGAAGAGGAAAAGAAAGAGACAAGCATTGTAGTTTAATGGTTGCCTGAGCCACTCAGCGACCTCTCTCCATCAGGAAAGCGGAGGGATCATGAAGAGAAGGTTAGTGAAATTTTTGATGTTCTTAATCTCGAGTGGGCGCGTGTAGCGCAGTCGGAGGAGGCGCTACTGTCGCGTGCACCCGATACCAGGTTCCTGGTTCGGATTTCCTGTCCAGGCCTACCAAGCCTTCCATCCCTCCGGGGTCGGTGAATTAGTACCAGACGTCTGGGAAGGATAAAGCGCTGACTTGTTCATCGGCTGGCCACCGCAAGTCATTGTATGGCCAAATACGCATTCATGCCGCCTCCACGACATCCCGTAGAAGTAGAATGCGCTGGCGCATCCCAAAAGGGATTGAGTAACGCCGTCCTTTATCCTTTTATCCTTAATCTCGAGTGTCGCCCTCTGGAATAGTATAGAATGGGCAGACAGGAACGCGGGCGTGTGCACAAGGTAAAGGTGGTCCTGCTGTCGAAGTCGCACTTGGCAACGGCCCTTTCGAACTCACGGCGGCCCGCTGCATTTACCAAGGTTCGCGTCCGCCGCAGTATGACCCAGGAGGAGAGGAAGCGGGAGTTCGAATTGAGGCAGGAGTGTAGGGAACGAATCAAACAGTTAAATCAGTTAAGTGACAGGGTGTGGGTGGTGTACCGCGGAGAGCTAAGACGGGTCGAGGACCTTCCGATGCCTCGGGCTTCGGGAAACGTCTAGCCTTACGCGCCATATCACACACAACCACCAGATCCGCAGCCATTAAATGTGCTCTGTTCAACTCTCGTAGTCTTACAAACAAAGTTCATCACCTCCACCTATTCTTGCCCGTCTACGAACCAGACTTGCTCTTTATAACCGATACGCGGCTCGCAGACAAGATACCAGATACCGAGATCCTTACAAACCTTCCGTACAGAATCTTCAGAGCAGATCGTGGAAGTCGAAGGGGTGGCGGTGTATGCTGCCTTGCCAAAATTTCGATTAGTCTAACTGTTGTTAACGTTCCCGCCTGCCTCAAATTGGACGTTCTCTGCTTAGATGCCTTCGATCTAACATGCTCCTTAGCGTTTAGGGTTGTTCTTGTGCCCACCCAACTCGGACTCTTATGAAGATGATGAGCTCATTGATGCATTGTTAGAGCTATGCCTTGCGAACAGTCATTTAATCATGCTTGGTGACTTTATTCTTGACATCGATTGGGTTACCAAGCGTGGACATAAGAATGGATACTTAGGAAAATTTATAGAATTCTTTGATTGCTGCAATCTGACACAACAAGTGATGAAATCAACTAGAGGTGATGCAACTCTTGATATAATTTTAACTTCGTCGCCTATCGTTTACAATATTTCCATCTTCCTCCGCTTTCATCTGCCGATCACAACATAATCGGCTTTGATGTTCATATACCTCTGATCAAGCAGCGTGAACTTCCTCTGCCGAATTTTAAAAAAGTTCATTATTCAGACTTGGTGTCGTACTTCAGTTCCATGGACTGGTGGAAAGTTTTTGATGGATATCAAGACACAAATGATCGGTACAAAAGATTTTGTGAGGTGGTATATTATGGATTATCTCTTCACGTTCCGTTTGACGTAGCAAAAACACCGGCTCTACAGTACCCAAAGCACATTTCGAACTTGAGAGCGCAGAAGTCACGCCTTTTCCAATCGTTATCAAATCCACTTTCTCATCCGCTGTATAAGAAGTTGTGTCAAGAATTGGATCACCACTTGAAAAGGTTTTTAGCTTAGAAAGAAAAAATGTCCTCAAAAACGAGGAATAGTAAAGCTATTTTTCTCTTATTCGATGTAAGCTGAAATCGCACTCTGAGCTGTCAGTGCTTCAGAATGATTTTGACGTTCTTTATAAACAGATCACCAAAGGCTGAAGTATTAGCTCGATTTTTGCATCTGTTTTCGATTCGGATTCGGAAGAAACATTCGATGAGTCGGAAGGCATATATACTCAAGCGAATAATGATCAAGTAGAGACTATAGGTGAATTTATTATACACCCAAATGATGTGCTAAAAGTAATGAAGCGGCCTAAGGACTCAACTTCAGCATGTTTTGATGGAATTCCTCAAATTGTTTTCAAAAAAAATTGTTTCCAAAAAAATTGATAGGGGTTTGCAAAAAATGCGCGCATTGTTTTTGCAAACCCCTATCAATGATTTTCAATGTTTCTTTAAATTACAGTGAAGTTCCTAAAATTTGGAAAGAGTCGATCATCACAGCTATTCCAAAAGCTCAAAATTCACCATCGGCGTCTTCCTTCCGACCCATAAGCATAAATCCTATCCCAATGAAGATAATGGAAAAGATTGTACGGGATAAGATCGTAGCATGGTTCACTAGAAACAAATCAAATCCATTTGAACAGCATGGATTTACGGAGGGAGCTTCTACTACTACACAACTCGCGGTTGCTGAAGTGGGGTTCCCCAGGGAGATGTGCTGTCACCGGTTCTTTTTCTTGCACCTGCGATCTTCCTGCAGTTCTATCCACGCCTCTCATGTGAAGGTGCAGATGTATGCCGATGACATAAAAATTTATGGGAGGTAAAATCCTACCATATGTAATCGGATAATGTCACGTGTCCGTCACGGGGAGGGGGGACTGAAGCCAAAAGATGCCTATGACAGTGCGGCGTATGCCAGCCGGGCTTTCCTTGAGCTTAACCATGAGCGATTGCTGGCGAACTATATCCTTGGCGGCTGGTCGTCCAAGTTTACGAGATATTCAAGAGGCAACGCGTTAGGGTATGAATAGGGATCGAGAGAAGAGCGTAGGGATTCAGGAGACGTGCCCTAGACGTCGTTTAGCGTGCGTCTGGATTCAGAAGACGTGCTGAACTCGTCGGCAACCGTGCATGGCGAGCCGTAGACGTGCCGAAAACATCGGTAACCGTGCATGGCGAGCCGTAGACGTGCCGAATACGTCGGCAACCGTGCATGGCAAAACGTAGAAGTGCCGAAAACATCGGTAACCGTGCATGGCGAGGCGTAGACGTCCCGAAAACATCGGTAACCGTGCATGGAGAGACGTAGACGTGCCGAACACGTCGGCAACCGTGCCTGGGTATTTAGATGATCATCGACGGGAGCGTTCACAGCAGGGGAGGCAGTCATATCGATCCATATTATCGATTTTTTGAGGATGGCGTTCAAGCGGCACGAAACTTCAGCCCTGGGGTAATCGAGGTCGCTGAACACGAATCTGGAGTCGACCAACCGATATCGATTGACATTATCGATTTTTTGTGGATGTCGTTTGTGCGGCACGAAACTTCAGCCGTGGGGTAATCGAAGTCCCTGAACACGAATCTGAAGTCGACCAGTCGATATCGATCGATATAATCGATTTTTTGTGGATGTCGTTCGGCTGCACGAAACTTCAGCCTTGGGGTAATCGAGGTCGCTGAACACGAAAATGAATTCGACCAGTCGATATCGATCGATATTATTGATTTTCTAGGGGATGTCGTTCAAGCGGAGCAAAACATCAGCCTTGGGGGTAATCGAGGTCGGTGAACACGAATATGAAGTTTGTTTTTGAGGTATCGATCATCATCAATCGATATTGATCAAATTATACATAGACCAGCGTCCGTCGCCGGCTTCGCCGGCGCCGTACGCTGGACATGCGGGCCACGCCAGGCTTTCCGGCTTCGCCGGCTTTGGGTGTGGCGGGCCACGCTAGGAACGTAGCCCTAACAAGGTTTGGGATGCTTGTTCAGCCAGCGTCTCTCGCCGGCTTCGCCGGTGCCGTACGCTGGACGTGCGGGCCACGCCAGGCTTGCCGGCTTCGGGTATGACGGGCCACGCTAGGAACGTAGCCCGCCAGTGTCCCTCGCCGGCTTCGCCGTCGCCGTACGCTCGACGTGTGGGCCACGCCAGGCTTGCCGGCTTCGGGTATGACGGGCCACGCTAGGAACGTAGCCCGCCAGCGTCTCTCGCCGGCTTCCCCGGCGCCGTACGCAGAACATGCGGGCCACGCTAGGAACGTAGCCTAAACCTACCACGGGAAGCTTCCTCAGCCAGCGTCCGTCACCGGCTTCGCCGTCGCCGTACGCTAGACGTGCGCTACGCCAGGCTCGCCGGCTTCGGGTGTGGCGGGTTACGCTAGGAGCGTAGTCCATAGCATGTGCATAGATTGAAACAGAAATGAAATGGGCGAGGAAAAGGTCAGCGGCAGTGTGAAAATACATAAATGCAGATGAAAATGGAGTAAGGGACGGATGTAAAAATGAAGTGATAATGGAGGGTGAAGGTGAATGAACCCGTACCGAGAGCAATCGCACAATGTTCTCTGCTTTGCATCCCTTTGACAGTCTGTTCATAAACACATTAGATGGGATCAACATGCCACCATCGACAGTTCATGCGCCGTCAGCAGTAAACATCCTCGGAAGCGGTGGGCGCAGCGGACGCGGCGGACTTAGCGCGACGGGCGCAGCTGACGCGGCGGACTTAGCGCGGCAGACGCGGCGGGCGCAGCGGACGCGGCGGACTTATCGCGGCGGACGCGGCGAGCGCGGCTGGCTTGAGCGCGGCGGACGTGGCAAGCTTCAGCGTAGCCGACGCAGCGGACGTAGCGGACGCAGCGGACACAGCGAACGCAGCGGACGTATCGGGCTTCATCGCAGCGTGCGCGGCCGGCTTCACATAAGAGTGCATGCTGGCTTCACATAAGAGTGCAAACATGTCGTCGGACAGTGACTCATGCCTCTCCCGATTATATATGGTAATGATATCGTTCATTTTTTCTTTTTCTTTCCAAATTGCCGCAATCGACGCAGTTAAGATGTTCTTCCTGCGGAAACCATGACATAGGTTGTAGCTAAAATTGATGATGAGAAGTTATTACTACGGCGAAGCCGTTGAGAAGCCGTCAGTGCGACTGATAGGCCGCTCTACGGCTGTACTCTATATAGTAAAACCAGTTCTTTATTGCAATGAAAGTATGATAAAAGTTGGGAAAAGAAGATGGTCGGAGCGTTCTTCGGGGTTTGAGGGCGAAGCCTCCAACCAGTCGTCCGGCCCTAGGCCGCTGAACCACTGGTCATAGCAATAAGACTGAGGTTTGCCAGGCGTTATCCGAATCCATTAACATGATGGCAGTATGGGTTAATGTTTGGAAAATTCCTTTGAATCCTTCCAAAACTTCAGTTTTGCATATTGGTGAAGCGCCTGTTGTATAATTTGGTCTTAATAACTGTGCTTCAGTCTGCATCTGAGATTCGTGATCTCGGAATTTTCTTGGACAGTGGATTAGATTTCAATAATCACATTGCCTTAATAGTACGAGAGCTTTTTCTTCTTTTTTTCGATTTGCAGAAACCTGAATGACAGTGTGCTGATTACCCGCCCGTTCTTTGTGTGGATAGAGAGACCCAGGGAAGAAGGGTGCGGTGGTTCAGTGGACTTTATGTACGAAACAATGTGCTGACCTCGGGTACCTCGTGGACGTCGGTAATAGGCACACAAAAATCCCGGTCGTAGCTGGTGGTCTTGGGCGTGTCTTCAGCGTGGCGGAGCGACCTTGACTTGTCGTTGAAAGGCTAGACGAATTAAGCGAATGCCACGAATTGAACAGATATCTCAGGCTGGGACCGGTCGAACAAAACCTCAAACTTGGGTAATTAAACCTTTATTTATATTAATTAACAACGTAACAAACAAACGATAACAATGAGTTAGTAAAAAAGTTACTAAGGGTCCCCTAACCTACAGAGATCAGAGAGAGAGAGGGCCGGGGCAAGGGATGGGGACGAGGGGCGCAGGCGTCGGCGAACTAGCTCGTCGGCTGGCAGGCTCCTTATATCACCTCGTTGGCACGCGATCGAATCGATGATCTGTAGATCGACTCCGGCGGTCCGGCCATGGTGCGTCAGCACACTGGGGCCTCCCTGGTGAGTGTCCTTTGGCGAATCTTCTCTGTGAGTTTCCTCTTCTCCTCCGGGACAGTGCATAGCGCTTTATGGTGGTTAGTTCGAAGCAGTAGATGCATCTGGTTGACTTTGTGCACGGTTGTTTGCAGATCCTCAAACATTTCTCGCATAGTGCAGCATCACAGACGATTTGTAGACGATCCGACATCCTGACGAACTTGTAGCAGTGATCTGGTTCGTGGTCGTCCTTCAACCTGCAGAATCCGCAGACAACTTTTTGCTCAACAGCTTTAGTCAACAGCGTCTTTGATCTTCCATACGTGCGGTCCTTGATAAATTCGAGCTCCTTCAGACGTCGTCGTGCCTCGATTATTTCGGGTGGATCGGCCTGAATCGGTTTCGAGCTCTCGTCGTCGTCGTACGTGGGAATCGTGACGCCATCTTCGGTCTTCTGCTTCTGCCTCTCCTGAACGGCCTTCGTTATCTGGACCATGGCGTTTATTTGCGCGTTTAGCAGGATTTCCGCCTTCTCTTCTTGGTCTTTGCCTAGTGACTGCAGTAGTTCCTCAACTTTCGAGATTCTGTCCTACAAATTTTGCAGTCGCTGGTCGACGGTCTCGACGTAGTCGAGGGTGGGCCTGGGCGAACGGAGCATGTTCTCGATCCTGCTCAAACTTTCGGCGATCGACTTCTCATCAGGAAAATCGACATAGCTGTTGCGCTTAACGGCTGCTGCACGGCTTATGAGTTCCTCTGCGTGTTCGATCTCCTTGAGAAGAATGGTGTTGTTGATGATGAGGTCGTTTATCCGCTTAGCTTTACGTGGTTTCTCCTCGAAGCTCTCCTTGCTTGAGTCGGTCGCGACACCCGCTTCGATCATGAGATGGTAGATCTCCCAGAGAATATTCCCAAGGTGATAGTCGGCCTCCATCTTCTGCTTTGTCACTTGGAGGGCAGAGATGACTCCGTTAGCGGTGTCGTATACGAGCTTGGGACTATCTGAGTCGGCTTGGTTTTGGAGTTCGAGCGCGCGGATTCTGGACTTCATGGTCTCAATGTCAGCCGTATTCGTCGTAATGTCATCGTAGACGATCTCGAGTCGTCTTTGCAGCTCCTTCTCGTTGAGCGGGAGGTTTGACTCTTTGCATAATGCTCGTATGAGTTGTACGGCTGCCTCTGTTGCATTCATGCTGAAACACGGACATTTGTGTAGTGACTGTTGACTTGTGATACAGTTAACTTCGTACTCCTGCTCGTTATACGGACAGTAGGGAACTGCTGGTTTCTTTCTTAGGTTGTATCGTGCATTGCCATCTGATTGCCTCGCGGTCTGTTCCCATAGTGTTTGTTGCTTACCGTGGGTAGTGTGAGTAGTGTGTTCCCTACTTTCCGCTGCTTGTTCCTGTCTAGGTTGCCTCACGTTGTCTTGAGGAAGCTCTAGTGGGATAAGTACGTTTATCGGTCTTTTGAACTCGTCTGTTTCTGAGGACTTGATTGCCCGGTATGGACCATGCGAGTCGCTGTCGTGATACGTAGGTGTGACAGCTTGAGTGTCGGTCGCTTGTGGTGAAGGTTTCCCGGAAACCATGTGTCCAAATTTTGTTTCGATTAGATGTAGACCAGATGGGAGCTTGCATGTCTTGCCTTCTACGAATTCCCATAAATGGTCGCATCCAATCAGAATCTGTGTTTCTGTGTTGTCGTCTGCTGGGAATGACAGTGGTAGATTTAAGCTGTTGACAAAGTCCAGGTCACTCTGCGTAAGAACTGGTGATCTGGATCTGTTTGTGATTACCTCACTGTCGAATATGTCCAGTTTGTAGGCTTTGCCTTTTTGATCCATCAAGGTCAGCTTGACCAAGCGGTGTTCTTTTTCTTGTATGTATCCGAGCCGAACGTTCTTAGCCGTAGGGGTATTGCTTGTTTGACTTCTAGTTGCATTTCGTCAACCAGTTGTGTCTTGATGAATGAGAGTTGTGATCCCGTGTCCATAAGAACCTTGACTTGTTTGGAACCACATGGTCCTAGGATTGTAGTTGTGCCTGTGAGTAGCAAGGTCCCCGTCCTCTGTGGATCTTGTTGACCGGCGACGTGGTTGACGATGTTCTCCAGGTCTTGTTGTCGTTCTTCTTCCTCTGAAGTGACGACATTTTGATTTACTGTGCGAGGTGCTTGTTGAGGTGGACCTCTGTTGTATGTTTGGTACTGCGTTTGTGGCTGGTTGGCTTGTACGGGGCGTCTTGGCCCTTGTGTAGGGCGTCTTGGCCCCTCTTGAGGGACGAGGATCCTGTTTTGCGTTTGCTGCGTTGGTATCGGTTGTGTGGCTCGGCAAGGATATGATGAGTGGTGTTTTCTTCCACATCTGAAGCACGCGTGGCTCCTACAGTCTGTTTCCTTGTGGTTGGGTCTTCCACAGTATCGACTTAACTGATTCCTTGCCAGGTACGCCTCGCGTTCCCACAGCGGAACAGTCCTGCATTCGTGTGAACGATGATTATTTTGTTTGCAGTATATGCAGGTAAGGCGTGGTTGTTTAACTAACACTGTTGTCTTAGATGGAGGTGTACTAGATCTTTTGCCGTTCGCTAGCCGTTTTTGAGATTGTTCGATTTTCTCCCTTAGGTCTAAGATGTTGGACAAGTGGTCGTAGAGTACTTCCCATGTCCATTCTGTGAGACTGTCCAGTTGTTCTCTTTTTTCGACAGCTTTCAACTGTATATTGACTTCAAATTTCCTCAACACTGTGTTCAGGATCATTCGATGATTTGTGGCCCTTGTTGGAGAGCTGGGCCATTAGAGCAGCAAGCTGATCCAACATGGAGATCTGTTGTGATGTTGAGGGTCCTTCTGCGGTAAGGTTCTCAAGCTGAGAAAGAAGCTCTTCTACAATGGAGCTGTCTTTCCCATATTTGCGCTTGAGTGCCTGTAGGACTGTTTCGTAATTTTCTTCGATGAGTTGGAACACGAGGGCCACTTGTTTGGCCTCTCCCGTAAGTGCTTGTAGTAAGTAGTTGAATTTCATCATGGTAGAGATAGGCTGTTCGTCGATATTGCTCTTAAAGATTGCCCAGAATGCATCCCAGTCTCGCTTTGAGCCCGAGAATCTCGGTAGCTGTAGCCTGGGAAGCAAAGCCTGTATTTGTAGTGACGACGTGATCGACAGAGGAGTCTGTTGTCCTGAGTACGTGGAAGATTATCAGCTAATTGTGCTTGCTGTCTTCTGTTTTCCAATTCTTGTCTTCTTTCGACCAGAGTTGTTATCTCTTTCTTGCCTTTCTAGCAGCTTAGCTAGGGTATCTTCCCCGTGAGCCGTGCTTACGAAGGCTGCCTCTGTGTATTCTTCATATGCGTCGCGTTCGGCTTGCCGTTCCTCTGGACAAAGTCCTTGGAACTGTTCCTCGAAACTTGACTGGGCTAACTTGAGTGCGTCAAGTGCCTTTTGAAGGTTTGTAATTCTTGTGTTTATTGTTGCTAACCTGCCCCTTGTATGGTCCAATGTCTCTTCTTCGAACCCTAGGTTTGGGATGTTGAAGGTGACTAGGGGCTTCGATGACTCAACTAGGTCTTCTACGGACTTGGCCGTTTTTGTGATGCGCGTTTTCCACGGTCGTAGTGGTGCCATGTGTGTACCTGGGTTGTGTTCCCTTTGTCCTCCAGCGAGAAGGAGTACGTAGTTTGTGAAAAACTAAATGATGTACCTTGGCTACTACTTGTTTCACTTCGCCGTGGCCGCTCAAGTGAGATGAGGCTTGTGTGATGGGCCCTGAACGAGGTGTTTGTGTGTGATGTATTTGTGAGGGAGGCAAGTGGTATTACCTTGGCTACTCTCTCAATCACTTCACCAATAGGGTCGGATTGAATGGTTTTGGCTGACAGTGATGCCCTGAAGTGAGTAAATGTACCTCAGGCTTGTATGTGTATGCTTTGTTAGGGTTTACCTCGACTAGTGTCCTATCCTCTCCACTAGGCGGGGTTGGCTTGTGTGACAAGTCGAAATGATTCCCTGAAGTGAGTGATTGTAGCCTTGACTTGTGTGTTTGTGGGTTTACTGCAGTATACCTCGGCTACTGTGCGTAACGCTTCACCGGGCTCGCAGTCTGCTGGTTGCTGTGTAAGTTCCCTCGTAGGTGTACCCAAGTGAGGCCGCTCCTAAATTATGTCTGTTGCTGTGGTGTTGGTGAGGTGTTTGCTGTTTGCGTCTGTGTTTTGTGTTGAGTGTGTCGATGTGTTTGTGTGAGGCAATAGCGAAAATCGAAAGACAAATTGTAAATAAAGGAAGGAAAGCAAAGCTTTTTTGTTGACTTGGCCCGGGTCGACGAAACGGGCTCAAGTTGGTTTTGTGTTGTGTGGGAGTGACTGAAAGAAGACGGCCTGAAAAAAATCGGCCGAGCACCAGTTTTTATGTGCTGATTACCCGCCCGTCCTTTGTGTGGATAGAGAGACCCAGGAAAGAAGGGTGCGGTGGTTCAGTGGACTTTATGTACGAAGCAATGTGCTGACCTCGGGTACCTCGTGGACGTCGGTAATAGGCACACAAAAATACCGGTCGTAGCTGTGGTCTTGGGCGTGTCTTCAGCGTGGCGGAGCGTCCTTGACTTGTCGTTGAAAGGCTAGACGAATTAAGCGAATGCCACGAATTGAACAGATATCTCCGGCTGGGACCGGTCGAACAGAACCTCAAACTTGGGTAATTAAACCTTTATTTATATTAATTAACAACGCGATCGAATCGGTGATCTGTAGATCGACTCCGGCGGCCCGGCCATGGTGCGTCAGCACAGACAGCACGATACTGATCAAACTGTATAAGTCTTACGTTTTACCAGTATTGGAGTAGTGCTCATTTGGAGTCCTTCCACCAGAAAGCAAGTAGAGAAATTGAAAAAGTTCAGAAGACCTTTACAGAGATATTGTTTAGTCGTTGTGTAAACTGTTCCAATTCTATTCGAACGTGTCCTACTCAGACATTCGCGCACCACCAACCGGCGCACGAAGTCGCCAGCGACCGAGTTACAGCTCGAATAGAAACCCTATTGTGCGGCTATCGTGCGGCAGCGAGGAGCCAGAACGAAGCACAATAGCTTCTATAGCGCTATTGTGCTGCAAAGTGAACTAGCGATGGCACCTTGCTGCAAGCGTGGTGCACGCTTGTGGGCCACGCTTGCAGCAGTGGTGCTATTGTGTTGCAAGCCGAGCTCTTGCAGAGAGGGCTGTGGCGGGCGGCGGCCAATTCCTTAGGGGTTGGAGGGTCCTGCGTCCTGCGGGAATGCGGCCCTATCTTGATAAGGCCGCTTCCCCTTCTGTGCAGGACCCTCCAAGGCATTGGCCGCCGCCCGCCACAGCCCTCTCTGCAAGGGACTTATTTCTCCTTTCTGAAAAAACAATAAACATTGAAATCAATAAACATTTACTTCAGTGTTCAACATTTACAACAGAACATCATTTGAGCATTTAGAAAGAGCAGTTTCTTGAATAAAATCGAACAGCAGCAATAACAGTCATTAACTTCACCACAAAAGTTCTAGCTTCACGATCGGAAATTCACAAACTGACAAGACTTAACAAAAAATACTTCACTACATTAACCTCACAACAAAAGTAACTTCACAACCGGAAGCTCACAAATCAGGACTTCACAAAAAATACTTCAGAAGCGAAATCTTTCTCACAAATTCAGGAAACTTCAAAGTTCACATGGGAGAGAACAAATTAAGGAAATTGGGAAGGAAATTCTTACAAATTAAGGAAATTTCAAAGTTCACACGTGAGACAATCTCTACAGTCTGAAATCTTTCTCACAAATGCAGGAAACGAAAGTTCCCATGGGAGACTTAGAGATTCATAAAACTACACAGGAATAAAACACTATTTTCATACAGAAATCATTCGTCAGCGTTCGTGCTCTTCTTCTTCTGAAAAAATTTGTGTATATAATATGCAGGTATGTTTAGCTTATAGTGTAATAAGTGAAAAATCACTTACGGGAACAAGCGCATTTCCTTTCTTAACGTACTGCCGCACGTTGTTCCTGAAAGTGTAGTAATTTATGTAATTTACGAGTTGTGAGTGTGAAATTCGATAAGACAAGTTGAGACCTACAGAGCCCTTCCCAGCGCAGATTTCAGTGCACTGATCCACGCATCCCGTGTTGCCTGCTTTTCGAGGAGCTTAGCTGCTCTACTTGCATTTGTTGGGCGGAGATCCAACCAGAATCTGTAATTCGGTTTTCTGCGGCGAAGACACAGTGAATTACTAATTAATTAACTAATTTTTGACTAGTCGAATTATGCTTAGTGAGTAGGTTGGCCCGCCAACTAATCAGGCATTCGGTCGAGCTCAGTCGAGTCGAGCGTCGAGAGGGTCACCTACGTTCTCCTTCATAACATAATCATCTCAGGCAAACATAATAACATAATCATCTAAGCCTATTTCGTTTAAGTTTTCTGAAAACTTCAACGAAATAGGCAGAGTGAATTTTATCATATTATGTAAAACTAGAAGCGATTGGTGCAATCCCTGTCGGGGGGGGCAGTCCATTATGAATTGTAAATGGTAGCTACGCATCAACACATACAGTGCACCACAACATATAAAAAATAAATAAATATATATATATATGCTTACCTTATGAATTGCTGTCCTTCTAATACCAGAATCGGTCTTCTAAACTGAGATTCTAGTTGGGGGGGGGGGGGCGAGGGAGTAATGAAAACACAGTAAATTGAACAGAAACCTGAAACAATTACAATACTATATTACAATTTACAATTACAATACACATCCGTAGCCTATCCATAGCTCCATAGTGAAATCTTTTTAATATTTCAGCGTAACGCTCGGACATTTCCAAGGGAGGGTACAGGTAAGTCAAGGCATTCATATGTTATATTGTGTGTTGTATGTACTGATGCGCAGCTACCATTAACAGTTCGTAATGGAGTCCCCCCCCCCCCGACAGGGATTGCACGGATTGCACCGTTACCCCTTCCAGACGAAAAAGTTTGGTATCAATTCACGGGCCATGAAAAGTAGGAAGGTTTGATTGTCCAAGGTTCCTGGTTCGGATTTTCCGCCCAGGCCTATAAAGCATTCCACTCGTCTGGGGTTGGTGAATTGGTACCAGACTTGTCTGAGAACGATAAAGCACTGCCTTGCTCATCGGCTGGCCACCGCAAATTATTTTACGGCCAGACAAGCAATCAACTCACCTCAACGACATCCCCTAAAAGAAGAATGCGTGGCGCATCCCAAAGGAGATTGAGCAACGCCGTCCTTCATCCTTTATCTTTATTTCACAATTACATTTTACTATTGCTTTTCAAAAACGGGGCCCGCTAACGCCAATGCTGATTAATTTATTCTTGTGAATTCAGTTACTGACATACAAAAGTCCTTTGGAAACGTTCAATAGTCGGAAAAGTGAAAACAGCGGTGATGAAGTCCACCGAAATTCATCACAGGCACACACTGATCGCGAGTTCATCGAAACGGGTACACTTGCAAAACTTCCTGACTGCCTCCGAAACGCTCAAACTGATGTGAAGCGCTTCCGTCCACCAACACAGTGACGCTTTCTGCATCTTTTGCCGGTTTCCTGCCATTTTGACCTGTTCTGCTATGTCTTCTGCCTTACCCTTTCTTTAAAAAAAATACTGCACGTCGCTGTCCAAATACAACACTCATTTGATGTTTATAGCGTTGTATGTAGTCTACTAACCATAAGGAACAAACCTTCATCATTGTGTGATACCTATTCTATGCGCAGCTAGTTCGAAATCGAATGCAGAACTACACGATAGTCACGAAAATGTTGGCAATCCTGCCAGGCATCTATGCTGTTTTGCCCACACACAGCAAGTCGAGTCTACAATGTAAAATTTTGCACGAATAGATGTCGCAGTTCCTACCATTCACAAGCCATAAAAGTTCAATTTTCATGTGCATTCACAGGAGACCACGGATCTCCATCGATAGAAAGCCTTCGGACTCCCTTGTTAAGAGGGATCTCGGGGCGCTTGTCGCAGGGCCACGTGGCACGTCCCCGGGTGGTGGATAGGGGAACGAAAACGCGAACCAAATGCGACCGTGTACTGCCCGGAGACGCAGGTGGGATGCAGGGGATGGACTCCTTGCTCCTGCTGTGTCGGGTCGACGCGTTCCTTGCGCGTGGAAGCGGCATGTTCGTGCACAGTGTGCGTGGATGTGTTCGCGCCTGTGCGGATTGTAACTCGGCCAAAAGCTTGCACTCCTCGGTAGACTGGGAGTACATGTAAGGCGATTCGAGGCCGCCATAAGTCTCGCCCGTCCCTTCGGGCAGTCTGGCTGGCTGCCCGGAGTGCTTCGCCCGCACGACAGGGCCTGAGGCCAAGCCGAATCGGACGTCTGCGACTGAGGCGATGGGCTCCGTGCCAGCTTTGACTGTGTTCGTCGCGTATGCCCCAGCATGCGACTACGACGACGATGAGGTCGAAGCCTTCTACGTGGATCTGCAGAATTTCTATAAGGAAGATCAAACCTTCTACAAGGTGATCGTCGGGGATTTCAACGTCAAGATCGGGCACCGAAGGTCGCCGGAAGAACTTCACATCGGAACCCAGGGTTTGGAGTGGAACGAGCAAGGTGAAAGGCTGTCTGAGTTTATCATGTCGACCAAGACCATCCATGGAAACTCACAGTTCCAGAAGCCTCCCTCTCTACGATGGACCTGGGAATCCCCCGGTGGCCAGTTCCACAACGAGATCGACCACATCATCTTCAGTCGCAAGTATTGCCTGACCGACGTCTCCGTTGTCCCCAAGTTCTACACAGGATCGGACCACCGCCTCCTTCGCGCGAGGTTCCACTTTTCGCGTCAAGGAGAGAAGGCCGCGAAGTTCAAGAAGAGGTGCCCCAGATCGACCATCAGTGGGACCTCTACACCTCTCTTGCCGGCCTTTGGGAAGATGCCGTCATGGACAGCGTTGATGAGGAATACGACCGCTTCGTGCACCATCGCCGCGATAGTGCTAAGGGAGCCGAGAGCTTGAAGACCACTAAGAGACACCTGCCTCCGGAAACTCTCGAGCTGATACGCCAGCGTGGAGCAGCACGAGCGTCAGGCAACTACCAACTGATGTCCGAGCTTGCGAAGCTATGCAGAGCGGCGATAAAGGAAGATCTCAAGGAGAGAAGGGGGAAGTGTTGGCTGAAGCAGCAGAGGCAGTGCTGAGCATCCGCAATACTCACAGGAACTTCGCCAACTTCAAGACCAAGATGACCGACGTCCTGACGGAACCGTCGCCTCTTCCAGAAGGACCATGGAGAAGGTCATCCACGACTTCTACTCCGATCTCTTCGATAGCCACGTCCACCTGCCCCCACGCCATCTTCCGCAGGATGGATTCGTCGTCCCCTCTGTTCTCCCTTCCGAGATCCGACACGCCATCTCGTCGATGAAAAGACGTACAGCACCCGGTCCCGACAGGATCAGACCCGAACACCTGAAGAACCTACCGCCAGCGCTCATCAACACCCTGGCGCGGCTCTTCGCGCGCTACCTGACGGAGTGCAAGGTTCCATCTATCGCTCGATCTGCCTGCTGTCCGTAGTTTACAACTTCGTAATGGTGTATGTGGTCGATCGTGCTGAATCCTCTCCAAAATCCTGCTTGTTCGCATGGCTGTCCTTCGTCCAGGGTTCTGCTGATCCTATGCAGGATCACTCGAGTGAACAGCTTGTAGACTACGGACAGCAGGCAGATCGGGCGATAGTTGCCAATGTCGTGCACGTCTCCCTTCTTGTATAGCAAGACGGTCTTGCTGGTCTTCCACTGAGATAGAACCTTGCACTCCGACAGGTATCGTGTGAAGAGCCGCGTCAGGGTGTTGATGAGCGCTGGCGGGAGGTTCTTCAGGTGTTCGGGTCTGATGCTGTCAGGGCCGGGTGCTGAACGTTTCTTCACCGACGAGATGGCGTGTCAGATCTCGGAAAGGAGAACAGAGGGATCGACGTATCCATCCTGCGGAAGATGGCGTGGGCGCAGGTGGACGTGGCTATCGAAGACATCGGAGTAGAAGTCGTGGATGACCTTCTCCAAGGTCCTTCTGGAAGAGGTAACGGTTCCGTCGGGACGTCGGAGAGCGGTCATCTTGGTCTTGAAGTTGGCGAAGTCTCGGCGGGCATTGCGTATGCTCAACCCTACCTCTGCTGCTTCAGCCAACGCTTCCACCCTTCTCTCCTTGAGATCTTCCTTCATCGCCGCTCTGCATAGCTTCGCAAGCTCGGACGTCAGTTGGTAGTTGCCTGACGCTCGTGCTGCTCCACGATGGCGTATCAGCTCGAGAGTTTCCGGAGACAGGCGTCTCTTGGTGGTCTTCAAGCTCTCGGCTCCCTTAGCACTATCGCGGCGATGGTGCACGAAGCGGTCGTATTCCTCATCAACGTTGTCCATGACGGCATCTTCCCAAAGGCCGGCAAGAGAGGTGTAGACGTCCCAGCTGATGGTCGATCTGGGACTCCTCTTCTTGAACTTCGCGGCCTTCTCATCTTGAGGCGAAAAGCGGAACCTCGCGCGAAGGAGGTGGTGGTCCGATCCCGTGTAAAACTTGGGGACAACGGAGACGTCGGTCAGGCAATACTTGCGACTGAAGATGATGTGGTCGATCTCGTTGTGGAACTGGCCACCGGGGGATTCCCAGGTCCATCGTAGAGAGGGAGGCTTCTGGATCTGTGAGTTTCCATGGGTGGTCTTGGTCGACATGATAAACTCAGACATCTTTTCACCTTGCTCGTTCCACTCCAAACAGTGGGTTCCGATGTGAAGTTCTTCCGGCGACCTTCGGTGCCCGATCTTGACGTTGAAATCCCCGACGATCACCTTATAGAAGGTTTGATCTTCCTTGTAGAACTTCTGCAGATCCACGTAGAAGGCTTCGACCTCATCGTCGTCGTAGTCGGATGTTGGGGCATACGCCACGAACACAGTCAAAGCTGGCACGGAGCCCATCGCCTCAGTCGCAGACGTCCGATTCGGCTTGTCAGAGACTCGCACGAATCGATGTTCATGGCCAAGTGCGTGTTGACGAGGGCACCAACGCCGCCTACTCCTCTGCTGTCGCATGTTCCGAGGAACAGTTCTTTTCCGGAGTCGTAGGTGGCGTGTAGGGGGTGGTGTCTTCTCGTCTCGGTCATTCCGATGACGTCGTACTTGATCTTCCTGGCTTGCATCATCAGGTCCTCGACGGATGCTTCCGATGCAAGCCTGCGGGCGTTGTAAGTACAGCTCGTCATCCTAGTCCTTCTCAATTTGCACAGCCTGGTTAGGCCCTGAGATTTTAGCAGCCTCTCCGTACTCGTCCTTCCCATCGCTGCAGAAATGGGGGCTCTTTCGGGGTCAGGGGAATGAGACCCTTTAGTGCTGCTGTGTTCGACTCCAGTACACACGGTAGCTAGTCAGGCCCTGTCGTGCGGGCGAAGAACTCCGGGCAGCCAGCCAGACTGCCCGAAGGGACAAGGCGAGACTTACGGCGGCCTAGAATCACCTTACATGTACTCCCAGTCTACCGAGTGCAAGCTTTTGGGCGAGCCGACACAGTTACAATCCGCACAGGCGCGAACACATCCACGCACACTCTGCACGAACATGCCGCTTCCACGCACAAGGAGCGCGTCGACCCGACACAGCAGGAGCAAGGAGTCCATCCCCTGCATCCCACCTGCGTCTCCGGGCAGTACACGGTCGCATTTGGTTCGCGTTTTCGTTCCCCTATCCACCACCCGGGGACGTGCCACGTGGCCCTGCGACAAGCGCCCCCAGATCCCTCTTAACAAGGGAGCCCGAAGGCTTTCTATCGATGGAGATCCGTGGACTCCTGTGAATGCACATGAAAATTGAACTTTTATGGCTTGTGAATGGTAGGAACTGCGATATCTATTCGTGCAAAATTTTACATTGTAGACTCGACTTGCTGTGTGTGGGCAAAACAGCATAGATGCCTGGCAGGATTGCCAACATTTTCGTGACTATCGTGTAGTTCTGCATTCGATTTCGAACTAGCTGCGCATAGAATAGGTATCACACAATGATGAAGGTTTGTTTCTTATGGTTAGTGGACTACATACAACGCTATAAACATCAAATGGGTGTTGTATTTGGACAGCGACGTGCAGTATTTTTTATAGAAAGGGTAAGGCAGAAGACATAGCAGAACAGGTCAAAATGGCAGGAAACTGGCAAAAGACGCAGAAAGCGTCACTGTGTTGGTGGACGGAAGCGCTTCACATCAGTTTGAGCGTTTCGGAGGCGGTCGTTATGAATCGATATTATCGATCTCCCGAGCGCGATATCGAATCTCTCTCAGATGCACTAGAGGAAGGAAAATGAATCCCAGAATCTCCGAAAATCCCACCATACATAATGGAGGAAGGCATGAGTCCCTGTCTGTAGTGGTTTGTCAACAGCGGAAATCAGGTTCCATCCCCTCAATTTTCGACGACAACGCTCTCGTACTGACTTCGCCGAACGACATGGCGTTAAGTACGAAATGCTGATAACGATATAAAAATATACAGAAATATTACTGGAGCAGAGGAGCATTTTGCCCTTCAATGTGCAGTTTCAATGGTTGCCGTTTGGATGAATGGTAGTGTCTAGCTTCGCCCAACATTGTTATATATTTGTTTCTGACGGCTGATGTTTCGGCGTTGTCGCCTTCTTCAAAGCCTGGAAGAATCGAGCCGAATTTAAGAAACTATCCTCCCAAACTCCATTTCGTATTGCAAAGCATGCTCGCAAAGCGAAAAGGCCTAAAACGGGGGATAGCTTCTTGAATTCGGTTCCATTCTTCCAGGCTCTGAAGAAGGCGACAATGCCGAAACGTCAGCCGTCAGGAATAAATCTATAACAATCTTGGCCGAAGCTAAACACATTCATCGTAACAGAACCGTGCCAAGATTCATTGAGAGTCGCACTTGAAATGTCTTACAAGGTGTATCAGGTTGCCGTTTGGTCGGACAGATGGAAATTATCTATTTCAGCACCAAAAATGCATCTCTTCAATTCAAATTCGGCTGAGCGCGCCTAGAAGTTACAGTATAAAGCTATGGTTACGCTTAAGTGGCTACGACTACACAAGTTCCATCAGCGCCTGATCGTAATAAAATATTCACGCTGAAATCGTTTGCTATTCGTAGGAAGCGGAACGATTTACTTATAATTTTCGAGATAATGACTAGAAGGGTTACGCCTTCAGTTAGCTTTACAGTGTCCACCATTCTACCACAAGGGGTTGAGGGGGGGGGGGCTAAAATGCATTATCCCATGGCCAAAGTTGTGTTCGGGCTTCCTTTATTAGGCCGACAGCAGAGTCTTGCGGGTGCCGCGGACCCCCATGACAACGGGGGGTGGTGCGGCGCCGCGAGGGTTACAGTACGCAATACTGCGTACTTTTGCCGGCAGATGCGACCTCTAGGAATGTCAGAGGTGTAGTAGGCAAAACGCTTTTTATTTTGTTAAGAAGCGTTTTCTAGGCCAAATTAGGAGTTCTTGAATGTAAGCCCCGAAATCTAATAGAACACTCCTTATAACTCAACAGGTCTGTACCACTTTGCGCTTGCTCTCAATTCTGTCGTTCCACCTCTTCTAAAAGTTTCTCGGTTGACAAGCAGCTCGAAGATAATGTTGTAGCACTTGCGATGACAGCCTAGTTGAGGCCGGGAGATCTGTCCGATGCAGTTATAGCTCATACTAAAAAGAACGGTCTGCTTTGCTGTTGCATTTCGTGTAAGGGTTCTCCCTAAACCTCATACGGCTAACTTGTGGCTAGAAGGCCACGAAGATTTGCAGTGCAATTAAGGTTACCTAATATCGTGCTAAGGTTTTTGTTTTGCATTACGTTTTGAGTGCAGGAATCCATACGCCTCCATTTGTCGACACTCACGGTGATTATACCGTTAGTGTCGAAAAATGGAGGCGTATGGCGTATGGTTGGTTGTCAAGCTACTTTCTGGACAGAAATTATGCGCCAACCCATTATATTCCTAGCATGTAGATTTTTTTAAATGCTTCCAAATAGACTAACCATAATCGATACACATCTATTACGCCCCCGGTGGGTCTCACGCGCAGCTCCTGGCACTGTGGATGAGAGCCGCCGTGAACTACGACAGCCCTCGAGGACCTTTGCGACCAACGGCTCCGCGACAACTCGTCCGCGCGTTAACTTCCACCACAGTGGCAGCGTGGGTGCCCACTGCGGCGGGAGCGATATGGACGAGTTCTCCGGGTGCTGCCGCGAGACTCTGTAGAGGTCCTTACTAAAAGGGAAGGGGCTCTGAACTATTGATGTTCTCCAAAAAGCATGCACTGTCATCCTCCTTAAACCAGTATAAGGAGCTCGATGACAGTTATCTCAAGACTCGATAGTTTGCCGTTTCTTCTATTTTTGTGTTTGTTATCACTGTGTTTTATCGCTAATGCGGAAAAGGTCTGCGACGCGACGCTACTCAGACCCCATGATGTCTGATGGAACACGTCGATGTGCCCACCTTTCGCTTTTGCTTCCCTCCAAGATCGTTACTGTTGCACCTGGCCGTTATTGCTAAAATTTATCGGGGCGGGTGTTGCGTCCTTAGCTCACACTTCGATCTGGCAATCAATATCCTAATCTGGAAGGCGCTCTTTTTGATTTGGAAATTGTTCACTTTGATGCATACTAACTTCGCGGGCTGGGTTACTAAGCTATTTATACCTGCCCAGGTCCTCGAATTTTATGCGGTGGGCCAGGATAGCTCAGCGAAGGAAGTTCGTCGGACCTACGCATGGTTCGTCTACGCTTTCAACCAGTAAGGAATCCCATCTAGGTTTGGGCTCCGTTCTCAGCGTGGCCCACCATACCCGAAGCCGGCGAAGCCGGCAAGCCTGGCGTGGCCCGCACATCCAGCGTCAGTCGCCGGCTTCGCCGGCGACGGACGCTGGTACACGTATAAATGAATAAATAAATAAATCTTCCCGTATCTCCCCTCAAAATTAGTGGCCGATGGTGCGGGTACTCAATCCCTTTTGGGATGCACCATGCATTCTACTTCTACGGGATATCGTGGAGGTGACCTGAAGGCGTATTTGGTCATACATTGACTAGCGGTCACCAGTCGATGAACAATTCAGCGCTTATCCTTCCCAGACCAGTCTGGTACCAATTCACCGATCCCGCAAAGATAGAAGGCTTGGTTGACCTCAGTGGCAAATCCGAACCAGGAACATAGCATCGGGGGCACGCGACAGCCGGCAACTCCTCCGACTGCGCTACATGCGCCCTTCTCGCTGCGCGCTTCCTTATAATAGGAAAAATTATATTTTCATGAAAAACAACGATTTTCAACGCGACCCCTTATCGAAGATTGAAGCAGAAGGACTTGATTTTATTACTGTGCAATAGTATGGGCTCGAAATTTTGTGGGGTACAATTTCACCTCCTGACGTTATCTCCAGGTAGAAATAAATTATTTACGTGATGTGTCTTATCGATTCGAAGAGTGTTTCGAAAAGTTTTTGAATACTGTACAAAACATGCAAATCTTGAAATACGTACTTATATTACTATTATTACTAGCAGCACTATTACTATTAGCAATTAACATCAAAACTGTACGGATTGCATTCCTAGATCAGGTAGTCGCTCATTTATGCATCGAAAAGATTCCACGGGCTCTAATATCCTGCAAAAATCAGCGAAAAAAAATGATCCGTTTTGATTGATTTGAAGAATGTTTTTATTTATTTACTTATTTATTTCATACACTCATAGCAGTGCATCAAGAATCATAGGGGAAGAAACAGCATTATGACAAAATCACTCGATACCAGGCCCAAAGAACAGAATAGCGTAGACGGTTACTGGACGCTAGAGGTCAAAGCTAGCTTTTATGATGATGCATCTAAAAGATTTTATCGCAAAACTATCGTGCTGTCACTCAACCACATTTGCAGTGCAGAACAACAAGCTGTTCTAGAACCTCTATTTTTACTGTAGAGCAATCAATCAGCATTCGAAACATAATAGGATTCAATTATCTGAAACTAGTAAGTCCTTTTAAAGTGCATATCACTGCGACCGTCAGCAACTGGGAAGCACAACGTTGTCTGTGACATCAGCTGCAAGATAGACTGCAGCCCCTAAAATGGCCTGAAATTCTCTTCTTTTCGGATCTGTTAGAAGCACATATCCTTTTGCGGTAATTAGGATTCCCGGCAGAGTGGGAATCTGCCGCGCGGAATAGAATGAAGAGAGGAGTACCCAAAGAATCCTTCCAACCTTGTTTTGCTTTTGTAGGTCACCGAATTAATTTTTAAACAGCTGCTAGGCCCTTTTCACATGATGGGATAGATCCCTCGATGCTGATCCCGAATACCGGATTTATTTACCGAACCATGGTATTCGAGGAGCGGTAATGAAAGTGGTTGAAAAGATGCCCTTTGCACTTTGTCCGGAGAAAGACCAAAAGATACGTTCGGGTGTTATACCAACCAAAGCGAACGCACGCATATAGGAGCAGCTTACGGCTCGTATGCCCAACTACGTGCAGAAGAGTACATCAAAGTACCCCTTCTATTCTCTTTTTGATCTTCCCATATTTGCACTATCATAGAGGAGACCTTGCGCTACACCGTATAGAGAAGCAGATATTGTCTAATTCTCGCTGTAATCGAAGAAAAAGGCACTACAATTAATCAAGAACTGCAAGAGCTTTTATAAAGGCCATAAAAGGATAAAGGACGGCGTTGCTCAACCCCTTTTGAGATGCGTCACCCATTCCACTTCTACGGGATGTCGTGGAGACGATTTGAACTCGTATCTGGCCACACAATGACTTCGGTGGCCAGTCGATGAGCAAGTCAGAGACTTATCCTTCCCAGACAAGTCTGGTACCGATTCACCAACCCTGGAGGAATGGAAGGCTTCGTTGGCCTACACGGGAAGTCCGCATCGAGTACACGCGACAGCCGACGCCTCCCCCGACTGCGCTCCAGGCGACCTGTGCTCTATCCATCATATTCATCCAATAATAGCCTTGTTATAACCACGAAGAGCTCTACCGTTTTCAGTTTCGACCTCTTTGCAGCTGCTACAGTCGCAATTGTCCTCTCTTGATTTTCGCCCATTTTATAATTCATGAAGCTAGATGTGCGGGAAACCGTTGTACGCATGTTTCGCAAATAGATCTTGTGGAAATCCAAATACGTTAGGAATTTCAGAGGAACACAGATGACTGAAGTGAGCAAGTCTTCTGCTCGCCTAGAAAATATAGAACATTGAACGCCTTATAAGGCAATAAAATAACTGCTCTTTATATCAAGAAAGCGTGAAAATTGCAGAACTTTCCTTACAACCTAATGCTGTAGTACACGAGAGCGAAGTGTATACAGATCTTCTATATTTTACATTCTTCTTTGCATATAGGGATTGCGCCATGCACGTTAAATTCATTAAATATAGTCGGGATTGTTGAATTTTCCGCATACACAGCGGTTTTAGTAACCTAGGATTACTTATTTATTTATAACTGCATCTTAGTGCTCTCGTAAAACATGGAAGTGACAAACAAAGCAATTCTGCACAACACTGGTAACCTAACGAGGAAACAAGAACGTAAAACGAGCGTAGTATCACTATGCCCTGCAGTTTCGTTGTTTTTAAATGCTCTGCAGCATTCAAAAACTCAGATACAGGGAGCCCGACCCAAAGAATGGCAATAACATGAGAATGACAGTAATACTCATGACACGAACAAACGATATGATGCTCCTCGTGACCCTCCGGCGAGGAGGATCTATTGGGGCACTCTGGCACGCGGCGTGGACGAATGGAAACTACTTGATGCTCAACGAGACGACACGTGATACAGGTGAGGATTATTTATGAAACATAACCAAAGGTGGTGTTTCATGCTAGAGTAGAGCACAACTTGGGGAAGGGAGAAACTCCACGTCCTGGATAATGCTGAAACAGGTGCATTGGCTGAGGCAGGCACATTCTAGAGTTCCTTCTGCTCCTACGGGTCAACATCGCGCCGAAACCTATCACTGTAATACACTGAAAGGTTCAAAGGAACCACCACATTGAGCATATAAAAGTAATGCCCCAAAACAAATTCCTCGTCTATACTTCAGTACCATCGAGTCATCTGTGCTACTCAACTGCACTCTTAGAAGTGTACGATATAAGGAACTCTAACCAGTCACCGCTTTACGGCCTGTTCACGCTGCAGAGCACAGTTTTCAACCAACGACTTTATCAACAACAAAAAACAAACAATGACACAAAAGGAGATCGTGGAGATGGTGACACCAAAAACAAGCCGGAGTCGAAAATGCGAGTCGCCGGCGAAGTCGACGAGTGGGCTGACGGGATGCCGGGGACGAGTAGATGGATTTGGTGCCTCTGTGGGAAGTCGCCTCCTCTTTTATACGGCTGAGATCATAGGCCTGGCGCCTCTTCGCGGGCATTGATATTTTACAATGCGCACCTTTTTGGCCCTCAAACGAGTCATCCCGAAGGAAGTAAATCGACAAATTAGTGCTTGATTTCTCCTTTCTAACTCGCAAAAACTTATCGTTAGATTTCCGTCGAGGACGAGTTACTTCTTCCTCCACTCCGCCCGCATCCCACAGTAGTAACCACTGAACGCCCCATTTCCACAACGGAAGCCTTCCAATCAGTCGACTGCGCGTTGGACGATCTGCGAACCTCGCAAACGCGCCGGCGTTGCTTCGTTTCGCTCCGGGAAAACAGGCAGAGCGATCGAAATAGCAATAGTGCTTGCGCACAGAACAAGTCCCTCTCTCACATACATCGACATGAGCAGTCATACATACCAACGAAAACACACGGTTCAGAGAGAACTCCGGCTCCCGCAACAGCAGCCGGAGCACCCCCCCCCCCCCCACGTTCCCTTCGAGAGCAAAATCACGAGGTGTTTCTCTTCTCGGCGATGGAATGGCGTCGCCTCAAATCAGACTGCAACGACGACCAGTTATCGATGACTAAAAGAACGTTGATGCGCCAAAGAACGGATGGCCGCTGATAATCAGGACGGCGTCGCACTCTCTAGAATTGGCCGGTCATGAATCCCCTTTTCAAAGTGCGCACCTCCACAAACCAATGCTAGTTGGACTCGTCGACAGTTTCGCAGCACTCGAAGACCATGTACTTAGCTTGGTCTGGGAAGGCTATTCGTCGCATGATAGCTCTGGGGAAGGCGAATGCGCTTCACCTGTCCTCAGAATCGCTCCTGGTGACGGCACCCGACAGCTCAGTGGTCGCGCTGAACTGCGGCACATGAACGAAGCAGCACCCTCCCCCCCCACACTAAAGACTTCGGCATCGATCCAGCAAACACTCCCTAAGCGATCGATGAACAGCGCAGAGGGAGCGTACAAGGAGGCCGCTGGGCAAACAGCGGCGGTGCGAACTCGGATACCAGCAGCGGTCCACGCCGAGTGCTGCTGCCCTCGAGGAACGTCCTCCTCCTGCAGGCGGCTTTGTCTCTCTGAAGACAGCGCGAGTCGAGGGGGTCCGGGCGGGACGACGATACTAAAGCGGCTTCTGAGCCACGTTTCTGGTCACGGGTTGGTGTCATCGATCATGATGCGCTGCTGTTAGGATCGCCTCTATGAATGTGACCTGCATATGAAGAAATTTATTCGTAAACTACCCTGCATTTAGGTTTATTACTTGTAAGACAACTGTTAGGCGTGAAACAGAGTCTTGCAGCGCATCATGATCTGGTCATTTTCCTTCCTGTCGTGATGGGACCGACCTGGAACCGCGTCGTGTGAGCGACGGCGCGACAATTGACAGCCGCGCCCCACTCTGCCGTCCGCCACTGCAGCGAAGGCGCATCATTGACCGTTGCTCCGCGCCCGTCGCTGGAGCGACGCGGGAGTATACCAGAGGCCTAAGGCCTTGTTTAGTGTGCGCGCGACGCGCGACGCGATACATGCGCAGTGGCCAAATTGATCGACCGACGCGATTGATCAATTCGTCCATTACACATGGCATCGCGTCGCGCGTCGCGCGCACACTAAACAAGGCCTAAGGCCCTCCGCGCAGTTCTGCGGCAGCCGCGTACGCCGCAGAGGCCAGAACAGCCGCGTGCTAGAGTTCACGCGGCACTCCTCCCGCTCGCTCAATCGCCAACACGGTAATGCGGCAACGATACCTTGAAAGATTACTGCCACCTCGACCGCGTCTGCCGCACAGGCGGCACCGCGTCTGCCGCATAGGCGGCAGCCCGGGCTGAGTTTTGCCTCGCGCGGCGATTCTGCGTCTCTGCCCATGCTTAAAGGCTGCCGCGTTGCCGCAAAAGTGTACGGAGGGCTTAAGGCCGACAGCAGAGTTTTGCGGCAGCGCGACAGGAGGTACTCCGCTGTTCTGTGGATGGGAAACATTTGTCTTGCGTCTCAAAGGTTTCGTAAGGCAGCCGTTAGGTCCCGTTTATACTTCGACGCCGAGCGACGCGACGCCACGTATTGTGGCCATATTGATCGGGCGACGCGATCAATATGGCCACAATACGTGGCGCGAAGTATAAACGGCGCCTTAGACTCTTGGTGAAACCTAGGGGGTTGGGAGTGGGTGAGCAAGCGTCAAACGGCTGCCTCCCAGCAGGGGGAGGGTGTACCTTCTGACCGTCCCCCGAGTCTTGCGCGTGCCGCGGACCCGGGGGGGGGGGGACGGTCAGGAGTACACCCGCCCACTTTTGGGGGCGTGCGATCTTCCTCTCATCCCGCTTGCTCACCCACCCCCAACCCCCTAGGTTTCACCGAGCGTCAAACGGCTGCCTTACGAAACCTTTGAAACGCAAAACAAAGGTTTCCGGTCCGCACAACAGCGGCTGTACCTCCTGACGCCACGCCGCCATGACAACGGCGGGTGGTGCGGCGCCGCGAGGGTTACTGTACGCAACAGTGCGCACTCTTGCCGGCAGATGCGACATCTAAGAATGTCAGAGATGTAGTAGGCAAAACGCTTTTCGTTTTGTGAAGAAGCGGTTTCTAGGCCAAGTTACGAGTTCTTGAATGTAAGCCGCGAGATCTAGTAAAACACTCCTTATAACTGAACAGTTCTGTACCATTTTGCGCTTGCTCTCACTTTTGTCGTTCTACCTCCACTAAAAGTTCCTCGGTTGACAAACAGCTGGAAGATAATGTGGTAGCCCTTGTGATCACAGCATTCCTCCTGATGCCTTGTTGAGTCCGGGAGGTCTGTCCGATGCAGTTATAGCTCATACTAAAAAGAACCGTCTGCTTCGTTGTTGCATTTCTGTGCTAGGGTTTTCCCTAAACCTCACACGGCTAACTTGTGGCTGGAAGGCCACGAAGATTTGCAGTGCAATTAAGATTACCTAATATCGTGCTAAGGTTTTTTTTGCGTTACGCATTAAGTGCAGGGTCCCATAGGCCTCCATTTGTCGACACTAACGGTGACTATATTGTTGGTTGTGAAGCTTCTTTATGGACAGAAATTATGCACCAACCTATTATATTCCTAGCATGTAGATTCGTTAAAAAAAGGTTTCCAAATAGATGAACCATAATCGACACCCATTTATCACGCCCCGGCGGGTCTCACCCGCAGCTCCTGGCACTGCGGGTGAGAGTCGTAATGAACTACGGCAGCCCTCGGGGACCTTTGCGACCAGCGGCTCGCGACAACTCGTCCGCGCCGCGCTTCCACTACATTGGCAGCGTGTGTGCCCACTGCGGCGGGAGTGATATGGACGAGTTCTCCGGGTGCTGCTGCGAGACTATGTAGAGGCCCTAAGGCAGCCACTAGACTCTCGAGCAAGCCCATGGGGTTGGAGGGTGGACACGTCAAGAGGACGACGGGTAGAACGCATGCCCGAAAACATGCTTAAGAGAGGTCGCCGACCGCCAGTGGAACGAATACTCACTCAAGAACGTAATAAGGTTCCCTTTTCAGTGCGCTTTATCAAGGATGCACTCAGCACCCAACAGCGGGACTGTGTTCGCAAGGCCGAGCCAGACGACCTCGCAAGGGTCGTTGAGGTACCCATCGTCAACCTAAAGGTGTAGCTTGTTAGAAACCATCTCTATGACAGCGCGTGTACAGGCCTGCCTGTACGGTAGGGAAGGCGGCTGTAGTCTTGGGAACGGTGTACCTCATAACTTGCAGTCGATGCAACGAGGAATACATCGGTGAGACGGGCACGTCTCTTTTCGTCAGAGTGAAGGAGCGCGTGGCTGGACTGAAAAGTGCAGATCTCCGCGCCTTTGTGGGAACACAGGCTACGAAGTCAGAGTGGTGCACTGGTTGGGATAGCGGTGACGATCCTGCCGCGTGGGTTTGATGTCGCAGCGCGCAAAACGCTGGAGGCGTTGAGGATTGCGTTCAAAATTCCCGCGTTCAGTAGGAAAGGGAGCGGGTGGCCGTAATCCAGGAGCTGGCTCCATTGCCGACCTCTGTGGGCTTGACCCGCCAGCCGGGGATTGCTGAGGGGCTCGCCCGAAGAAAGAGCTCATGTCGTTCAGCAGCCCTGTCGTCCTCCATCCGAGTGACCTACCAGCCTTTCGGCTGTTTCTATAAGTTCAGCAGGTTGCCTTACTCCCTACTCGTTTGGCTCCTGTAGCTTGGAATGAGCCTTGGATGAGTAGTTTCTCAAGCTTCTTTTGTCTTTTCCAGGAGCTGAATAAGGCGGTTATGCCGAAACGTAAGCCGAATAAAGCCGAATATCCCAACAATATTGCCTCAACAGCTTCACAACAACTTACAGCACAAATCCTTATTTTGAGGCTTCATGTAAGCAGCATTTACACTAGCAATCAAATAAAAATCGCGACAAGCTCTTTGAGTGCATGCGCGATCTTGTCTCCTAACTCACTAAATGGTTGTGCTTTAAAACAAAATTTTGCTTTATTATTTTTTCTCATAAAATAAAATTTTTATAAACTATACACTTATTCGGACAACTGAATAAAACAATTTCAGAGAAAGTTGTACCAAATTTAACTTGAACAAAAAATTATTCCATCTTGGAGACTCGGTAGTTGAATCTGTAAGAAGCTGGTTTCGATTTGGAAGACGTTCACTTTCATGAAGCATCAAGTTTACTTACCTTTAAAAGAATGTCTAATTTGACGTGAAAAGTGCCCACTTTGAGTGAAGACAGCACATGCCATTTCCTCGTCAAGCTGGACACTTTTCAGATCAAATTAAACGCTTTTCTAAGCAACCTGATGCATTTGAAGTCAAACTGAACATCTTTCATATCAAATCGAGCATCTTCCATGCCGCATTTGTCCACCTTGCCGCGATTTTCACTTCATCGATACTGTAAGGCAAATGTTATACTTCGGCGACGCGTCGCCGACGCTGCGACCCGTCACCGACGTCGCCGACGCTGACGTCACCACCGACGTCGCCGACGTCGCCACAGACGCGTGGTCGACGTCGGCGACGTCGTCAACAGATTCTGTGGCGGTGTCGGGGACGTCGTTGACAGGAGAGCATCGGAGCGCATTTTTAGCGTCGGAGCGCGTTTTCAATGCCATCACTCGCATGCCACGTGTCTTTCACGTCACTGTCAAGTTCTAAACATCAAAAAAAGCACATCATAAATTAATGTGGCCAAGTAGTAACAAGATTGCAAGCATTCAGACCATGTACAATCAAACAAGTCTGAAATGCAAGGCTTCAGAAGGGGCTATTTACTCGTTACATAAATCTCGTTACCTGTGCTTTCATATGAGTCTCAAACGTCTTCAAAGGTTTCACTAGCAGCAATGTTAGAATCATTCAAACCGTACCTGTATTTTTTAGGATGCCCTGTATTTTTCGCAAGACATGGTGTGTTTTTAGATTTTAAACTTTAAAAGAAGCACACATCAATCGATACGGTTACTTTGAAAGCGACAAGTATTCAAGCGAAACACTATCAATAGATTGTAAAATGCAAAATAACAGACGAGTGCATGGCGCAGTCTATCCCGATAACAATAGAAGTACGGGATAGTGTTGGGCATTTAACGACTACTGATTTACCAATTTAACGATTTTACCAGCATTTCGGTTTAGCAAAGACCTTTTTCGTTAAATCGTATTTAAATTAAATTTACGCTGAATTCTCGAAGTTCAAAGGAAAATTTAACTCTTAGGTTTGCATTACCATTTGAGAAAGCGGGGAAACACTTCTTATTTTCTACACAGTTCTATTTAATATTACTTGCTCTACAAGGAAGCAAATAGGCCTAGAAAATGCGAACAGAACGGCTGAGAAGGACATAAAAAGGAAGAAAAGTGACAAAGTGAAGGGAGCTAAGGTTTAGGGTCCCACTCCCTCTCAAACACTCAGTGTTCTAGTGAATTGCACTTTTTGTGTTCGCAAGACGGCGTCTTTTGTACTTCTCGATTTCGTAATTCGACGTACGGTGGTGATGATGGCAGTTCCGGGAACGAAGAACCAACCCAGAATCATAACACTCCATCGGAGCGCATTTTCTACCACCCTTGGATGACGTCGGCGACGTCAGTGGCGGAAGTATAACACCCCCTGCGGAGCTCTCGGCGACGTCGCCGGCGACGCTGTGATGTGCGGGCTGCTACGCAGTGCGTAGCAGCCCCTACAGCACAGCGTCGCCGAAGTATAACATAGGCCTAAATGCTGCTCGCTATGCTTGAAGGCACAGCAATTTTACAAATGTTTTTGCTGTACACCTGACAAGCGTGTAACTGCAGGCAAACATTTTCTGCTATCAATCAAGAGATCGTGTCGACCTACGCGGCTGCATGGTGAAATGTTCTCTCTTCCTGTGTTTTCAAAAAAACCGATGCATGTTTCTTTAAAAATAAAAATTTTATGAAAATTCAAACAGTGTCTACACTCATAGGGGAAATGAATCCAAAAAATTCAGTGATAATAATGCTAGATTTTGTTCGACGCAAAAATTTTCCGACATTCTCGAACAGACATGTGGACCGCCCTGCGACGTATAGCTAGAACCATTCCTCCATAACGGGAAGCTGTCATGCGTCGCCATTTTCATTCCCGGGGTTTTGACGGTCTCTGATAATCGATTCTCGGTCTATGAGCGACATGGAGCCACCAGCCAAACAACAGCGGCGAATCGCCGCAGTTGAAACCACCGATCTGTTACCCAGTTGACAATTACATACCCGAGCCCAGAGCGGTTCATGCATAGCACATTCTAGAGCCAATGAATTTATCGTCTGCTTAGCAAACCCTAGACGCAGTCGATGCCGAAGCACAGCGCAGGGAGCGAAAAACAAGGAAGTGACGCACCCCGGTGCTCTTCGCTGGCGCGCCCGCCCCAACGTTCCATATTGGCCGATTCCCACTCGGAACCGCAGGCAAATCCTCCTCCTGGGTAAAACCAGACGAATGATCTCGGTGTACCCTACTCTGCTAGAACCATTCTTCCATAACGGGAAGCTCGTCAGCAACCGCTCCGATGAAGGTGCCGCTCTGATACGTCCGTGTCTTCCTCACAAACACGTGCTCCCCATGCGAAAAGGGCACGTATGCCGAACGCACGCACCGACGGGCATTGCAGCATCGCTTCTGACGCGACCTTGATCCGACGCTGACGACATTGCCGTTGGCCACTTCCTCCTCCTAGCACTCAGGGTCCCATGCATGCTGGATGCCGACGTTGACATCCGGCCCTTCTGATTTGCTAGTACGAGAGCCAGAAGCTTCCAACGTGTTATTCGCTGGAGCCGTCCTGTCTAGTGAAACCCGAGCTTTGTGCACAACAAATATGAGCGCCTCGTCTGCGTAGATGCAGTCTGACGTGACCGCCTTCTTTTCCTGTTGAGAGAACTGGAAGACGTGCTACTTCCAATTCCACTCTAATTTTCACAAGGGAGGTCCATGAACTTCCCCAAAGATTCTCAACGTGACCTATGTACATGGTCTTTTAGAGCATCGGACGAGGATCACAGAACTGTGCTTCGTTTCTGCTACGGGCTACTGAGTGGTCCGAAAATGGCAAAAATGGCACGGTTTCATGGCGGGCGGATAAGGCAAAAGTGACACACCTGGAATGGCCATGTCGTGCTCTGAACTTAACTTACAACAGGTCTGGAGCTCAAATTAAAGTTTGATTACAGTAATATGATAATTTTCTACGCTTCCTAGATGAAGCTGCAGTGTACACTCAGGTGATTCATTCGAAACGGTGGCAGCGACTGGATGGCTAAGTGGATAGCGAGGCGGACTTCTTACGGGGGGGGGGGGGGAGGTCGAAGATTCGCTTCCGGGTTTCTGCGTCCCTAGGTGGAGTGTTAGCGTTTTTGCAAATGAATATTGCATTTTGACTTCGGTAGAGTACCTTCTTCGCATCCTAACCCCGCTTTCAACCTGTTGTGAGATGTGAAAGAAGCTGCGTTTATTGTGTGGAGTGATATCGCACGTCCATTAAAGGACGTTAGTCTCACTGAGGAACGTTCCGTTAGATGCTATCCCCATATGTCCTCTTTGGTATGTTCTCAATTACTTTTGGAAGTGTTTCTCACTGTCACCTCATTCGTGAACACGATCGACAAGCATTGATTTGACGCATCATCAAGACAAGCTCATTGCTCTTCGGGTTTCTTTGCAGACTGCTTTTTATTCCTTTCGCAACTTTCACAATTCTGCTAACTGTTACCAGGTACAGCATATTTTACCCACCTCATGGTATTTATATAGCTGAGTATTTTTCCTGAGCCTTCTCCTACACACTTGCAGGAGACGGGTCGGGGCATTGCCGATAGGAGCACTTGTACTCACTCTCTCAACTGTGGAGATCGAGAAAGATTTTTGGTCCCAAATTCATCTATAGAGGGTTATCTGGGATGTAGATCACCAATATGACAACCATTTTCGTTGACACGATGGATGGCAGAAGGTTACGATGGGTATGTGTAAGTAACGGGGTGTTCGCAGAATAACCGGCACTGCTGCCTTTCACGACTCCAGAGGTGGAGGAGAGGACGAAAAAAAATTTCGTCCAAACATCGCCCACGAGGGTTAATTGGGGTGCTGATCATGGATGATACCAATTTTTAAAGGTTCGGTCGATTACGGCAGGTTATGGTAGATATGGGTGAGTAAAGCTGTACATGTTAGTGGGCTCGCTCCCTTCTCCAATGTGGTCAGACTTATTTTCCAACCTTCGACTTCAACCTTTGATGGAAAATAGTGTAGATAGAAGAAGAGTGACAGATTCGTGGTCAGCAGCTTAAATAATTCCCATAGGCGAAATCTGGGCGAAATCGGTAGTCATGACTTCGTCACCCTTATTCACCACTACCCATACGGTACCCCACCGCAGCGAAACGTACTCTTCAGTTGCAAAAATGAGAGCTGATCACAGAGCAAATCCCGTAACCTTCTCCAGAATTGAACCCTACACCCCTTCCCGCAAGTCCGCATCGCATCCACTCGGCCATCCAGTCGCTACCGCCACCGTTGTAAAAGAATCACCTGAGTGTACACTGCAGCTTCGTTCTGGAAACGTTGTAACATTTACCATTTTACTATAATCAAAATTAATTTGGGCTCCAAACCTTTTGTAAGTTAAGTTCCGAGCACGACAGCCCCATTCCAGGTGTTACTTTTGCGTTATCAGCCCGCCTGAAGCGGCACCATTTTTTGCCATTTTCGGACCACCCAGTGGCCCGTAGCAAAAGCGAAGCACAGTTCTGTGATCCTCGTCCGATGCTCTAAAAGAGCATGTAGTCACGTTGAGGATCTCTGGGGGAAGTTCATGGGCCTGCCTTGTCAGTCGAGCATATAAATTCTTCAGGGAGCGGATACACGCTGCTCCCGATTGGTCATCAATTTGTTTGGTGCACCTTCAAGCAACGTCGACAGTACCAATCTAGTGCACTGAACGCCTTCATCTAGTCACTCAAAAGATTCGCCACCTAATTATGCTATTGAATGCCTCTAGACAGCTCCTTCGAAGTAACCACACGTCAACGCACCTACAGGAAAATGAAAGTACCAGCTTTCCATAGGAAGTCGCTGAGTTGTTCTAAATAACGTTATGCGTGACCGTGGCTCTTCAACGCAACGCTAAACACAAGACGTTCCAGCTGACCACTCCACAAGAACATGCCATTTAGCCCAAAGTCTTCGATGGAAGTTAGGCAACCAGTATTACAACGATGCGAACGTGTCCACTTCTCGTATTAGGCGAAACTCGAACCTCTTCATTCATTCTTTTTTCAACCTCTTTTTCATTCTCTCAGCGGTGGGATGATTGTCGCTAAACTGACATTACGCAACACAGACAGCACTGCATTGCATAATACACTGCATCACGTAGGCGCCAAGCAGGAGTGTGCGTAATTACGATTTAAGGCGATTTTCGTCAATTCTTTTACGATTTACTATATTTTGGTCGTAAATCGTAAATATTCGTGAGTGTGATCTCTGGCCCACTACAGTCGCCCATAAGATGTCACACAACTCGCCTTCCAATGACAGACCCACTATTAGACCCAGCGCGTCATGTTGCGGAGCAAGTAGTATACGAATTGCAGTAAAATCAGGGATGACGACATATCTCAGGAAAATGTCGAAGACATGCTGGTCTTTTAAGGTTCTTCTGGTGATGTGATACCGCATTCGCCGCATGGACTTCGTGTAGGACGTTGTGCCTTGGCAGAAAGCAAATGTTCGTTTTAAAAAATAGCGGAGAATAGCTCGAGCGACGGAAACTTTTGGCGAGACATCATTGCAACATGTGGCCGAGCATTGTCGTGAAGAAAGTAAACATCATTGCGCCATGGCTTTCCCCTCTGTCTGGTCTCACTCATGGACAGCGTACATAGATGCTCGCAGTCACTGAGGTGCCGGCTTCGAAGAACTGGTTGAGGAACATTCCCTGGGAGTCTCACTGGCAGCACAGCACTACCTTTTTGTGGTGGAGGTCGGACTAGTATTGCGCTGAAGATGGTTCTGGTAGAGAGAGCCATTGGGCCTTCCGGACGTGGTTGTTGTAGAAGACTCGAACTCATTTTCCTTGACTACGTTCCCCAGAAAGTCCTTAATATGAAAGCGGAGCAGACTGAGCGATGCTCAGTCGTAACAACCGGTCCGAGTCACGGAGATCGTGGGCCAATCAAAGCGAGACCCTTTATTATGTTCTAAAATATTCTAGAATGTATGACATTATGTTCTAGAATGTTCGGGCTATAAGAGTGTGGCACCAAGCCAGATCGTAACAGGTTTTGTTAAATCTTGAGAAATGATTGAAACTTCTGTTGCAGGACTTTCCTGACAACATAATAGGGAATCTAAGACCTTTCGGTGCATCACAGGACAGAGTTGCGCCATGCATTAGCGTAGCACTCGATGTTTGTTGAACTGCATGGAGGTTATTGCTTTCTTCGATTAATGAGCGGTGAAATGACTTTTTAAAATTTTCTTTTTCTGATAGTGACTTTTTACTATCGCTTCTGCTGAATCCTACTTATGCGTATCTAGAGAACTGCTAGGGGTTTGGAAATGTAATGGCGGCCATTCAAAGGTGAAGTTTTCGAATCAACAACTTTTTCGATTTTCTTAAAACGTGTAAAGTTTGGTTTCATAGGTCTCGTCTGACCAGAAGGAGAACTAAAAGTAAGAAAGGAGAAAAGTTTATCAAGAAAACTCCCCGCTTAAACTGAAAATAACACTACAAATAAATAAATATTGATTAACACTAACAGAGGAAACTGTAAAACATCGAAATTGCTGAAATTCGCACCCCTGATAGCTTCATCGAGCGGAACTGACAAAAAGATCGGCCGCGGCGGGCGCAGTGGCTTAGTCACCACGCAAAGGAGACCCCTACGTTTTGTTTCTTCTTACAGCTCTGGTGTGTCCTATCCCTCTTGTGAACTGAATTAGGATGCACCTTATTTTATTGGGCACCCATGCGTCTCCTTACCAAGAAACAACACAAGGTGACCCTCCCCCGTGAGCCGGTCCGCACTTCCAGCAAAACAGTCGACGGGCTCTGCCGAGCCGCGGAGGGTCTGGAGCCCCGCCGACCCTCGAAATGGTGTGTCGACCCGTGCTCGACATAACAATTCGTCCTCGTCGCAGCCACCACACACACAACACTGCCAATCACTCGGCCACATTCACAAACAGCCAGTCAGGTCACCGCCAGCCAAACACAGCTGTGGCGCATCGCCGCACTCGAAGGCGCGCACCGCCGTCTCGTGACTGGCGACTGTCACCAACACCCCACTCGGCATGTTCGGCACCGAGCGGTAGACGCGGCGGCGCAACCAGTTGGCACAGTTCTCGGCACCGTCGTCACACAGCCGTTTATTTGCAAAATCATTCACGATTCATTACATACTATTTACAGCCTTCTTCGGAAGAACGGATATACCTAGGTATGTGATGAGGACACAGAGGGAAGGATAGAGAAGGCAACGTCCATACCGATGGGGAGAGCAACGGCCGCGGTGTTGTCGACGAAGAGGCGCGCGTGTCAGGGAGCATGATGGTACGAGTGCTCAGTGCCTACTCGACTGTGGGCATGTGCACCACGTCTCAAGGATCGGATATGGAGGAGGACGGGGTTCCGCTCCAACATAACTAGGTCAAACAAGCAACAAATTCATAAATCAATACACAAGGCAATTGTGGGCGGCGCCGCTCGCGCAACAGGGCGCGCGTCCTGACTACTTGACGGAGGAGTGCTGCGGACATAGACATCTGACCGAACGCGATTTAGACACATACCAAACGAAAACGACCTAGCAAGCATTAACAAAGACCATTGGATCACAGAGGCTAAGAGCGTGTGGCGGCCCCCGTGAGAGAACTCGGAGGTCGGGAGGAAGGAACAAGTCGAATAGCCTAATAGAAATCAGCCGAAAACGGACGGAAAGTCGCAAAACATGGTGGCCCGACCCAATATTCTCTACAGGGTACACACTTATACACCAAATTTCATTCATTATAGAGAATCGGGTATGATGACTGAGTGCTGGCGACCAGACCAGTTAAACTGGGGCAGTCGCGATTACAAAGACACACGAAAATCGAAGGAATAAAATCTTCTTGACGAGGAGACGGATCTCTTGAAGGAAGAGGAGACACATTCACGGGGTAGTGCAAGCTGTGTGTGAGGCCTAGATTCGCTGAATCTTATCCGAGACGACGACGGGGTTGTTCTTGCGGATCTCTTCACGTTCCATGGTTTTATAGTCAAACGAACAGTTATGAGCCTGATCGTAGCGGTGTTCCCCACAGTAAAGCCCTCCACAGCGACATGTGAAGCCTGAACGAGCGGATTTGAAGTCGCGGCAAAAACAGTTGACAGTCTGCACCACGGAAGTTGTTGACTCGTTGACTCACCAGTAAGGCCGACCCTCTTCTTGCACATCTGGCAGCGATTGGCTTTCTTCGCAGGGACAGCAGCATCAACGGAAGCGGCAGCAGACTCACTGATAAGAGCACAGCTAAAACACGACTCTGACGACGTCCAACTGCACCTCACAACCAGACCACCCTACACTAGCGGCTGACACGAGTTCGCCCTCCTCAAGTACCGTTACCACTTCCCAATGTCCCTTTCCCAACAGGCAACTGTAAGCCACTGCGCTCATTTTTTTTTAATTTGTGGAATGAACGATGCAGTATCTAAAAACCGCTAATTGGGTCGTCTTTATCAACGACAGGAAGCCACTATATTTAGCCAATGGTAAGGAATGGCAACTCTATACTGAACAAGGATATGACAAAATTAACTCCCATCTCTGCTGCACGTAGGCATCGCCAAATCTAAACTCCGTAACATTCCCAGACTTATCACAGCTTTCGGTCAATCTCTAACACCCGACTTTGGTCTCTTTCATAGTCTCAGGCTACTCCTAAACCGCAATTCCCGAATCCTCCTGATAATCCCAGACGGTCTGATCGCGTTGGCAATGCTTACTTACCTGGACTCCGGCTGATTGGCGGCGATGGCTTCTGCACTTTCCAGCTTCGCTGTGACATCACTCGCGGCATGCGCTGCTTGAGCACATGTCTGCGCCGGCGTCTCGGACATGGGGCAGTCAGGCATCAAAGACGATGAGGCAGCCATGGGCATAGGGACTGAAACAACACAATTCACTTGCCAGTGATAAGCCGTACAACCAGCACATCACACTCTGCGCAACTCGAACTTGGACACTTCGAGCGGGTCTTCTGAACTTTCACTGAAATACTATAATAGTAACTTTAAAAGCAGATCACGTCCAGACAAATGCTACACCTCCGGCCTGATCTAGGAGTCTATGAAGCTCTTTCAAACGGACACACCAAACTGTTTGGAGCACACTTCAACTGAAAAGTTCGCAACTCAATCCTACCGTCCATCTTTGCATCATGAACTTTACCCTATCTCCTGCTCCCTCATTTTCCAAGATGAAACCCACTGGTGGCTGGAAGCTTTGGGTGCATTTCTAGGCTGGAGGACTTCGTCCTACCACCTCAAACTCTGAACTTGCTCAAGAATGCGTCATGGTGTAAGTGGACTCGGGCAATTTCAAAAAGTACAACGGTCCTCGCCGTATAGGAAAGCAGCGGCTTACCGAAACATCGATGCCTCTCCGCGCCGACTCCCTAAGAAGCCGTTACTATTGACCGCTACATCAGGTCAGAAAAATTCCTTTACGTATCTTGCTTCTAGCTGGTATGTGGCTGAGATTACGTAAGCGTAACTGCGGGTAAAGTGCTACATGATGTTGCTGCTCTGATTCAGGGTCAGGAGGCGCAATGCGTGCTAGACAGGGGGAGGGGGGCACCATTGTGATGACGGTTACTGTTCTTACTCCCTGTTCTTACTAGTTTCATATTTCAGCGGAATCCTAGACCTGGTATGGGGTGCATCTAAGACAGCGCAACGGGCCTCCTAGCGTGAGCTATATATACATTTAAGAAAACCACATCTACCACGCTTAGGGGTACTGCTCTCCCCTCCCCCTCCCTGCAACCGCTCCGGATTGTGATATTTGAAAGAGGACTTTAATTCACCAACTGAATAGATGGAAAGGTGATCGCATTTATTGTTAAAATCTCGCTTGTAAAGACAAAGTGTAAAGTGCAGGTTCCCCATCTCCGAAGTTCATTCCCAATCACTCTCTCAGAAACTTGACGCGAACGCGTCCATGCAGAAAAGCGCACACCTAGCTGCGACAAACAAGCAAGCGGCGCTCCACCCCCACTAAGGTGCGATCTAATCGAATCCAGTTCTCCTTCGCAATCTCAGCAGATAGAATGTGCCATATGAGCAGGCAAAACACTCCAAGTAATGAAAAAGGAAGTTGCCCGTATCGTCCGCACGCGAACAGCGCACCACGAAAACGATGAAAAGACTTCAATCGTAAGGCATCCAAAAATCGCCATTAGGCTAACAAATGCGTCAGTCTTTAGAGATGCCATGCCCAATCAATGAGTTGAAGAAAATTCAGCGCTCGAATCTCGGCACTCCGGCTCCCTCACAACAGACTGGAACATCCCCCCTCCCCCCCGCCTCGCCGCTCTCCCATTAGACCACCGCGCCGTCGGTGGGCGGCGGGCGATCGATACGCCCATTCGCACGTCGATAAACCACCCACTTCGCCAACACCAGCACGTTTTTATGTAACGGGATTATGGGAGTCGCATGCTAACTCACCAGTGGGCGACAATCTGGCAGTGTCCTGGTTACGCTTAATCGAATCCTTGAAGCACTTCGAGCACAAGCCTTCGTTGGCCTGTAAACACCAACAGATAACCTGTCACAGAAGATGGCTGCCTGAGAGACTTGTGAGAGTGCGATACCTGTGAACCGAAAAATCCGCATCCGTTCCGGCAGAGTGAAGTCGTGGACGGTTGTTGCTGATTCTCCATCTTTACCTGAGAAATACACACGGGGTACCGGGCTGAAAGCGAGTAGGGTTAGAATGACCGCTGTGCTAATGAGAACACCGATGAAGTACGATACGGGATGAAAACAATACAGAACCAAACATCATATCACGAGATCAGGAGCACCGAAGGAGAGCGAGGAGCAACTGACAATGAGACGAATAGAATACGTGAATCCAAGTTTGCATAGACATCTGAATGTGACCAAGCATAAGCTCCTACTCCAGTCACGCCTCCGCGAAGAAGCCAGGGAGCCACAGCTCTGACTGAAACTGTTTTCTAAAACTGAAACGGCGGCGCTCCTCTACATTCACGCTTCCTAACAGCCCATCAGAATCAAGTCCGTACTCATGTAGGACGGAGAGCTCACCCTTTGGTGAGGGTGATGACCTCGCAAAATTGCGTGGGAAGGACTTATCAATCAAGTCCTTTCGTATGCTGTCCCAAGTCTCTTCCGAGCACGAGCGTCGTAGAAAAGGAATAGCGTGCAGAAGACGTATCTATATGGTTCCTAACTGTTAAACAGCGACCAGAACTTAATGACGAATCCCGTGACTGTAGAATTCCGCCTTTTTTTGACCCATGATGCTCAGCTTCAACGCTACTCCACGCGTTGGTTGATCCACCACGCGCAATATCACGTGACAATGGAAATAGCTGGAACTGAGACTGACCAGTTCACATCGAACCTTGCGCAAACCTCGAGATGGCGACGGGTTGATGCCCTCCTCCTGAAGACTTTAACCGAAAACTGACTTTCACCGGTCTGAGATGTTAGGCTGTAAGCTGGTACACACCAGTCCGCAAGTGTCGCCTTGATGTGATGACAGGACGAGATAGTCTATTGAAGCAAATGTGAGGCTGTGACATACTGTATCTCCTTACCACATATCAAACACCTACAGCACGCAGTACTACACTGCCATGCCGCCATCAGCATACAGTTATGCACCACGCTCAACAACTGCATACAGACAATCCATGCTCACATGGCAGCTACTCACGAACTGGCGGGAGCATTATCTGAGCTGGGTTACTACACGTGCAAGAATTTGCCTCAACTAGACACACGTCGTAGCAGTGTGACACCCAAAAGTCCCCACTGAAGGGCCTTTTTTAGTGACAAGTTAGACGACCACGATGGATTGGAACGCGTAAGTATAAGTAGGTATGGCTGTACTTTCCTAAAGACTGCTGGTGCTGTTACAGAAGAGAACAGCAGTCAGCGAAAGAACGGACATGAAAAACTGAGAAGAGGGGAGAAAAGCAGCCGAGAATGGGCGCACGTGATCACTTCGCTCAGGCAGGCGGGCAGGCCTACCTTTAAGCTGAATCCTCCAAGGCGGACTGACTGAGCACCAAGTCCGACGCACCCAACCCGGATCTGGCGCTGAGCGAGGCAGGCCCCGCTCCACAGTTGCTTTCGGCCGCGGCTCTGGTGACGAGTGCTGCCGCATCGACGGCACACCCTGCGGCGCGTGACTACGGCCAATGTTCGGGCGAAGGTGACGTAGTCTGGCGCGACCCAGACGCGAAAACAACGCACACGCCGCCGCCTCGCTCGATATCTCGCGAAACGGACACCAAGAATACGAGCACGCCATGAATGCGACAGCGCGATGCCTTGTGAAGAGCACCCTCACAGCGAGGGGGGGGGGGGGGGTAATCCGTAAGCTCTTCAGAACAACCATACTATCTGGATCTGGCGACTGCCACTTTCAACTGAACCTGCGATGACAATGAGAGGGAAAATTTCCGCTCGGGCAAGGGCAAGCAATTCCTTGTCTTCATCCGACATTTTATGGTGAAGTTGACAGCTTTACTTTCTTCGGAAAATGTCGCAAAGGTAAGCACCACTGGTAGGTGGAACTGCCCAAGCCAGTAATAACCAAGCAGAGCACAGAACGAACACATGCCAGCCAGTCAGGGTAGCGACTGTGCACGCCCATTCAATGCGGCCTGATTGGATGAGCCATTCCCATCACCCAATGCTGTCCGTATTCGCGACATATACCTTTCTTCTAACATTACCGGACCATCCACACCAAGTTTCATTTCACTTTCCGAATAACACTTTCAGTAACTGATACGGGAAAACAATCAAATTAGATCTGGTAAGGCTGAAGAAAAAAGAAGAACGGAATCATTCACGTCATCCGTTGGGGGAAACGGCAACTGCTTACCAGGGGCCGGATTCATCAACGACTTACAGCAGTCTGACCGAGAAAATTACAGCCGAAATCCCTGATAGCGCGGGTTATCAAGCGATATAGTGAGCGACAAGCCGCGTTATCTGACTTTTCCGCTGTGAATTCTTTGTTAAAGTTATGTAAGTCGTTGATGAACTCGACCCCAGAAGTAGAAAAGGTTTTCTTGGCTAGATAACTCTACTCAGACAATCACCTACTTTTAAATCAGGAACTGATAGCTGAGTTGCAAGAACTGTCGGTCCTATACTCCCATGTCTATACCACTTCAAGTGCTTTCGTGGTGCACTCTAAACTCAACCTTTAGCACCACCACACTGTCTAGTTACGAATTAGGTGGTAGCCACTACACGCGACAAAGTCAACCCCATCGACTCCACGCTCCAATCAACGGCTAAAGCTCCACATGTCAGGCAGCTTTTCTTCTTCATTTTTGAATAAAATCAATAAAAACCTTTTATGTCCGATCCACTTCTCTCGTCGAGCATTTGATGTTAATCGCCACTCAGACAATGCATGTAAAGAATGTCACGACTCGGCAAATATAATGTAAGATTGAGAGCGGTGATGAGCGAAATTAATTCAGCCCGCCCACTATGACCAGAAGTTATCCCTGTATTTGGCGTTCCTAATTAGAATGGTACTAACGTAACCTTCGATCTTTCCTCTTTTCAGCAAGCAAAGCCAATAGAACGCGGCAGCTGCCGCGTGCAAACAGTAGATCTCCGCGTTGTATGGGAAGTTCGCCTCGATTTCCATCATCAGAAAGCTCTCCCATTGCCCAACATGAGTAATGAGGATGTGAGGAGCTAACCCCACACGAAGATAACCAACGGTAACCTCCTATGGAACTGAGCCAGAAACACCACTGTTTCGCAGTTTGGACAGCATCGCAACTGCAAGAGCTTCAAAGGCAGACGCTAACGAGATTCGGTGAGACTTACGTGCTTCTCGCAACAGTTCGAAGGAAAGAATATTCGGAAGGAACAAATCCGCGCTTCTCTAGCAATGAGTTTGAAACGTTTCGACATAGATTAATACAGAACGCCACCCGTGTCCATTATGTAAACTTGTCACATGCTTGGATGAGAATTATAGGAATATACGTAACTTTTTCTCGTCTCTAATAGATTTGTACAAAGCGCCTGATCTGAGTGGAACAGCGTCAATACTTCTCTCAACCCACACGCACAAACACATTATTTTCGTTATACAGACTATAGAAAGATAAAACACTTCCCTTTCCTAGCGGTGGTACAACCCCGCACTAGGATTCAGTAGAATCGAGCTCTGGTACGAAAAAACGGCAAGAAAAAATCATCGCCCTAATGATTTTCGTAGCTCACGGTTATGAAACACATTCACACATCAGACCACAATGAAAAGTGGTGCACAACGTTTGCTGGCTCGACGTTCATGAATCAATAAGCATGAAGTGAACAGGAAAAACCTTCCGAAAAAAAATTCTGAAGGAAGGCTAGCCGAGCTGACGACAACAGATGCTGGCAGAAAGAACGTTACTACTACGTCCGATAGGTGAATAGTGACGAATCCTCTCTCGATATGATACAATGGATCGCTGACTGGCGTGGCGGCGACGGACGGGGAGCTATCGGCGAGAGGCGGCGCCGCGGTGCGCTGATGCCGACGGGGCGGGGTCACCCGGCGACTGAGTGCGAGCGCACTTCATCGGACATCACGTGAGACACACGGCAGGGCGCACGTCTACGTCAAATGATGCCTGGGCGCCTCCTCGGTACGCTCAGAGCACGTCCGCTTCACTGTAGTGACGTCCGTGAGCTGACGACTGGTTGGTTTCAGCCTTTCCTCCATCACGCTCACGTGAGAAAGCCGCTGTTCTCACACGTAGCGAGCGGTGAATCTCACGACCTCTCTTTCTGCAGTCTGGTGTGGTGCAACTGCTTGATCAGAACCAAGGGCGCCATCGTCACTAGACTGTATCGTGACTACGTTTACGAAGAACGCTGACAAGAATGGGAACGCCTTAATTTCTAGATATCACTAACGTCAGGTGAGGGTTGCAGTCGCCTCCGAATATTCACCTTTCGAGGTTTACTCACCACTCCATGCAACAGCGAAAACGCCCTGTTGCACTCATTGCACTGTTGCGCCTCACTCCATCACACTATGCCTGTATTGCATAAAGTTCCAACCAATAGTATCGGAATGAAAACGTAACGACTCGCGACAATCACGCACTAAAAAGAGGATACGTAGGTGCAGTTAAGGCGCTTCCAAGCGTCCCAAGCCCGCACTGGTGCAAAACTGCGAAAAAAAATCCAGCACTTGTTGACAAATTCCCGTAGTTCAAAAATCCGAGCTGCTCAAGCTCAGCTGCACTTCTGAGTGTGCACTGTCCATAACAATGACAGATTCAATTGCGGTAAATGGATATCTAGACTTTATTCCTTGTACAGAGAAAGGGAGCACACTAAGAGTGGTAAACACATGTCGTTGCCAACCCCACAGTTAGTTATCGAAGCTAAAAATCGACTGCATCTCGCGACCGTTGCCTCTTGAGGGCAACAATGTCAAGAAATCAAATTTATTCCATGTTTTCACGCATACCTGCGATTCCTCATACACATAAATTCATAAAATTGCCCAAAACTATTCTGCTGCGAGGATTCCTGGAAGGTGACGAGGTGTAATCCCAGTCTGGATGACAAACTCACTCTTCAATATGGCACGATTATTGCAGTTTGCACATGCTAGACACAGCTAAAAAATACGACAGAACCGCAAAGAGTGGACGATTAGAGAGGGGAAAGCTAGCTAAACGGTGGAGAAGAGAAATTGTTAGTAGCTTGTCACGGCGTCCAGATCTGGTCTATTTAGGCCGATCGACCGATCACCTCCCAAACCCCACGATTTCATGTGAACTGGTCCCTGAAAAGTTCCGTCACGCGCGAGCGGCGAGAGTCAGATGAGCGGAGTGATTCTCCAGATTGGGCTAGGGAAGGGACTTCGGGGTGTGGCGAACAGGGAGGCGTGGAGTGCACGAGACGACACGACGGAAAACCGCGCGCCGCCTCGGCACTTTGCCAAGCGGACCAGTTCTCCGGCAACGAAACCCCACTTGATTTTAGTTTCAACGTTTTGGTGTTCATTTTTTTTTTTGTTGATGAACCACTTCTCCCAATAAGCAGCAGTTAGCCCTAGGTACTTGAACATCGTTCAACAATATTCTGCTCTTTTAAAGTGATTATGAGATACACTGAAGAAGCCTTTATGCATCTGGTTACTTCCAATCACCGTCGTTACAACACATTACAAAGCATCAGTCACAGACTCCGAAGAAATTCTACCAGGCGAAGTACCAAAAGATCTTTGGGGATAGTATTTCCTTCACAAAAGCACGAGCTTCCTCACATGCTGCGCAGCTTCATACGTTATTGAAATACACTAAACTCAATATTACTGCACCACTCATTCATCTGATGAACTCCATCACTGCTGGAATCTATTAGCTTGGTCGGGATGTTCTGGCGGTTTTGGCTGGTCCACTTCAAACGATCATAACCTTCTTCATATTCAACGGATTCAGTCGAGATATGCAGCAATCGAATCAACAACTTTCTCCAGCGCTAAACTACTTGATTAATTCCATCAGCGAGTAAACTGGGTGGTGGAGATGCAACAAATTTTAGACAGACTGTCTTTGCGTCGTCATCGAGTGTCCTACCAGCACGGAAGCTCTGAAAGTGCTTCGAACAGTGGCCGTTGTTTGGCTCAAGGTCTGGTGAGTATGGCGGGTGAAACAGAACTTCAACTCCTAGTTCGTTTAATGCTCGAGTGGTGATTTGCGACATGTGCGGTTGGGCGTTGTCGTGCAGAAAAATGGATCTCTTCTGTTGACCAGTGTGGACTGCAGCTAACGCAATTTTCGGTACATCTCGTCGACTTTGTCACACTAGGACTCTACTGTGGTGGTTCCTCCTGGTTCCAGAAAGTAGCAGTAGGTCACGCCTGTCGCCGACCACCCACTGTTACCATCGTCTTTTTCTGGTGGCCCATCAGAGAGAGCGAAGAAGACGTTATATAAAAGTGCGAAGTTCGTTGAATATTATCCCCCATATATAAATCTAAGCAATAAAAGAACGTAAAGCGGTTGCACAAAACCGCCAAAACTTTCCAGCGAACCAAATAGAACGCCCCAACCTCTGACTATGATTCATTATTGCCTCAGAAATGCGGAGTCACTAAATAACCTTCCCTCAACTTATTAGACCTTAATGAAATGATTAACATTTCTCTAAATTCCCATTCTTGTTCGAATGGAACAGATAGAAGCACACTAGCGTACTAGCTTTAGTTCACACCTAAAGATAGACTGCGTGCTTCGAGCAGCATGCTGAACTTGAAAAGAGATCTGATTATGGTAAGAGTTCTACTCAGACGATGAGACAGAATATCTCAACAAATCCTTACCGCCGGCGTCGATGCAGATCTGATCAAAGACTGACCGGCCACCATACCTATCCTAGTGCCGTTGTTAGCAATAGTTTTAGCGTCTCTAGTGGTACTCGAATCGTCTCGAAGACCATTTTATTCCCACAACCTTCAAACTATCCCTCAGTTAAGCCGTTAATCTCGCAATTTTTCTGAATGTTAAGTTCAATTGTTATCAATTGTTATTTATTGACGCTAGTGGCTGGCAACAGAAACACACTCTTTACCAAAAGAGAATTATCAGCAGCGGTAACATATCCGCTTTGGTTTCGTGCTCAACTCCGCGTGAAAGAGAGCAAGAGATGTGACTCCAGGATGGGTGCAATTTCAACACGGGTAAACTATATGCGCAGCAACCCGAAGCAAAGCACGGAACCAAGGCGGGGTGCATTCCCATTAGGGGGAGGTCCACCTTCCAACAGGACGTGCGTTCTACCTCTCGTCCTCTTGGTGTTTCCACCCCCCTCCCCCCCCCCCCCCCCGTTCATATATCTAGATTACCTCACAACATTGGTTGTACCTAACAAAGAAAATTACTTGCCATACTTGAAGAAATAAGAAAAAACCTTGGATAAGCCAGCCCATTCTAAAGCTCCAGGCCGAAAGACCTCGCCTTGAACTCATCATCAGATCAACGCTGCAAGCCGCCTTCTTACCGGCTTAGTTACGCCATTTCTGCTACCAAGTATACAATGTGGTGGGGTAGAACCAAATGATATGCCGGCGTCGAGATGGTCCCCGCCATGAAGATACGAAAAGGACCTAGCCTAGAAAGGGGACGGAGCTCGGGATCTCAACTGCCAGCGGTGACCACTCCATCGATCGCATGCAATCGCTCGCACTGAGCCGTCCAGACACCATCCGGAAAGCGCGCCATGACCCTCCGCGGTGACCTTCACAATCTGATGGATCTTATCGTTTCGACCTCAGGTTGGCCAAGGGGCTATCTGCCTGCCGATACCACTCGCTTCTGGTAGCTGCTTATACAAACGTCCTCAAGAGCATTCTCTGTGTGCGGGGTCCTAGGACCGACACCTGCTCATCGAGCAATTAGGAAGGGACATCCTCAGTGGCAGGTCAGATGCGGTCACCGGGCGGCACGATCCCAAACAGTTCGTCCAGTCGTAAGGTCACGACGACAAGACGTCCCTCAAGCCCAACGAAGCGTCACCGTAAGCAGGACAATTGCTGCTTCCAGCAGATCTGACAGCCTGCCACAAACTGACAAGGAGTCACGGAGCCGCAGCAAGCGCGAGAAGCCACCCGGAGGGCGGAATCGGTGCAAGGACGAAACAGACCTCTCCGTCGTGACCGTCCGGGAGTCGTGGACCTGGCGGTGGAGGGCGGCCGTCGTGGCTGAAGGGAGATCGCTGAGCCGGAGGCCCAGAGCAGACGGCGAACTCGCGGCGGGAGGCTGCCCCTCGGAGCGGCTCGGTCGATGACTGCGGCGGCAGAGACGCAGAGGGATGACAATTCGCTGCTTCTCTGCCGCGCCCCGCGCTGCGCAGCGTCCGAGCGCCGACTCTGGAGCGCGGAATCTCCCGCACAGCCTTGGCGACTGGGGGCCGCCACCCTCTTTCACGCCCCTGAGGTATTCAGTGGCTACTCCACAATGGAGACGCTCGGACAGTTTCGCGGGAGAGGGAGAGCGGGATAGGAGAGGGAACGGTTGCCCCTGCTGTCGCCCAAACACTCGCGACTAAACCTACCCAAGTAGCGACGTTAGGGGTCCCGTTGAGTTACGGTTGCCCGCCATCGCCGCCTGCCACCGCCCCCGATTACGGTAGTGTGGCGGGTTGTTGAGCCCACCTTGAACGGGGTGCAACGGATGAGCAGGGAACAACATGCGCCGTGGAGCCGACTTTCTGTCGTAGGGTGGTGATTGACGACTTTGTTCGTTTCTTGCTCTTTTTCTCTTTGCCCTTCTAGTTTTCATATGCTTTGGGCTCTGAGTGAGTCCTGCTGGAGGGGGGGGGGGGTTGGCCTTATTACGCACTTTAACGAAGGCGTGCTGCTAACGTGCTAGTAAGGGCTGTACTCGCTAACGAACTATAAAACAAGTAAAAAAGAAAACAGGAGAGGTTGAAAAGGGAACATGGCTTAAGCGAAAGCTACAAAGCTGTCGTACACTAAAGAAGTGTAAAAAAGGAAGAGACTTGACGTGTTGCTCCTATCATCATTTCGACTTTGTAATCTCAGAGGCGGCATGTGATCGGACCCAAAACTTGCAGAAAAGAAGAATACAGAGCAAAAAATAAAAAGGAACCAGGTCCGGTATGATTCTGCACGGAATCTGTTCAACGGCAGCATGCGCGCTCTGCTCAGCTCGCCTCATCTCGTAGTGGAATCTCGTCTGTGGTGGGCGCGACACCAGGGGCCGGATTCATCAACGACAAACCCGCGGGTATAGGGGGTAGACATACCCATGATGAATTCTGCGTCTCTGACTCGTTCCTCATCTCTACCTGACTCTTATCTTATCTCTACCCCTTATACCCGCATACCCACGGATATAATTGTTGATGAATCCGGCCCCAGGTCTGCCTACGGTAATCGAGCGCGTCGCTCCGCCCCTACAGTAATGGGGGACACCTAACGTAACGCACTCCTTTCGCTACTTAAATCTGCTCTCCTCCACTGACGCAGACGAGTGTACAGAACAGAGCTACAGCATCGTTTGTTTGACTTTACAATCAGTGTGCTTCGTTTCTTTTTCCGTGTTAGTGACACATTTTATAAGGTGACCCCCTCCCCAACTACCATAGCGCCGAAAATGGATTGACTTGTACAGCCTTTCACTTTTTATCACCTTTTATTTGCCATGTGATTTCACCAACCGGGTGCGAAGCCGAGGCGAAGGCTTGGGGCTTATGCGGTCCCGCAACGATTGCCCGTGTACAGTATGAAAAAGTCGTCGCTAGTTCGGTAAATTTAGTCGCGAGTCCCTCAAATTTGCACCTCTCGCGGTATTTGGTGGTCGTGCTTAAGCCCTAGTTTATACTTGCGCCTCTACGCGGTGCCGCACCACGATCGCCATAGATATCGATTTTTCGCGCCGCCCGGTCGATATCCATCCAGACGATCGTGCCGCAAGTGTAAACTAGGGCTAAAGCAGCGGGCGTCCTCTCACTCGCACAAGCAAATAGCATGCGCTTCTATGTGAAGGTTGACGTGAAAGAGCTGCGATGAAAACCGATATGAGGCCGCGGTGAGGTTCAGCGCTTCGGCACTGCAGACCGATGCGTGAGATACAAGATACCAGACGTTCAGCGGCGTACTAGCCACCAATCGTCTGGGTGGGGCCTTTGCCTCTAAACCCTACTAAGCAACAAACACCTTGGCAAACCTATTCGGCTTATTCCTTTAGTAACTACCCCCCCCCCCCCCATATGACGTACATGCATACACAAAGACGGATTCCCACATATAGGGTAGTGAATGACGCCTCTGGCATTTCTCCTGAATTTGGACGATCGTTGCATGACGTCTGTGGCGCGTCTTCTGAATCCGCATCCTTGTTGCTCCACGTCCGTTACGTGTCGTCATTATCCGGACCCATCCATAACCCTCCACTGCGCGCCAAAAATACAGAGATCGGCTGCCGACTTCCATAATTTCCTATGCTTATGCTCAAAGACACAGCCGGGGGCATACACTGCAGTGTCGTTTGATACCTCCCCGTGCATCTCACTACATGACGCACGGATTAACCGTTTTACACATGGTAGGATCTTCTAATCGTGAAGCCGCGAAGAAAATGGGAGGATTTTTGGGGCAGGGGTTCCCTGCTGCGCAAGGAACGGTGTGCCAAGGGTAACGTCCGTCTGCGCTGTTGCCGCGGCCGGGTGTATACTTCCGCCGCTACGATTGGTCTATGTTATACTTCAGCGACGCTGTTGTCGGTGACGTCGCTGACAGCGCCGGTGACAGTCTGGGACAGCGGCGACGGCAGGGGTGCATCGGGTGTCTTGTGGTATCGGAGCGCGTTTTCAATGTCATCAGTTGGTAGCAAGTCTGCGGATAGGAGCGTTAGATGATCACATCTGCCTCGAATTTGCTTGCATTGTGTGCTTTTCTTAATACGTTTCGAGACATGATGAGGATTTTTGCTTTGTGTTAACGGTAGCCTACTCGGCCATTGTTAATCTGGCGAATTTTCTCTTGCCAACCACATTTGGCTCTTAGAATGATGGATAAGTGTGATCTGAAGCAGTTTTTCAAAACGGTCTTGGGAAGGAGATGCGTGAGATGTCGGATGAGAGGGTCAGAGTCCTCTCCTTTTGTCATTCTACTCCTCCCCACTGAGGACTACCATAAAGTCGCATGTTTTTAGGCGCAAGTACTGCTCCAAAGCTGTCCCTGATGTCACTGTCCGCGATACGCCGCGGGTATGCGACATTGGCCAACAGCCTCAACCTGACTACAAATTAATTGTAGACAAGACAGGGAGGAATGACAACGCGCTCCAGGGAAAAAAGAGGAAATTGTTTGATTGGCTTGACAAATTCAAGTTAGACGGTGGAGAGGCGCCGAAATAGGAACTCACTTTGAGAAGCTTTGAGAAAGCCCCTCCTGACTAGGTGAGATGCATCCGGCCAGGCTCTATGTTCCGTACCACACCGCATGCACGTATTCAATCCTTAAACAGCTACCAATTTGACAGCCTTCAGGTAACCTTTCACAACGGTCAATTTGGCATTCTCCCTCCCAAATAGTTAGAACGAACGAAGTACGCTAAAAATTGCTATTTTTGCACTCTAGAAAATTTTTCAAACCACATTTTTCCCCGAGGAACTGGAGGAATGGTTGAGGAGGTCTGGGAGCAAGTACTCAATGATAACTGATTGTGTGACCGCAAGACGGCCGCTTCCTGCCTTTGCTTTTTGCACTTCTCGATTTCGTAATTCGATGTGCGGTGGTGATGATGGCAGTGCCGGGAACGACGAACCAACCCATAATCAAAATACTCCATCGTAGCACGTTTTCTGCCACCCCTGGATGACATTGATAATACGCAATGATGCGGCCCGACGGCCAGCGACATCTCGTCTCCGCGCTAGCACGGCGACGAGCTGTCTGTGACACGTCGACGCTGTTGTCGGCGACGTCGTCAACAGCGTGTGTGGCGGCGTCGACGACGGAAATATCCCCCCCCCCCCCTCCTGCGGAGCTCTCGGCGACGTCGCTGACGCGTCGGCGAAGTATATAACATAGGGCATAGCATCGCACCGCTCGTCGATGTCGTCGCGAAGTATACTCAGATCACAACGTGGGCCCAGCGCCGGTTCATGTCGTGCTCACTTGAACAGCGATAAGTGGCCGTTTCGCGTCGCTCTGGTAGACTCCACTCGCCGCGATTCTTTCGCGGCTACGGAAAGTATATACAAGGCGTAAAGGAAGTCGATGGAGGTCCTGAAATAGTCTTGTCTCATCCGAAGAGTGCTCCATACAAGGTTTTTTCTTGCCATCCTAGTTAATAAAGAAGCACAAGTGCAGGGTAGAACGATGACGCGCTTGCGAAGAGCGCTTTCACAAGCAATTTCAAAAGAACCAAAACGAAATTTGTGGGCTAGGATTCCACAGCCCTTGGGGTGCATGCCGTGTTCCCCTTCATGGCTAGCAGGGTTAATCGGATCCTTGAGCTGAGGACCCGTGGTCGGATGATGATTCTCATCCTGGCTATTCAAAACGTCAGAATGGAGTACTGAACACGCGTCGATTTCATAGTTTGAGGCAGTGGCGGTTGTCGTCATACACAGAGCCAGCCAAGTGCCTGAAATGGTTAGAAGTGCACGTGGATTTATCGCGCAGTTGAAGCTGAGTTTAAAAAAATGAGCTCTTGCTCGAACAACTGGCGGGAGAGACCTACATAGATCGAGGTGAGCAATCCGAAACCCCTACGAATTGATCAATGATCTCACGGTAAACATCCATCCGATTGCTTCAAGCTGAATGCACCTTTTGAAACATATGTCGTCTTCGCAGTGAGATTGATTGCATTGTTATTGCGCCTTTATTAACAAAAGCTACTGCGAAGTGCTACTACATGACTGACTACCAAGCAAAATCGGTGATCTCAAAATTGCAAAGCTTGCATTTTTGACAAAATCAGGTTTGTAGCTGTTAATCCAACAGAATTTCTTCGGCTTTTCAGTGGTGTCTTGCCATTATCGAATATTTTTTGACGAAATTCCTTTCCAATAGCTGGCCAGATATTCCGCTCTCAAGGCACCGCACCCTCAGACTCTCATGGGACCCTCTGCCACAACAGCGAACCTGACCCTCCACAGAATCCTGACAGACAGTGAAGAGGACGACGAACAAGGTGCTCGAGATGAAGCACTGGCGACTACCAATCCATGAGACGCAGGAAATCAAGCACGCAATGAAGCGTATCAGTTTGTCAGGGCACGTGGGGGTACTGCCTAGGTTGGAGACACCGAGACACACAGAGTCTGTCTGCGGACACCAGGTGGGTAGCCAAAGACCCCCGCACATCGCTTACGGCCAAACCGCAACCTTTACCTTCCCACGTACGGCGAGGCGCGCAGTTGCTCCGCTGCTCTTGTATGTATGTAGAAGACGCAGTAAGGTGATGTGAGAACTGAGAAATACCCAGGGCCCGAAAAGTCGATAAATGCTGCTTGTTGCAGTCATAACTCAGCCGTCTATACCAGCCGTTCTATAACGTTTAGAACGAATGTGTAAAACTTTGTCAATAAATATTTGACTACTTCGAGCTTGACGGTTGAGAAGACACGATACAAATATGAAACTCGAGGAATCTTTATCTCTTTCGTGACAGTGCGCTTTTGGTGTGGTCGTCATATCCGGAGTTGTTAGTGGTAGATACCTTTGCGAATAACACTAAACCAAGAAACCACATCACCGATTTCGTTAGTGAATGGACAACGAGGAAAAACTGAGAACGTTTTTCCAAAAGAAGGGACTGTCACGTTTTCCTCTACTATCACATGAAGCTCTCCGATGCTGCAAACAAGCGCATTAGCCGACGCTGTCGCGAAGGAGTTGTATTCGTTTCATTTACTGTTAGGAGCTTGGAATATTTTGTTATATAGGGCACATGAGACAGTCGACATTGAGACACCGATGTCACGCATTCTAGGAATCGATCTCAGGTTCAGTTCTCGCCCAGATGTTTAGCGTTGGGATGCTGCAGCTGATGGGCGCTGAGGGCCTTCCGCTCTGCATGACTATGAGTAGGGGTATTCAGCAGTCATTCAGCTAGTGGTACATATGATATGAAGTCACCATAAGGAGGGTGAGCTTTCAGAGCTGAATCTCCACCGAGGGGTTTGTGGAGAAGCTCCCCAACATGCCCGCAGCCGGAACCCACCCGCATCGGTCACCCGCGTGGACAGCAGCTCTACGTGACGTCGCTGGTAGACGGTAGACCGGCGAGGCAAAGTGCGACGACGAACACGTGGAGGCGGCGGTGATGGATCGCGTCTATCAGCGACGCACGGTAGCGCAGACCCCGCCGCCGCCGCTCCCCGGGGCGCCACGAGGGACGACGTCGGGCTGTGCTGGAGCTGTTTATTTGATCACTCGGCGCTATTTTCACTTGCCCGCTTATTTATTTGCCCGTCGGAGACGCGGGCTCCGTCCTAAGAAGGGGTCTGCTCCCATTTGTGGACGTGGGTACGAGTGGTGGTTGGGTCGGAATGTGGAGCCATGCAGTAGCGGCAGCTCGGGAAGGCGGAAGCACATAGGAAAGCGGGTTCACGAGGGTGCCTGGCGACAGGCATTGCGCCCACGTGTTTGTCGTCGCGATCAATAGGGAAAGATTCTGTCATCAATTTCGTCTAAACGTTGGTGCCCCGTCTGCCTTGAAAGCAATTTTGCATTGATGCACTTCTGCAAACATGAATACTACGAAATGACCTTGGAATTTATCATCAAACAAGAGAATTAACAAACGGTGCCGGTGGATGTATGGACCAGATTCTGTTTTAACAGACTCTTGGCGTGTGGGGTTCAAACGACGTAACCTTGCATTCTTCCTTTTCTTCTTCCCAAACATTCGACCCAGACCGCTATCAGTTTTGTTTCAACTAACTTCTCGTCTGTACTTCTTCTCCAGCAAATCGAGAAACCGTGAACTTAGGCGACGCTTACCTCCGTATCAGAGGCGCATCTGAAAGGGTCATGACATCAGATGTAGAAAAATAGGCACTGTTAGGGCGGAAGAAGAGTCCATTCTAAATAGCGCCCGCACAAACGTGACCATTGTGTATGCATTGTTTGGATGATAATAAGATTTTAAGGATCTACCCTCATCGGAGGAAGAATGTGGTGCTTTGTCTCTCCACACGTTGAACTTGTCCTAGGTCTTCAGGTGCTGCCACTGATGTGATGGCACTCATACGAACTCAGAGGATGAGCTATTGTGTCGTGGGATGCCGTACGCAACTGTCACCTTAGCACTGCCCTCCAGACTAGGATAGCTCCGATTTTCATCTTGTTAGCTACAGCACTGTTTTGCAGCGTTAGTTAAAGAGAAAGAAGACGAAAATCCTTCGGCATGTTACTCGTTGAGAGTAAACCACGCGCTCTTCCAAAGCCTCACAGTGCTTACTTAGGTGATGGTATAAATGCAAGTTACTATGGGTTTTTCATTAAAGATTTTCATGGATTGCTCTGATGAATCTTCAATTTGTATGTGCTGTGCTGGCCGCCTAGAGCAAATTGGAAAGCCTTGAGCCGGAACCAAGGCTTGGTCGCGAACCTGGGTCGGATACTTAAGTTAGTTTTCGATAAAAAGGAAGTTTTTTTTTACTGAAACATGGTTTTTGTGACAGTATGTAGCAGCAAATTCTGCTGGAATTTGCTAATTGTCCGTTAATACAAGGTCAGTGGCGAAACTGCTAGCGAAAGAATGATCTTGAGGCCAAATTCTTTCTATTAAAATAAGTATGAATATATCGCAATGATATATATGGTACATAAAACAGTGGTAGATATAGGGTTTTTGAACGGAGGAATTCATTGCATTTATAGTACACCAGCGTCCGTCGCCGGCTTCGCCGGCGCCGTACGCTGGACGTGCGGGCCACGCCAGGCTTGCCGGCTTCGCCGGCTTCGGGTATGGCGGGCCACGCTGGGAACGTAGCCTAAACCTACCACGGGATGCTTCCTCAGCCAGCGTCCGTCGCCGGCTTCGCCGGCGCCGTACGCTGGACGTGCGGGCAGGGCCACGCCAGGCCTGCCGGCTTCGGGTGTGGCGGGCCACGCTGGGAACGTAGCCCAAACCTAGCTGGGGATGATTCCTCACCTCATTCCTGCTTCCATACCCAGCGCCGGTCGCTGGCTTCGCCGGCAACCAACGCTGGGTATGGAAGCATCCCTAGTGTCGAAGTCATACATGTTCAAACGAACGCCTACTACAGATCGAATGATGCCTTGCTGAATATCAGTAACATCCCAGTACAGCACTCAGGAAAATGTCTCGCACTCCTGCTTCGTCTGGGGTTCTGTTCACAGTCTATTGCAGCTCGTCAAGCCTAATCGAATTTCTGACGTTCCTGTCCAGTCGTCGTGCTTTTAGCCACGAGGTGTGATGAATTTCGAAAAGGGTGACTTAAGACAAAAAATACTATCCTCGTCTGCATATAATAGTATGGAAACTGGTCAAAGCACTGCCGAATATTGAGGACCAAGGAGCAAGACTTGGTTAAAACCGTAGTCGAACTGAGCGTAGGTCCGATGAACTTTCTTCGCTGACCTCTCCTGGTCCACCCCTTAAAATTGGAGGACCTGGGCAGGTAGAAATGGCTTAGTAATCCAGCGCGCGAAGTATATATGCTCTTGATATCAAAGTGAACAATTTCCAAATCAAAAGAAGCGTCTTCCAGACCATGACATTGACCAATCAATAATATCGGTTGATACTGATTGCTTGATGGAAGCTTCAACATGGTGGCTGATTACCTGGTCAACCTTCCGTCGGTCATAATAATCACGGAACACCCGCCCGATTAAGTCTGGCGAGAACCAATAGCTCCGCTCAAGCGATGGATCGATATTGATTTTCTGAGCGACTAATAGGACCGACTGCGCGATCGAAACACCATCGGCCATAACAATATGCTGTTGCTAATGTTAGATAGCTGAACGAAGAAGTACACGCCAACAGATACGTGATTCGAAACCTCGTGGATTGTTCTTTGATTTCCATCCCTCTGGTAGTTGGTCGATAAACACCCTATATGTGATCAACATGCGCCATCTACAGGTCATGTGTCGTTGGCAGTAAACACCCGCTGTCGCCGCGGGCTTCGGACAGCGCGGCGGGCTTCGGACAGCGCGGCGGGCTTTGGACAGCGCGGCGCGCTTTGGACAGCGCGGTGGGCTTCGTAATGATAGTAATGGTAATGATAAGGGGCCATGCTAATTTGCTAATGTAATGATAAGGATGATAATGATGCCTCCGTAGACACAGTAGATGCTATAGGCCGATCAACGTCTCCCGTCAACACCTCATTTGCCGTCAGCAGGGCAGACCTGCTGTCGCCGCGGGCCTCGGACAGCGCGTCGAAGCTTCAGACATGACTCATGCCTCTCCCGATTATATATAGTAAAGAAAGATAGCAAACACTTGGAGGTTGTTTGAACCAAGAAACTTCCTTATTAAAGGAAAATTAAGTAGTTCCTAATTTTCCGGTTGACCTCAAAGCACCAGTTCTGAATACAGTGTCTTTAAGCAATATTCACCACAGGTGTTGTCTAGCTCACGATAGCCAGCGCTCCCTCCGCTTGGGCAATGTTCGTTGTGATGAGCACAATGTCGTCGCGAAGCGAAGATGGTGCAGTTGTGTGCCGTCGACCTTCACTCCCATGTATTCCACTTTCGTGTTTTCCCACTCTAGGTCGCTCGTGACGTTTTCGAGAGTGGCGCTGAAGAACTTCGGATATATGATATTCCCTTGCTGAACCCCACTCTTCACAATAACCCCACTCTTCACCATTCTACTTCGACAATAGCTCTCTAAGCGATCTGATATACAGAGTAGGAATGCCCTCTATGACAAGGGATTTGATGTGATGACCGCTTCAGTTACTACAGCGTTGAATGCCTTCTTCAGGTCGATTAACCTAAGGCGCAGCGGGAACTGCACTCTCTTCGATGACGTCCGTACTGGTGTGTATGTGCTCGATCGTGCTGAATCCTCTCCAAAATCCTGCTTGCTCGCGTGCCTGCCCTTCGTCCAGCGTTCTGCTGACCCTATTCAGGATTATTCGGGTGAACAACTTACAGACCACGAACAGCATCAGATCGGGCGATAGTCGCTAATGTCTTGCATATCTCCCTTCTTGCACACCAAGGCCGTCCTTCTTCCACTAGAGTGGAACCTTGTACTCCGGCAGGTAGCTCACCAGGGTGTTGATGAGCACTGGCGAGAGGTTCTTCAGGTGTTCGGGTGTGATCCTGTCGGGAGTAAGCACTGTACGGTTCTTCTCCGAAGAAATGGGGTGTCGGATTTCGGGCAGAGGGTAGGACGCGTCCGTCTTACGGAACTTGGCATGGAGCAGTTGGACGTAACTATCGAAGAGAACGGAGCAGAAGTCGTGAATGACTTTTTCCACTGCTCCTGTGGAGGAAGTGACGATTCCGTCAAGGTGTCGGAGAGCGGCCATTTCATCCTGGAGTTGGCGAAGTTTCGGTGGGCGTTGCGAAGCCTCATACCAACTCCGCAACTGCAGCCGTCACTTCCGCTTTGCTCTCGTTGAGATCATCCTTTATCACCGCTCAGCATAGCTTCGCAAGCTCGGACATCAGTTCGTAGTTGCCTGCCGCTCGTGCTGCTCCAGGCTGGCGTAGCAGCTCGAGAGTTTCCGGAGACAGACGTCTCTTGGTGGCCTTCAAGGTTTCGGCTCTCTTTGCACAATCGCGGAGATGGCGCATGAAGCGGTCGTATTCCTCATTAGTCCATGACGGCATCTTCCCAAAGGCTGGAAGGAGAGGTGTAGAGGTCCCAGTTGATGGTCGTTCTGGAACTCCTCTTCTTGAATTTCGCAGTTTTCTCTCCCTGACGCCAAAAGCGGGACCTCGCGCGAAGGAGGTGATGGTCCAATCCCGTGTAGAACTTGGGGAGTACGGAGACGTAGGTCAGACAGTACTTGCGCTTGAAGATGATGTGGTCGATCTCGTTGTGTAAAGCCTACTAAGGGATACCCAGGTCAGTCGGGGGGTGCGGAGCTTCTGGAACATGATAATTGATGGTCTTGATCGACATCACAGACTCAGGCAGTCTTTCACCTTGCTCGTTCCCTCCAAACCGTGGATCCCGATTTGATCTCGATGAGCTCTTCAGCCGACCTTCGAGGGCCAATTTTGGCGATGAAGTCCTCGACGATCACCTTGAAGAAGAACTTTTCCAGCACGTAGAAGGATTCGGCCCCATACGATTCGACTTCGTCGTCTTTGTCGGATGTTGGGGCATACGCGACGAGCACAGTCAAAGTTGACACGGAGCCACATCGCTTCAGACGCAGACGTCCGATTCGGCTTGTCGGAGACTCGTACACATCGGTGTTCATGGCCAAGCGTGCTTCACCTCCTTGGTTTAGACACCAACGCCGCCTGCTTCCATGGTGTCGCATGTTTCGAGGAACTGTCAGATCCCGGATGCTTCCAATGCAAGAGTACGGTCGTTGTATATGCAAATTGTCAGCGTAGTTTTTCTTAATTTGCGCAGCCTGATTAGGCGCTGAGATTTTAACAGTCTCTCCGTGCTCGTCCATACCATCGCTGCTGAAATGGGGCTCTTTCGGGCTCAGGGGAATGAGGTCCCTTAGTGCCGCAGTTTTTGAATGAAGCACAACACGGGTAGCTCTGTCTCTGTGGTGCAGACGAAGGTCTCCTGGCCACCATCCAGACCGCGCGATGGGACGGGTGAAACCTCCTATGCGGCTTCGAATCGTCTTTCAGTGTACTCCCAGCCTACAGAGTGCAAGTTTTTGGCAGCCCGGACCGACATGCGGGATGCAATCTGCGCAGGCGCAAACACACCCATGCACGAGTTACGAGTCGAGCCGACACAGCAGGAGCGAGGAGCCCATTCCCTGCATCCCACCTGCGTCTCCGTTGCACCTGGTTCGCGATTCATTCTCCTGTCCACCATCCCGGGACGCGCCAGTGGCCCTGCAACAAGCGGTCCGAGATCCTCTGACAGGAGAGAGTCCGAAGACTCTCTAAAGAGGGGGATCCGTAGTGTAGTTATGCTCTCGAATTTTTTCGAATATTCGAATGGTTTCGAATGCTCACAAATTTCGAATATTCGAATGCGAATGTTCAGATTTTGAATGAAAGTCATTCCAGCATCTATTCGAATAGGTCATCCGAGCTCAGCTATAATCCGTGGAAATAATCTTATGGTTAGGTAATCAAAATTACGGTGAAACTTGAAACTTCATAAAACTGAACAAGCAAAAATCCAGGCAACGCTAGAGTGGAAATTTCCAGGAAAACGACATCTACACCAGCAATCGAGCAACCATCGCGGGCCTTCACGGGGTTGGTTACTATTGGGGGGGGGGGGGTACTATGAGGCCTAACCTGAGCAGCTGACGTTGGATGCGGCGCTAATGCAACGCGTTCCTCTGTTCAACACAGATTAAAAAGTGAATCAATCCATCTGTCCGCATGTTCTTCGACCCGTCCGTCCGCAGTGCCCGAAGGTTCACATTTCTATCGCCATTATTGATCGCTCCAAGCTTTCAATGTAAGAACCACGTTCACATTATGGGGAATGAGTGGACTTCACTCCAGGTAAACAATATCGACCAGATACACATTGTCGATCGATTTTTTTCGTCATGTGGTCAGGATTCGATAGTGGCGGTTGCATCAGGAGTTGTGCGAATATGATGGCTCGGTTCCGCAATCAATAAAAAATACCGGTTGTCTACTGTGGATTCTGGGGTGATGCCCTAGGTAGCGAGCTGGCTGCTCAATGAATCATAAGAAAAATATGATTATGACGGAGAAATAATGTTTTTTTGGAAGGCATTACTAACCACATTAAGCGTCGCGCGCACTACCTTAACAAGTCCACCAGTGGTTAGATTGCTCCCAGTGAAGGTTGTTGTGGAAGTAGAACTAGCTTTGTTTGTCTTTAGATTGCTACACAAAGTGTGTCCACTTCCCCTTTGCGCTACACGTATCGTTAATAGAGCCTTCTGGCAGGTTTCAAGGCTCAGTTTCTTTTCTAAGCCTAATCTTATGGGTTGTAGTTCTTTAACCTTTCGTGTACAAAAATCTAGAGTTAGTTCTTCTAGGTGTGCACCGAATCCGATGGTGTGGTTCATGACGCAGTCTGGTGCGGCCCGGAGTCGGCACCTCAGGCCTCTTCTTTAATCAACTTTATAACCAGTTCAGTGTGTGCTAAGCTGACTAAACCTAACTCTTATTATTGATCGGCCGATAAAACACGACCGGTACTAACTATAAGTGGGCTGGTGACCGCTGCACACTGGTAGACCAGCCAGACCGCGGAGTTCCTACCTTTGTCTAGTTGTCTAGAAACCGTGTTTATGTGAGTGATCCACCACCATATGCAATCCCGAAGCGAGCACCAGGCCGCTAAGTACCCAGTGACCTTGTGTGAAAGGAATCGATTTTTCTTCCAGGTGTCTGAGCGGTAGAGGACAAATGTACATTCTGAACGGTGTTAATTTTGATTTGTCAGCAGATGTTGCTGAATGCGTGTCTTGAAAGGATGAATTTGTTTTAGATAAACCCAATCTTGTGTTTGGTCAAGGTTTGGGCTTTCGTTTCTCAGAGTTGTGCCAATGCGCGAGGTTCGTAGATGGATCATAGATTCGGCCTTACACTTCGACAGCTTTTAGGATCTGCTTGCCTCTGACGACAACGACGCTGTAGAAACTTAAGGTCGAATAAAAGATCTACGGATTGGCACAAGAGTATACAACCAGCCATACCGAAGTTACAAGAGCAGAGGTGCTCAAGGCTGTTTAAGTCTGTTTAAGTTATTGAGAAAATTTTTTGCCGGTCACGTTCGCCACCTATGGTGAGGGGGGCGTGTAGCGCAGTCGGAGGAGGTGGCTACTGTCAATACCAGGTTCCTAGTTCGGATTCCCCGCTCAGACCAATCAAACCTTCCATCCCTCCGGAGTCGGTGAATTGGTACCGGACTTGTCTGGCAAGGAGGAGTTGAGTAACGCCGTTCTTTATCCTTTCTCCTTTACTGTGAGAATTAGCTGCGTCTGGTAATTCTTGATCGTCCGATAGGTATATCAAGTCGGGCGATGAAAAATGGAGTTTCGTACTTAGCCTGATGCATCCTTTCTCCATAACTTCGATTCTACGTCGCTCTACCCTGTAGAGTTGTGTCACCTTATGAAACGCTGACGTTTATATTATTCTATGACTTCCTGAGATGGTGTAGTGCAGAAGCTCCTATTGTGAAAGCACCGAAGTGACAATCCGAGCTCCGCACGAGGCAAAAATTGCGTGCATGACACTGCGTTCTTCATCGTTTGCAAAAACCTGTGCAGACAGAGCGTGCAGCTGTGCTAAGAAGTCGTCGCACTTCATTTGATGAGAGCGTAAACGCTTTGTCAGGGTACGTGCTGCGTCGCTACACCCAGTTGTTCCCGCTATGGTCAACCCGTCGAAAATCGTCGAAGACCTGTTCTTCAAGCCCAAATTTCCAGTTGAAAAACCGAGAAACGCGGAGTAGCGAAATATGGTCCGGGTTGCGGAACGAGAACGATTTCCTCTGTAAACTCCCCCCCCCCACCACAATAACCGTAAGGGGGGAGGGGGGGGGGGGGTGTTATTTTTCTTTCAAGTGAGAGGCTGGAAATAGTCTGACATGACGCAGGAACGTCTAGAGGGCCGCGCCGTCACATCGCGAACGACATCGCGCTGCGTCGGACACTCGACGTGGGGCGGAATCCTCCCCGTTTGCGGGTTATCACTCTCGCGGTCCTCGCGTGGACCAGCAACGGCCGAAGGTACTGACTTGCAAAAAGAGTGCCCATTGGCCCCTGCCGACCGACACCGGGGATCCTCTGTTCTATAATAACTCCGAGCGCCCACTGTGTTCGACAGTGTAGCGGGTGAACGCCCGGTGTTATTACTTGTAATTTCATTTTATTTATGCAGTGTAAATTTACGGACAAAACGCTTAGTCCTCGCATTAGTTTATTATAATTTCATACATAAATATTATGTGGAAGGACAACAAAAGTAAAGTGGGCAGGTGTCAGCCTGACGGCCGAGCACCACCGAGCCCACACACCACTATCAACCCGGGCGGGCGTTTTCCTGTACTCTCTGGGTTGCGGGGGCTCTAAGTGATGGCTTAATGGGGGTCCCGATAGCCAGTGGGCAAACTCCCGCACGGGTAGTTTTAATGGGGCCCAATGACGTCGGGTGAAACAAGGCTAGGCGTTACTGGGTGACCTAATCAATCTCCCGTGGATTCTACGTCCCATCTCCCTACAGGCTTTCATCCCCTTACAATTTCCTTACATCCACGGCGGCGAAAGAGACCCGGTCCCCGGGTCCTAGGTTATACGGGATGGGATGAGCGGTTGATAGGGCTAATCGAATGAGAGAGAGATCAGTGTTGTTCCGATATGTAGAAGGTCATCGCAGTTGAGTTGTGGTGATGGTGAAAAGGTGTTGAGTCGTCCTGAGTGGCTGTAAGTATAAGTGAGAGCTGTTGCAAGGAACAATAATACAAAACTAAAAAAAACTCACAACCAGTGGTGTTATGTGTGATACCGTGAATAAGAAAGAGAATGGAGATATTGAGGTATTGATAAAAGATATACGGAATAATTAGTTTCGCGTAGACTAGTTTTTGTTTCAAATAATATTGTCTTGGAGTTTCGACTGCCATTACCCTTGTCTGTCACAGTTGCATGTGCATAGTATCACGTGTTCCAATAAACATAAAGGTAAAGGAATCTCACAGAGTATTAGTACGAGACCGAGTAGTGAGATTTATCATGGCGTCACTGTGCGCGCATTAGAGACGTAAATAATGCACTCAGATCAAAGTCAATGTAGCCCAAGATTAAGGACAGTAACTTGTTAAAAATAAAAACGACAGTTGTCAAAATACGTACATTTGTTAGACACGGTGTCCTTATCGTCGCATGTGAAGAAAAGTTATGGAACTAGTTTCAGTTATATTACACAAAAGGTAGAGTTAAGTAGCGGATGGAGGCCAAAACATGGTGCTTCGAAGTAAAAGCACTCGTGGTCTGTATAGCTAGAACTGATGAAGGCTACCAGAAGGAATCCAAAACACTACTCGATATGCATATGCAACTTTCTGGATCACAAAACAGCCAACCAGGTGGTGATTTGTTCTTCTCCTGGTGTTGGGATCATGGAACAGGAGCTGGGTTACTTGTTGTTATAGTTGAAACAACTCCTGGTTGATGTAGAGCTGCTTTTCTCTTCTAGTTGTATAAAAGTAGTGAGTTTTGGATTTGTTGCAAACGTAAAGCCTTGTTTTTGTATATGAAACATGGACACGAGTTCTCTTACTAAATGCAAAGACTGACAGTTTGTCGCCTTGGTTTTGTGCTCGAATAGATACTTAACTGCTAACTTATTATGTAATTTGTGAAGCTGTTCCATGAAGGTAGTGTGAAGTAGAACGAAGGTGACACTATGTCCGTGATGTACCGTTATAAGAGCGTTTTGCGCTCCTATGTTTATCGGTCGCTTCCAACTACAAATTTAAATGTCGTTAGTCTGTGGCTGATTACTTGAGTATTTTAGAGCTGTGCTTGATTGTGTAAAATCGCGTTGTGCAGTGACGGCACGATTTTGTAACGTAGAAAATTTGCAGAAAGCCGTGAAAAAAAGAGAAGAAAGAGAAAATTAGGTTTCGAAGTCCGCAAAAGGGTGCGGGTTTGTGGCTAGAAGAAACTTTGTAGCTATTCTCCGTCAGAGTTATACAATTTTACCCTGTTCATGTGGACCGTGCGTTCTCGACGTCCATCGAGAATGGTAATATTGGGACGCTCTATGTCCACAATGACAAAGGGACCTTGAAAACGAGATGCTATTTTGCTTCCAATTCTTGCCGTACCAAAACTTGTTGACCTATTTGCAAATTTGAGGATTGTGTGCGGTTCCTCAAATCGTAGTGACGTTTTTGTTCTTGATGTGCAATCTCCAAATTTGCTTGAGTTGTTTTCCAAATAGCACGAAGCATTGGGGTCAGTTGATTTGCATAGTCTGTTTCTGATGCAAATTTGCGAACAGGTAGTTCCAAGGAATTACGGAAGATGTTGAAGGGCTCGTAGCCATGAATCACAGTGTACGGAGAGTGCTTAGTGGTGGAGTTCTCTGCGCAATTATATGCATGAATAGCTAAGAACATAACATTGTCCCATTCATCGTTACGTGTAGCTATGGCCATGGATATAAGTTCTTCAATGGTGCGATTTGCGCGCTCGACTTGTCCGTTACTTTCATGATGATACGGAGTGCTAGTTTTATGAGCGATTTTAAGGTTTTTAAGAGTAGAACGGAAAATGTCACTCATGCAATTTGTGCCTTGATCGGTTACCAAGAGCGCTGGCGGTCCGAAACGAGACACGAAGCGATTCATGAAGGTATTTATTGTTGTAAGCGCCTTTTGGTCTGGCATAGGTTCAGCTACTATATATTTCGAGAATGCATCGACAAAAACAATTATGAACTTGTTACCATCCAGGGTTTGAGGTAGTGGTCCAATCACGTCTAGGTGGACTCTTTCCCAAGGACGTGCTGGCAGGTCAAAATTGCATAACGGTTCGTTGATTCAATATGCGTTGGGGTCTTTACGTTTCTGACATTGGGGGCACTGTGATACCACGGCGGTTACATCGTGGGTCATTTTATTCCATATAGCAATTTTCGAAACAGCAGTAAGGGTCTTTTTGACACCAAGGTGGGCCATTCCCATTTGGGATGAGTGAATTTGTTTGATCAGAGTAGTTCTAAGGCTGGAGCTGTCGGGCAAGACTATAACGGGATCTTGGTTTAGTTTCATGGGGACATAGTATAGTATATTGTTAGCGATGAAATAATTGGAAAATGCGGGGTTATTTGGGTTGGCCTGAAGACTTTCTTTAATGAGAGATGTGCGGGAACAGTTTTGTTGTTCTTCGCATACTTTATCTAAGGTAAATAGTTGGGATGTGACCGCGTTGATTACTATATCCGTGTGGTTAATGGGAAGGTGTCTAGAAAGTGCGTCACAAACCATGTTGCTTTTACCGGGCCGATAAGTTATCGTGATATCATATTCCTGTATTGCGATTTGGTATTTGGCGAGTCGACCAGTAAGATCTCTCCTGTGAAGAAGAGATTTAAATGGCGCGTGGTCTGTTATTACAATTGTTTTCGCGCCGTCAATGTAAGGTCGAAATTTTTGAACAGCGAAAACAAGTCCAAGCGATGTGTTAATCAGCACTTCCTTTCTTACCAAAAGTAAGAAGAAATGAAGAAAAAATAAGATGACAAAAAATTTGAGAAGATGAAAAAATTTTAAGTGTAAAGATCACGTTTCCTTTGTCCCTTGTGAAGAATGAGTTGATGCTGGATGAGTCGATTGGCAAGATGTCACAGTAAGTTGCTTTTATAGTGGTACTATTGTACCTCTAAAATTTATTGAAGACGAAACGAAACGTAAGACAATTCCAGTATATAGAATGTGGATAGCAGAATATGAAATAAGAAAACGGTGGAGAGAGAGACAACTAGTGTTAATCGTGCTTTGCTTGCTCGTTTTTATTTATTCTTAAACTGTATATTTTCATCGCCTTACTTCAAAATGAATTTTGGTGTGCGCTTCATTAACAAATACGACCACAGTACATTTATTAGTAGTACTTTACCGCGAGGGTGGCGTAGCCTGGCCAGGACTTAACGTAGCACTGCTCAAATATCGGGTTAGAGGGATTTTTCTCCCTGTCACACAAATGAATGGAATATTTTTTCCTCGCGCAGTAAAGGGGAGCAGGGGTGTGACATTAGCGCTCTCTTTTCTTTAAGAGAAAAGGAACAATGGATCGCAAAAATGGAGAAAACGTGGCGGCATAGTATTCAAATCAGGGGACACGAGAGCATTTTGAGCATAAGCAGAAATTTATGAGGTTCGGACAACTTGCTGTGAACTTCTTATCTTGAAAAGTGAACGCCTTTTTTAAATACTGTTACTTCTCTAAGTAACAGTATGAAAAAATTATAAGAAAATATTCTTATGGCCTATTTTTGGTTAAATTGTGCCGGGCACATACGCAGTGACACTAAAAGGAAGTAAAAAAACTCATGCAGCATTAACATCTTTTTTTTTTGAAAGTTAGAGAGAATACAAATAGAGTGGTGGAAGAAAGGACGAGGAAACCGATCAAAAAATAGGCAAAATAAACTAATGCGAGCCGGGACCTCCATATAATAACTTCGAGCGCCCACTGTGTTCGACAGTGTAGCGGGTGAACGCCCGGTGTTATTACTTGTAATTTCATTTTATTTATGCAGTGTAAATTTACGGACAAAACGCTTAGTCCTCGCATTAGTTTATTATAATTTCATACATAAATATTATGTGGAAGGACAACAAAAGTAAAGTGGGCAGGTGTCAGCCTGACGGCCGAGCACCACCGAGCCCACACACCACTATCAACCCGGGCGGGCGTTTTCCTGTACTCTCTGGGTTGCGGGGGCTCTAAGTGATGGCTTAATGGGGGTCCCGATAGCCAGTGGGCAAACTCCCGCACGGGTAGTTTTAATGGGGCCCAATGACGTCGGGTGAAACAAGGCTAGGCGTTACTGGGTGACCTAATCAATCTCCCGTGGATTCTACGTCCCATCTCCCTACAGGCTTTCATCCCCTTACAATTTCCTTACAGTTCGAAGAGACTCCCCTCCCAGGAGAAATGACTCTCTGCAGTTTCGACGGTTTGTTGCCGCGGTTGCGGATCCAACCTGTCCATGTACACATGGTGCAAAACTATAGGTCCACCCCTGATTTACCCATTGGTAGCTAAAGAACCCCTCAACGGCTCAACAATGTCACCACCGTGTTCCTCACCAGCGAAAACATATATGAAACTAGCCATCCGTGCGGCCTCTCGGCGACACCGATGGCTTCTTGACTTCGCCGTGGTAATAACTTCTCATCATCAATTGTAGTTTCCACCTATGTCATGGTTTCCTCAGGAAGAACATTTTAACTATGTCGGGGCAACTTAGAAAAAAATCGAAAAAATGGACGACATCCACAAAAAACGATTATTGGACCAATATCGTTTGATGGCGATCGATAGTTCAAAAACGAACTTCAGATTCGTGTTTAGCGACCTCGATTACTCCCAGGGCTCAAGTTTCGTGCCGCTTGAACGACATTCACAGAAATCGATAGTGTCGATAGATATCGATTGTTCGACTTCAGATTCGTGTTCAGCAACCTCGATTACCCCAGGGCTGAAGTTTCATGCCGCTTGAACGGCATCCACAAAAATCGATAATATAGATCGATATCGATTGGTCGACTTCAGATTCGTGTTTAGCGACCTCGATTACCCCCGAGGCTGAAGATTCAGACCGCTTGAACGACATCCACGAAATATCGATCGGTATCAATCGCCTCTTCTGCTGTGAACGCCTCCCGTCAATGATCACCTTATGCCCATGCACGGTTGCCGACGTTCGGCACTTCTACGGCTTGCCAGGCATGATATCGATGTTCAACAATGGTTTCCAATACTGACTGCTAGTTGTGACGGACGGACGGACGGACGGACGGACTGACACACACACATACACACATACACATACACATACATACATACACACACTATCATGAGCTTTTACAAAAAACGGAACCGAACTCCTCCGGGAAAGGTAAAACTGACTTGCCCATCAGCCGACCACGGCAAGTCATTGGCCACGACAAGCTGTGACGCACTACAGCACCATGCTTCAACTGGATATCATGAAGGCGATATCGTGTATCGCGTATGATACCGCCTTCATGATATCCAGCTTCTCCTATGCGGTTGGGACGAATAAGGCTCATTCTTAATCAAAATTTACGACCCCCTCCGAGGCGGAATTCGTACGACTCCCTACCTCACTCTTCCACTGTTTTATTCCTTATATGTCTTGGTTTCTTCAAGGTTTTATGTGCATTTTGAACCCTTGGTTCTTCTTTTCAGATGCAGCTTCGACACTGAAGGGAATAATGAAAAGCAAGCACTGAACAATACATGTTTTGAAAACACAATAAAATTCTTTGTGTTTTGAATGCTATTTTTCGACACTTCAAAAAAAAAAAATCTTCTGGTAGCAGTCTTACAATTATCGCCGTTCAATTTGTGCAGGTTTTTTCATGACGTTATGGACACGGCACATTTTTCTACCTGAAGGAGCGACGTCTGCGTCTAGAACTGTGCTCTGAAATTGTATTATATAAAATTTCGATAGTTGCTTTCTGACGACGACTTAAGTGCTTTCCTTATAATTTTTTGAAGCACTCATCGAACCGATTACGGAGCAGCAAACGAATGGTGGACGATGGGATTCCCATGGAAATAATGTTCTCCCATCCTAGGGCAACACCATGAAAAGTGAAAATGAAGCCTACAAAAACCCAAGCCCTGTGTATCGTATAGTAAAACACTGCTTCTGCGCGCGATGACGATATGATTAGGATCGATCGTGTATAAAATTCTCATTTTTCATGAAACAATTTTTTAAACCGTAGCAGACCATTAATGTGGATAAAATTCTGCCACAAAAACTTCACAAAATTCAAAAAACTTACCGAGTTATGAGCATTTTTTGAAGTCACTGCAATTTTTTTTCGCTCAAAAATTGAACAAGAATTGAACAGAATGTTGTCAATTTTTAGGTCGTTGAAGTGAAAAGTGAAAAAGTGAAAAAGTAGCCATTTGTTCTCTCCGCTTAGGTTTGTATTTTTTTTTGCGCAGTTTTTTATTGCATTTGGAAGACAAGGTTCTATACTAGAAGAATATGTGTTGGTCCTATTTCCTCACTTGTCCTTTATTGATTTTTAGGCCATCAGATTGGGACGTCCGAAGGAGGAGGATTATTTTTACCGACAGCTCCTGCTATATGTTTGGACTTTTTGGGTTGTTGTTATATGTCATTCGAAAGCGAAATTCTTGCTCTGTAAGAATATGTGTAGCGTTTATTGATTTCTATTGAACATCAACATAATGCCAAAAAGAGAAAAATCGTCTTCACCAACAACTCCTTCTCCCTATTCAGTCTGTCCGTGTGATGAATGAACATCAAGAACCAGCGAGTGACGATTGCTGCCGGCCTGCTTGTCCGTCATCATTCATCACACGGACATATTCAACGATTTTTGCACAGAATTGTAACTGCCGATGAAAAATAGTGTTTCTGTGGTCAACCAGGATTCTAGTGCCTTAGTCGCACTAGAGCCCTGGTTGAAAGCAAAGAGAAGAAGGTGAAGTGCTCATCTTTGTCGACCTGGCACTCCAATTTGATGACCTAAAAATTAGCAAAAATTTAAACGACGAAAAACAAATCATATGTTGTGGTAGAGCAAGACACCCACTTTCAGGTGTCATATAAAGCTGAGCAAGACAGACTGAATAGGGAGAAGGAGTTGTTGGTGAAGACGATTTTTCTCTTTTTGGCATTTTGTTGGTGTTCAATAGAAATCAATAAACGCGACACACACTCCTACAGAGCAAGAATTTCTCTTTTGAATGACATATAACAGCAACCCAAAAAGTCCAAACATATAGCAGGAGCTGTCGGTAAAAATAACCCTCCTCCTTCGGACGTCCCAATTTGATGGCCTAAAAATCAATGAAGGACAAGTGAGAAAATAGGACCAACACATATTCTTCTAGCATAGAACTTTGTCTTCCAAATGCTATAAAAAACTGCGCAAAAAATTACAAACCTAAGCGGAGAGAACAAATGGCTACTTTTTCACTTTTTCACTTTTCACTTCAACGACCTAAAAATTGACAACATTCATGATGGAAAAAAGAAAAGCAATACATGTTCTGATAGAGCGAATCATTCTCTTTCGAAAGCTAAGCAGTGCTATGCAAGAGACCGCCGGCGAAATCTGCAGTGAATCTTTGAAAAAACGGCAAGGACGTATGGGACAACCTAACAATAATGTATAAACGCTCAACACTAGTGATAGGCAGGCACGACGTGCATGAAACACTGGTCACAATGTGAACCGCGTGTAAAACTTACAGGCTCATCTGCCCACTGCTGCCCACTGCTTGCTTGCCTCTTTACGTCCATCAGTTCATCTTGCGGATCCCAATCTTCTTCTTGTTCTTCCACCACTTTCAGCTGTTCGTCTTCGTCAACTTCAAGTTGGCGTGCTTCGAAGTCCTTGAGTAGTCCTTGAGTGATTTCTTCCTTTGAAGATTCCTTGTCTAATGGTGGGCAATATACGTGCTTTTGCAAAAATTTTCGAATGAACGAATTATCGAATAACTCCATTTTTCAAAAAATCGAATGAGCGAATAATCGAATAACACAAATTTTCAGTTGTTCGATTTTCCGAGTAATCGAATAACCCCATTTTCGGTTATTCGAATTTCCGAATAATCGAATATTCGAATAAATCGAATAAACTTCATTATGAATTAATACACCCCGGTGCAAAATTATAGGTTCACCCCCCCCCATTTGTCCATTAGTACCAGAAGAACCCGCTGCCAGGTTTTAGAAATGCTACTATCGTATTCATCACTATCGAAAACTTCTGCAGAAGGATTCTAAGCAGCTTATCTTATCAGTGCAGGATGCCACGAAATTTAATTGAAAATTTAACAAATGGAGACCGGTGCAAAATATAAGTTCGCTTCATAGAAATCCTGATTAATTACAAAAGTACCTATAGACAAGGTAAGATTAGTATTTCTTCACATCACCTCTATTGTAAACAATATCGAGAATTTTATTTGGCACACTACTGATAAGGTTATCAATAACAGTTTGCTCAACATTGGTTCATGCATGAAGTATGGTGTTCTTCAGATCAGAAACCGAAGTCTAAGTGTTTCCATTTTTGTACACGTTGCGTACAAAAATGTCCCACAAGTTTTCTAGTTTTCAGGTGAGATTTGGAGAACAACTAGGCCACTCCAATTGTTGAATTCTGTTGAAGTTAAGCCAACGTGTAGTTGACTGCGATACGTGTATGGATGCATTATCTTTTTGGAAAATAAGGTTATGCCTACGAAGTCTTCTGAAATATGGCAGAAGTTTGACTCCGAGCAATTTCTGGTAGTCTTCACTGCTCATCCTACACACGGCAACAAGCTTGTATTCAGAAAACGCAGCCCAAACCATAAGACTTCCACCGACAAAGCTGCGCCTGTAGAATACTCACTTCTCTCTCCTCTAATCTCTCCTCTCCAATAGTGTCTGTACCCGTCGGGCCCATCAAGATTCCACTTTTTTTACACCACTGTAGAGATCTGAGAAAAAAGGTAGAGTATCATCTAGGCGCAACTTTGGCGGTGGAGTCTCATTGTTGGGCTGCGCTTTCTGGATGCGGACTTGTCTCGTGTGTCTCGGAAGTTCGTCTCGTGTGGGATGAACAGTGAAGACTACCAGGAATTGCTCCAAGATCACCTTTTGCCATATTTCAGAAATTTCGTAGGCTTAACCTGATTTTCCAACAAGATAATGCATCCATGCACGTGTCGCAGTCAACTGCAGGTTTATATTATTTTATTTATTTATTTATTCAATACGTTCGCGATAAGCGCAAGCGCCGGAAAAAAGTATTACAACAACACAACAACATGAAGACACACCTAGAGCGAGTCAAACCAATGTCAAACAACAACACGAAGACATACATAGAGCGAGATAAACCAGTGTCTGATCAGTGACTAATTAAGGCATGAATAAAAAGTCTGTTAGGCCGAACCGAATAAGCCGGCAAGGCTGTAATGTGTTAAACTTCATAACTCAACGGCAACTCCTTAACAGATCGCTCAAGCTGACCCAGGGAGAAGGAGGACGGCATACATCTCGTCGCCTTGAGGTATGCGTTGGCTGCCATAAGAGGAGAAAGGGCCACCTTCAGCTTACTCCTAGGTCGACTGATAAGAATCTTCTCAGGCTCACCCTTCGCAGATTAAAGAATTTGGATCCTCCAAAGTGCGAGTAGTGGATTAACTTGTAAGCCCGACAAATATAAAAGGATTTCCTGCGAGAAGCCAATGTGTGAAGACCCAGGTATTTGTTCCTTATCGATGCTTAAAGCACGTACCTTAGAGTAAAAGAATCCGTCAATGCGAATAAGAACCTTGCAGTTAGTTATTCTGTACCTTTTCCATAAGGTTTATAAATGGTTGGCTAAACTCCAATACAATTCAACTTTTGGAGTGGCCTAGTTGTTCTCCAGATCTCAGCCCGATAGAGAACTTGTGGGGCATTCTTGTACACAGTGTGCAAAAATGGAACCACTTACACTTCGGTTTCTGATCTGAGGAACGCCATACTTCATGCATGAGCCAATGTTGAGCGAACTGTTATTGATAACCTAATCAGTAGTATGCGAAATAGAATTTTCGATATGGCTTCAACAAAGGTGATGTGACGAAGTACTAATCTTACTTTGTCTGTAGGCACTTTTGTGATTAATCAGGGTTTTTTATGAAGCGAACTTATATTTTGCACCGGTCTCCATTCGTTAAATTTTCAATAAATGTACGTGGTATCCTGCACTGACAAGATAGCCTGCTTAAAATTCTTCTATACAGGCTTTCGATAGTGTTTCTTGAAAAAAGCAAATAATGGAGATATTCAGTATTTTCTAAGAACCGCTTGCAATCCTCGTTAAGATGGCAAGACATGAGAACTTTTTCCTAGAAAAAAATTCCTGCAGAAATACATGCGAAAAACATCTACGCCAAGTGCAAAGCTATCGCGAAAAAAACCCCGTTCACTCTATTTGTTCATTTCACTATCTCACAGAAATCGACATCCAATCAAATCGTGGAGTTATATACCATTTTCAGTCGAAATTAACGTTTTTGAAATAAACTTAAACGTTCTTCTGGAACCTTCCCCGTGTAACAAAGTTGAATTTGACTTTAAAAACTTTCAAAAGATAAAGATTTTCAGCTGAAAGTGGTATATAATCGTGTCAGATATACAAACTGTGAGCTTCAGTCCCAAAATAATCGAAGTCGCTGGACACGAATCTTAACTTAGTTTTTGCAGTAACGGTTGCCATCAAGAGATATTAATCAAATTATCGATTTTTCGTGAGCATCACTCAACAAGCTCGAAACTTCAGGCCTGAGGTAATCGAGGTCACTGAACACGATTTTGAATTCATTTTTTAATCTTCCGTCGAAATTTGTGTTCATTGTGCAAATTTCGTAGAGGATTCAAGTGTATGACATTGATGACAGTCGTGTTCGCAGAGAATGCAAATGTGAAGTTAGAGTTTGAAAATATCGACGAAGACTGGTCGATTCGCCTCAACGAATTTCCCATAGAAAATCAATAGCTCGATCAACTTCAACCGATAATTTCAAAAACGAACTTCAGATTTGTGTTCAGCGGGATCGACTACCCCAAGGGCTGAAGTTTCGGAACGCAGTCGATCGCCATCATCTGCGGTCAGTATCGCCAGTACGCCATGCCCCCGCGCCAGTTGTGATGGACTGATGGAAACACGCACGCGCACACACACACTAGCCTTCTATGTTCCAGTAGGATATTGAATATGTTTTCGTAACACCGAGCTCTTCGACAGTGTGTTATCGAAAACAATCGTCACCGGAGTGAACGTTACTTATAAAAATCATCGTTATGCCATATTTGAAACAACCACGTATTCGAAATTCGAATATTTTACGAATTCTCGAACCTCAATAATCGAATTTGAATAATTATTCGAATTTCGAACCTCGAATAATCGAATTCGAACAATTATTCCAAATTGCGCGCCTCGAGTAACCGAATTCGAATAATTATTCGAATTTGCAAAACTCGAATAATGGAATTCGAATAATTATTCGAAATTACGAAACTCGAATAATCAAATAATCGAAAATCGAATTCGAATAAATTATTCGAATAATTATTCGAATTCGATTATTCGAGCACAAGTATAGTGGGCAACACTTCAGCGGGAGCCAGCACTCCACATTGTTGTTGTTAGGTTTTAGAAAATCTTCAGCAGACCTCTGATTTCCAGGTGACGGGCAAAGATGAGGAAAAGAGTGTATCGATGGCGTTTAGGTTAATTTGCGGGATCCACACACCTCGTTTCTCATTTTGACCACCCAGGACATCACATCCTGGTCTCTTTTGAAAATCCGAGCAGGATGGTTTTTCCTGAGGTCACCGGTCCATGTATGGAAACATACTGTGAGAGCCTGTTTATACGCTGCCCATATTGTGCCCGGTGCCTCATGCACTTTGCACGGTGTTGAACATTTACACGTCAACTTGTTGAACACCAGAGCGGAGCGTACAGCTGAAAAATGCGCAGAAAACGTCTGAAAGTGGTATAGATGTCGGAATCCCCAAAGCTCAGCTAGTCAGTTGAAATGCAAAAATGCAGCAGCGCAGAGGAACCAAACCACGACCCTCCTCGCACGAAGCAACCGCACCTCGCTGGCGTACAAGACCCCCAAACTCGTGATGCGCCGTATCCCATTGTGACCCCCTACTCCTTGGGTTTAACGACTTGGCAAAAAATAAACACATTTTCACACTAATTGAAGGGTGGGGATTTCCCTATATAAGTCGCTCCCCCGTTCAGACATACGCCTCAGACCCTTCCCTTGTCAGACATAACCAATCGGGGTGGGAGTTGCGTGATTGTGTTGGTCGACGAAAGCGCTTAACAATTGGCAATTGGGCGCTTCAATGAAGCAGTCAGTATCGGTCGGTGTTATTGATCTCTTGAAAGCGATACTGAATTTCTGTTAGATGCATTGAAGGAAGGAAAATCAAAGGGAGACGGAAAATCCCACCATATATATGTAAAGGAGGAAGGCATGAGTCACTTTCTATAGTGGTTCTTCAATAACAAAAATAGAGTTCCCACCCTTCCCCCCCCCCCAAATTTTCGACTACACCAGGCTCACGTATATAATTCTTCCCGTACGTCTCCTCAAAATTAGTGGCCAATGTCACAATCTGGAAGACGCTCCCTTTGATTTGGAAATTGTTCACTTTGATCTCAAGGGCATACTTAATTCGCGCGCTGGGTTACTAAGATATTTCTACCTGCCCAGGTCCTCCAAATTTCAGCAGTGAACCAGGACAGGTCAGCGAAGAAAGTTGGTGGAACCTACGTTCGGTTCGACTACGCTTTCAACCAAGCCCTGCCTCTAGGTCCCAATTTTCGGCAGTGCTTTGACCAATTTCCATAGCACTGTAGGCAGAGGAGTATAGCATTTTAGTCCCAATCACCTTTTCCGAAATTCGTCATACCTCGTGGCATAGGCACGGCGATAGGTCGGAAACGTCAGAAATTTGATTAGGCTTGACGAGCTACAATAGGTTGTGAACACAACCTCAGATGAAGCAATAGTGCTGCGGGCATTTTCTTGAGTGCTATACAGGTGTGTGAGTGATACTCAACAAGGCATCATTCTGTAGCAGGCGTACGTTTCCACATGATCGACTTCGATGCTAGGGATGCTCCCTCACCCAGCGTTGGTTGCCGGCGAAGCTGGCGACGGAAGCTGGGTGACTAAGCTTTGCCAGCCACGGACGCTGGTAATGAAATACAATTTTACATTTTACAATTTCTGCTCAATGGAGGTAATTCGGAATATGATTTATTTAGATTTCTCAGGTGAAAAACAAGAAAGTAGAACTGTATAGTAGCACTTTTATGAATAACTGTAAGCAGTATAGTTTCGATCACAATACTTAAAGAAAAACAACTTTTATTACTTAGTTCGCTATGTTATTTTCATTTCAATTACTTGAACAAAACTAAGACTGATAAGGAAACATCAACTAAAAAAGATTACACCTATATTAAAATGCCTTTTACAGTAAATTTTTTAACACCTTCAACCTGAGTAAAATCATAAATTACAAAATGATAATAGAACTCATTAAGGAACATTTAACAGTAAACCTTAAAAAATTTTCTAATTGTTTATGGATGTGAAGAACGTGCCTAAGTTAGTTTTTAATTAAAGCAATTTTCTTAATATGATAGAAAGTACTTCTATACATAACATTCCTTGTTGTTGTAATAAATATAAAAACTACTTCAACCTCCACTTTAATCATATCCTGAAAGATGACGGGTATTTTTGAAAAATGAAGAATATAACATCTTATTGAAAGGATCTAAGTTCAGACTTCCTCCTGTACTTAACAAAGATATTCATAGAATGCGGAGAAATATATTTAACCAAATAATTCTTAAACTAAAACTAGGGATAAGCTTTGCTCAAATGTTTTAAAGTAATTTTGGAGAACTTCTTCTTAGCTCGAAGATAAAGGACTTTTTCTCCCTAACAGAACCAAATCTACAGTAAAATTTGAACAGAAAGAAAACGAAATTAAAATTCTGAAGCGTTCATTTACTTCTTGCTCCCTAGATAAATCTGCATTCAACTATGATATAATTTGCATGCGTTTGTACTTTTACATTATACAATCGGAAGTTGATATTATAGTATGAATGCATATAATACATCTAGCCATAATAATATTTATCTTCCTACACAGCTTAGAAGTGAACATATTATTGAGAAACAAATTACCTTTCTTCATAGTAATCCATTAAAACCAAATGAAGGCAGTGCTATTCCACTAATATACTCTATTGCTAAGCTCCGAACATCCAGTTAAATTTAGATTTATAACGAGAGCTTCTAATAGTACTCTTAACCTAGTACTAATTAACTTTCAGTGGTACTTACACACATTAAAAATCATTTCAAATACTACGCTAACGGTGCTTCGCCGGCGCCGTACGCTGGATGTGCGGGCCACGCCAGACTTGCCGGCTTCGCCGGCTTCGGGTATGACGGGCCACGCTGGGAACGTAGCCCAAACCTAGCTAGGGATGCTTCCTTAGCTAGCGTACGTCGCCGGCTTCGCCGGCTTCGGGTGTGACGGGCCACGCTGGGAACGTAGCCCAAACCTTCCTGGGGATGCATCCTCAGCCAGCATTCGTCGCCGGCTTGGCCGGCGCCGTACGCTGGATGTGTGGGCCACGCCAGCTTAATAATCCGGCGCGCGAAGTATGTATGCTCTTGACCTCAAAGTGAACAATTTCCAAATCAAAAGAAGCGTCTCCCAGACCATGACGTTAACCAATCAATAGTATCGGTTGATATTCATTGCTTGATGGGTGAGCATTCAGCATTCAGCATGGTGGGTGAATACTACATATACTTGTGCTCGAATAATCGAATTCGAATAATTATCCGAATAATTTATTCGAATTCGATTTTCGATTATTTGATTATTCGAGTTTCGTAAATTCGAATAATTATTCGAATTCGATTATTCGAGTTTAGCAAATTCGAATAATTATTCGAATTCGATTATTCGAGTTTTGCAAATTCGAATAATTATTCGAATTCGACTATTCGAGGTTTGCAATTTCGAATAATTATTCGAATTCGATTATTCGAGGTTTGAAAATTCGAATAATTATTCGAATTCGATTATTCGAGGTGCGAAAATTCGAACAATATTCGAATTTCGAATGCGTGGTTGTTTCGAATGTGGCATAATGATGATTTTTGTGAGCGGCGTTCATTTCGGTGACGATTGTTTTCGATCGTACACTGTCGAGGAGCTCACTGTAACGAAAACTCATTCAATATCCTACTATACATAGAAGGGTAGTGTGTGTGTGTGTGTGCGTGTTTCCATCAGTGCATCACAATTGGCGTGGGAGCATGGCGTATTGGCGATACTGACCGCAATTGATGGCGATCGACTGCGGTCCGAAGCTTCAGCCCTTGGGGTAGTCGATCTCGCTGAACACAAATTTGAAGTTCGTTTTTGAAATTATCGGTAGAAGTTGATCGAGCTATTCATTTTCTATGGGGAATTCGTTGAGGCGAATCAATTGTATGACCGACCTTCGTCGATATTTTCAAAATCTAACTTCACATTTGCGTTCTCTGCGACCACGACTGTCATCCATGTCGTACACTTGAATGCTCTACGGAATTTGCACAATAAACACAAATTTCGACGGAAAATTAAAAATGAATACAGATTCGTGTTCAGTGACCTCGATTACCTCAGGCCTGAAGTTTCGATCTTGTTGAGTGATATTTACGAAAAATCGATAATTTGATTAATATCTCTTGATGGCAACCGTTACTGCAAAAACTAACTTAAGATTCGTGTTCAGCGACCTCGATTACTTTGGGACTGAAGCCCACAGTTTGCATATATGACACGACTATATACCATTTTCAGTTGAAATTCAAAGTTTTTCAAATCAAATTCAACATTGCTACACGGGAAGATTCCAGAAGAACGTTGAAATTTATTTCAAAAACGTTGAATCTCGACTGAAAATGGCGTATAACTATACAATTTGATTGGCTGACGATTCCTGTGAGACAATGAAATGAACAGATGGAGTGAACGGTTTTTCTCGCTAAGGTTTAACTTGTGCGTAGATGTTTTGCACAAGTATTTCTGTAGGAATTCTTTTTGTAGGATATTGTGTGCATGAAAGATGTTCTCATGTCTCGCCATCTTAACGAGTGTTGTCAAGGGTTCTTAGAAGATACTGAATATCTTCATTATTTTGCTTTTTTAAAGAATTCAAATCTTTTATTTTGTCTCTGGCGAATATTGTCGTTGAACTTATTTTACTACATTTACTTGAGCCTACTCAAAGCTCTTTTGGAGTGAGTAAACGGTATCAAACGAAATTGGCTAACACAAAAATCGCATCGTCCTTATTAATACACCCCGGTGCAAATTTATAGATGCCCCCAATTTGTCCATTAGTACCCGAAGGATCCGCTTCCTAGGCTCAGCGGTACTGTCGTATTCCTCACTATCGAAAGCCTCTATAGAAGTATTTTAAGCAGGTTGTCTCATCAGTGCAGGATACCACGAACTTCTATTGAAAATTTAACGAATGGAGACCGGTGCAAAATATAAGTTCGCTTCATAAAAAACCTGATTAATCACAAAAGTCTCTGCAGACAAAGTAAGATTAGTACTTCGTCACATCACCTTTGTTGAAGACATATCGAAAATTCTATTTCGCATACTACTGATTAGGTTATCAATAACAGTTCGCTCAACATTGGCTCATGCATGAAGTATGGCGTTCCTCAGATCAGAAACCGAAGTGTAAGTGGTTCCATTTTTGCACACTGTGTACAAGAATGCCACACAAGTTCTCTATCGGGCTGAGATCTGGAGAACAACTAGGCCACTCCAAAAGTTGAATTGCATTGGAGTTTAGCCAACCTCTTATAAACCTTATGGAAAAGGTACAGAATAACTAACTGCAAGGTTCTTATTCGCATTGGCGGATTCTTTTACTCTAAGGTACGTGCTTTAAGCATCGATAAGGAACAAATACCTGGGTCTTCACACATTGGCTTCTCGCAGGAAATCCTTTTATATTTGTCGGGTTTATAAGTTAATCCACTTTTCGCGCTTTGTAGGCTCCAAATTCTTTAATCTACGTGTGTCTCAAACAAAAGGGGGCCTGAGAAGCTTCCTATCAATCGACCTAGGAGTAAGCTGAAGGTGGCCCTTTCTCCTCATAGGACATTGGTTTGACTCGCTCTAGGTGTGTCTTCATGTTGTTGTGTTGTTGTAATACTTTTTTCTGCCGCTTGCGCTTATCGCGAACGTATTGAATAAAAAAATAAAAAAATAAAATAAACCTGCAGTTGACTGCGATACGTGTATGGATGCATTACCTTGTTGGAAAATGAGGTTGTGCCTACGAAGTCTCCTGAAATATGGCAAAAGGTAATCTCGGAGCAATTCCTGGTAGTATTCACTGTTCATCCTACAGGAGACGAACTTTCGAAACGAACGAGACAAGTCCGCCTCCAGAAAACGCAGCCCAAGCATGAGACTTTCACCGTCAAAGTTGCGCCTAGAGGATACTCGACCTCTTTTCTCAGATCTCTCCAGTAGTGTAAAAGAAGTGAAATCTTGATGGGCCCGACGGGTACAGACACTATTCGAGAAATTTGAGGAGAGGGAGAGAAGCGAGTATTCTACAGGAGCTACTTTGTCGGTGGAAGTCTCATGGTTTCGGCTGCGTTTTCTGGATAACTTGTTGCCTTGGAGTTCGCCTCGCGTAGGATGAACAGTGAAGACTACCAGAAATTTTAGAAGATTTCGTAGGCACAACCTTATTTTCCAACAAGATAATGCATCCATACACGTATCGCAGTCAACTACAGGTTGGCTCAACTCCAACAGAACTCAACATTTGAAGTGGCCTAGCTGTCCTTCAGATCTCAACACGAAAACTAGAAAGCTAGTGGGACATTCTTGTACAAAATGTACAAAAATGGAACCGCTGAGACATCGGTTTCTGATCTGAAGAACGCCATACTTCATGCATGGGCCAATTTTGAGCGAACTGTTATTGATAACCTTATCAGTAGCATGCAAAATAGAATTCTCGATATGGTTGCAACAAAGGTGATGTGACGAAGTACTAATCTTACCTTGTTTGTAGGTATATTTGTGATTAATCAGGTTTTCTATGAAGCGAACTTATATTTTGCACCGATCTCCATTTCTTAAATTTTCAGTTAATGTTCGTGGTATCCTGCACTGATAAGATAAACTGCTTAGAATTCTCCTATAGAAGTTTTCCATAGTGAGGAATACGATGGTAACATTACTGAACCTCGGCAGCGGGTTCTTCAGGTACCAATGGACAAACCAGGGGTGAACCTATTTTGCACCGGGTGTATTAAGTTATAATAAAGTTTATTCGATTGTTCGATTTCTTCGAATATTCGATTATTCGGAAATTCGAATAATCAAAAAGTGGGGTTATTCGATTATTTGGAAATTCGAATAACCAAAAAAAGGGTCATTCGTTTATTCGGAAATTCGAATAACCAAAAAATGGGGTTATTCGATTATTCGGAAATTCGAATAAACGAAAAATGGGGTTATTCGATTATTCGGAAATTCGAATAACTAAAAAAATTGTGTTATTCGATTATTCGCTCATTCGAATTTTCGAAAAATGGGGTTATTCGATTATTCGGAAATTCGAATAACCGAAAAAATGGGGTTATTCGATTATTCGTTCATTCGAAAAATTTTAAAAAAGCACAAGTGTAGTGAATACCTGGTCGACACACCCCAATCGATTAAGTCTGAGAGAGCAGGTGAAACGATCCATAGTACCGATCGAGTTAAGGTCTGAGAGGAAACCGAGTTTTTCCCCAAGTTTCCCCATGTTTGCTAATTGCATGATCGAAGCTCCCTCTGCTGTGAAGCCTTTCCGTCGTCCATCGTAGTCACGCAATTCCCACCCCGATCGGTTGAGTCTGAGATAAAACCGATAGCACCCCTCAAAAGATCGATATTATCGATCAGTATTGATTTCCTGATCAATAAACGGATTGCTCAGTAAAATGTTTTGTTATGTCCTTTATCTGCTGAGCTGCTACCGTTTCGAGTCGAACGAACCTCGTACTCTTTGCGGTTAGGCCACCATCCCACTTTCTAGCACTGTTCTTCGAGGGAATTAGGTTGTAGATCAGACCATGGACAGGAGGTGAGACCTAGAGTGCTGCTGTCCGCGGGCCTGAGTCAGCTGGACGAGCACCCGATCAGCTGACCTTGGCGGCGGCGTTGCGCGCGCAGCCGGCGCAGCTGTTTCAGGGAGTTCTTTTGATCACACTGTACGTCGGGCGGTGTTTTTGCGTGCCGCGACAGCTACAAAATACAACGAATGCCATCTCTTGCCGCGGCGCTCCAGACAGCCGCCCGCCTAGCCGAGGGATCGCCACTCTTCGTGTCCAGGACTAGCGAAGGTGCGCCTTTCATTCTACTTCTACGGAGTGTCGCGGAGACTATCTGAGTGCGTATTTGGCCTATAAAACGACTTGCGGTGGCCAGCCGATGGATAGGTTTGTCCTTCCCACAACGGTCTAATAGGTTCAATTCGCGAAACCAGAGGAAGGAAAGACATGGTGGCCTGGGCGGGAAAGTCTGAACGAAGAGGTATCGGGTGCATGCGACAACTGGCACCTCCGACTGCGATGGAGGCACCCTATCGAGGGTTACGGTAAAAAGCGGTTGGCGGAATTCCCAAATGTAAACTACTGCACGGCGCAATGATCAACGAACGACTGTTGTCGAAGTGTCGAAGTGTTCCATTGAAATTTTGAGTCATCTGCTCGGTTTTTGTCAGTAAAAGTCCTCAGTAAACTTATCGTCCAGGTTTGGCACGTTTTTCCTTTTTATACGATATCCCTTTCTCTTCCTCAGGGTACTGTTGGACTTGCTTTGATGAGAACTACGTGCCACATGTGCGGTTCAGTGGATTTGTGTGAATGCGTAACAAAATAGAGAGAAGGGAGGAATGTGTTTATCTCTTGGTAGGCAGTAAGTGAGTGCCTATGGTGGGCTGGAGACAGGCCCCGCCCCTGCCGTCGTCGTTGGCGGCGACACTGCCAGCGCGACGACAAAACAAGGGCATGATACAAGTACATACTTGGTAATACATTCTGAAATAAATATGTGATCATGTCCTCGGGCGGTGACGCTGGTCGACTGCTTCGGCGGCTGCTTGATCGTTGCTGGATGGCGTCGGCGTGGCAGTGGCAGGATGACGAGGCAGCCGGCGGTGGATCTGGCAGTGGCAGGAACGGCAAGACGGCGGCGAGGCAGTAGCAGGACGGCGAGACGGCGGCAAGAGGCGACGAAAAGAGCTCAGAATCGAGGTCGCTTCGCTGGTATAGACGGCTTCCTGTGAGTGCAAAATAGGGCGTTGTGGTCCAGACCACAGCTCCCACACTTCACATCACAGTCGTCCGCATGGGCCTCTTTCAGGCACCGCAGGCAGAGCTGCTGTCGCGATGTCGTTCTTGACACGGTGTCAGGATATCGCGTGCACCGCGCCGTGTGATGGCTGTCGCGGTTCTCTTCAAATGTGCAGAAGGCACAGGACGAGAGCGGTGCACTGCGCTCCAGCTGTATTTTCATACCGGCTGAGAGCATGGTTCGCATCTTGTCCATCGCATCTTGCATAGTGGAGAATGGTGGCCGCATCACAGTCGTCGATGTCTGCCGTCTGCTTGTCCGACGAGAGCGACATCTTGAAGATGCAATGCTGGAACTTGTGCGGCTTTTTTGGTTAGCCCTCCTCCCTTCGTTTTGCCTATGGAGTAATTGTTGAGCGGCACCTTGAAAGATAATGGAGCTCCACTAGTGAGAGTGGGTACTCTGGCCCTAGAATGGTTTATTGTTGTTTATGATAGCCGTAAGGAATGACCAGATCGGCTTGATGCTTAGAGTGTTTACAGAAGGGCAAAGGCAGCTTAGAAGTTATCGTGCCTAAATCTGTATACGGTTGTTTCAATTGGCAGTGATGGGCGAGTCTTTCGACCCGCGACGTATACGCGGCAGCCGTGACAGCAGCTGGCGAAGGTTTTGAATTGCATGCCCGAGAACATCAAGGAGCCGGGTATGCGAACTGCTTTTGGGAGCGATAGGTTACTCTAATGTTAGGTACCAGCTTCTTATTTTTGGGTGGTGGCATGGAGCCTGCTAGGGTTCGGACCACAAGGAAGAAACTGATGGTGAGAACGGTGGCGTTGCCGTGGGTTCACGCCATAGTGAGGCTGCTCAATTTTGGAAGAGGCGACTAGACCCGCGGGGCATACGCCGCAGCGATTCGCCTCGCGGCCACCTGTATGGTTTGGCCACTTTGCACTTCCAATTCGACTTCACGCCTTCTACCATGGCTTCGACGACCGACTCGGGCTTCGGACTCCAGCCACCTCGCTCGACGGAAGTCGGAGTCAGCACTTAGATGAGGGGTACGCTTTAATGTGTACACTCCTTTTTGTCGCCGACGGTTGCGTGCATTGATTTCGCAATCGCGGGCGAGCACGAAAAGAATTTTTGTTTACTGCATATGGGTAAATCGATAAGAACAGCAGATAATCGTTGGTGTGGGCGTGGCCACATTTAGCCCGCATTCTACCGACGGTGGGACGAATATTAGCATTTCTTTATAGTTAATTAGCATATATATGTGGAAGCAGTATGTACATGTCTGGTGCCATGACCCTCAAATTGGATTGCCTTTCATTCTGACTTTGCATAGGTACAAGGTGCAGTACATGCAGTAGGAGAGTAGTTTCCACAAGATGTGAAGAGCAGTTGTAACAGTTGTAACTGCGCAGAGAGTTAGTTTCGCTATTGTAAGGAGGATTACTGGTCCTGCTAGGTAGGTGACTGCGCTTATCGCTATTGCGGAAGTAAGCTCCCCTAGGATTTCACTTCAAACATTGAGAGTGTGGGGGTTCCACGTGATAATAGAGTGTCCCGTTTCGCAGGAAATTGGTAGGGTGTTCGGAGCAGTGAGCGCTACACTGCTCGTGCACATGAGGACAGTGGAAGCTTAGGATTACGTTGCTTCTCTCTCCTGAAGGACCGCATTTCACAAGAATTGTTGCGATTCGCAGGTTACTGCTACCGTCACCTGTAGATCACCGACACGTAGCTGTTAAGTGCTCCGAGTTCACATGTTCATGTCTTCAGTTCACGATATCATTGAAAGAGCGCAGAGCAATAGCAGCGTTGAGCTCGCAATTGGTGTCAACTCGAAAGCGCGAGAGGAGCGCTCGGTTTACAGATTTCTTTCTCTTTATCTGGTCGAAGAACATGTTGGCTCTAGCCTTATCTTTTAATCGAACTATTGTCCATACCGAAGCCATTGTGGCTGCAATGATTACGTATGTCAGAACTGCTAGCGAGGATATGGCTCCAGCTGGCCAGCAGTGTGGATTGCCCAGTAGAGTTTTGGATAGGAAGTACTGGTGATGGCAAGACTTTGGTCGTTTACACAATTTTGTGTGTTCACGTACTTGGTCATGCTCTAGAGTTCGTAGGCTGACGTTCAACCCTTGATGTGATGGTGGTATTGGTGGGATGTAGCTGACGGATCCGTTGGTGTCATTCATCGATTGGCATTCATTACCAATGCACAGCTCGAACTAACCGTTCGTCGGAGGCACAGTGACGACCCCTCTATAGCATGAGACCATCGGACTGTTACTTTCCGCAGTAGCTGCGGCCACTACTGACATAAGGAACATCAGAGAGGATGTAATGACGTTTTAGAATGCACTACATTGGCTTCCATGCTTCGGAAAAATTCATAGGCTCGTGTTTTTGAGCCGATGTAAGGATTTACTCGTCTGTGATTCGCACTGTTGTCGCTGACGTGAATCACGTCCTCTGTGGTACCCTCTTGTACCGTTTCGGCTCCCGCCTGTTGTAGTATGCCACGTATTTCAGGAGGATATATTTTGTTTAATGGCGGCTGGATAATTTTGTGGTTTTTCATAAGTACTTTGGCTGATCTGGCTAGGCCATCTGCAGAAGACATGACCTCAATGACCTTGCCATAGAGCAAAGACCGTCTAGGGATTAGGTCTTGCTCGATAATTACGATCTCGCCAACTCTAGATAATCCGAAGATCTCCCTGACACAATGAATTGAAATTGGTAGTCAGCCGATGGTCAGATTAGTACTTCATCGCTCACAAACAAGGGTGGCACCAGTCCACTAATCCCGGTGATATAGAACACTTGGTTGGTCTAGGCGGGACCCAAGACTTACCGCGAGATACCGTATAAACTCTAATCAGCTGTCACCTGTATTTAAACTACCCCTCTAAAATATCGGCGCTTTCAAGAACCCTTCGTTTTGGCAATCAGCTATTTAGGAGAGATGCCGTGTAGCCCTCAGATATAATCAAGCATCCATTTAGTTCTGTGTCAGTTCAGTACAGGTGCACTGTCGAGGTCATCTGCAAATGAAGGCGTGCAAGCAAATTCGTGGAGAAACGAAAAATGTGATAATGGAGCTATGTTCTGCTTCTGACCAAGAGCCCAGTTATGGAGATCATTAGACTTCAAGAACAGATCCGCATTCCACGGTCGCGCCTCTCCTTCTTGAAGGGCCGATTTCGGAGTATTCAGGAGGTCATCGTCATCTTCTCTCCGGGACCTATCCGGATATCTTCGTGCGCGCTGTGGAGCAGCTTCACAAAAGCAGCATTGCAGAAGGGCATGCGATATGCTGAGAATCCCCCTTGCCTTCACGTCTAAGCCCTCGAACTCTATTTCCTGCTCGCTGCATCCGTGAATTTCCCATCCGTGGGGTACCATGTACTTACGCATTGTCAGTGGATATTCGCCTTGGTAGGAAGGCACACGTATGTTCAATTAGATCAGAAATGTCCAGTCTGAAATCATTGCTTCGAACAACAGGAAGCCTTGAATGGGGCTGTCCTACATGGTGATTCCCAGGAGCCTATCTGACCCGCTATGGACCTCCCAATCTTTGGCTTGTTCATAGTCAACGGCCGGAGCGTCGCCCGTGCAAAATAGACGAATCGATTAAAGCCGAGTGATCAGTCAGTAAAAATTAATATGTGCTTTATGCCCGAGCGACAACGTCACTCCTGGCGCAATCTTCGGAGAACGGTCATTTGACTGGAGCGCACCTTTCACAATAGAGGACGAAGTCCTAGTGTGTGTGTATGTGTGTGTGTGTGTTTGTGTGCGTGTGCGTGTGTGTGTGTGTGTGTATATATGCAGAAGGTAGTCGAATCAACCCTCCATTGTCGTCTACCTCCCGATTAGGAGGGCAAGGTATATGATGAATGCTACTTTCTGGGAATGTTACTCCGTTTTGAGCACTTACTCCAGGCTTAGTCGTTGCTGAATCGGCCCTTGGTTCCCTCAACCCCAACGCGTGTAGACTACGATAATCAATTTCTGAAGACGACATTCTCATACCTCCTTCCAACCCAAACAGCTTCCATTTGGAGATCTGCTCTCTAGTGCAGTGAGCGAAATAGTCTCCGCTTTGCAAACAAAAAGCAGCACTCGGAGGAGTTTTCACCAATGCATTTTTTGCGACACCTGGGGATTTGCTCTCAGTCTTCTACCTAAATACTGATCTTGAATGACGCTCTATAGCGGCATCGCCGCTACAAAAATTGTTGCGAAGGGATGAACGAGCGCCTGGCAGGAATGGTTCTGGTCGTTGCACCACAGTCGTTTTTCGAGTAACCCAAGGATGCTTCAGTCAGCGTCTCCGTTCCTCCAACTGGAAGGCGAACCTCCCTTGATGCACTTCAACCTTCAGTCTAAGTGATTGCAGCTAGCGCCTGCAGCGAAGTTCGAGTGATGCGCGTTCTGCTTGAGAGCGTCGACGACAGGACTCTGACCGCCTTTAGCTCTCCCCAACGGAGCCACTGCGTCCTGCGATAGTCAGGGTAGCAGAGGACGAAGTGGAGAGAAGCGTGTGCACGTTATCGGCGACGACGCATCACGTGCCGTGACCGAGCGGTGTAATCCTGCACTTCCCCGCTCTGCAACCGGGGGACTTGCGTCGCCGGTTCCATTAGCACCCCAGCCAGGCTCAAACGTGAGCTGCGATTTCTGCCAAAAATTTACGACCTCCCCCCCCCCCCCCCCCCTAGAAAATCGATTCAATCTTAAGTTGTCCCTTGTGTTGTACACAATTTTAGAAAATGTGAAAAAAAGAAAAAATTATTATTAATATTTAATTAACAAAGTTTTGACGCAAGTAAATCATTTAAGAGATTTTTCAGGCATGGCATTGACATGGTGACATCCTGAGCGTCGCTTCTTCTACGGAAATCAGATGTCATGTGGATTTGCAGAGTTATTGCATTAGATAGTAACCTTTTTAACCATTTTTCAAAACAGCTGAAATGGATCGATTGCTGCTCAACTTTAGCAGTGACGGCGCGATACATTTTTTAGTTTAGAGATGTAACTACTGAAGCTGAAAGTGGATCTTACCGAAATTTAACCTTCAATTTGTAGCAGGGAAAAAAATCAGGCCTCTTAAAAGCTACCTCTCATCTGATCAGGCGGAGTGATTTTTCTATTCTGATTCCCAAAACCTAAATATTTCCTGAACAAGGCTACCACTGGAGTTGAAACTGGAGTCTACAAGAGCACAGCTTTTAATTAGCATTTCTTCAAGAAATGAAGTCTTTCCTAAGCGAGCTATCAGGTGAGGTCATGCTCAATTTTTTTGAATAAAGATTTTTCTACCCGAACAAAACGACGTTTAGAGCTGAGATCTAGCTTTAGAAAACGATAATTTCTATTTTATGTATATTCCAAATTCGACCCATTTCTAAGCGATCTTCCCTGCGATCAAGTGAGGTCATGCTCAAATTTTTTTCAAAATTAAATATTTTCTTCCTGAACGGAACGATAATAATAATAATAATAATAATAATAATAATAATAAAAAGGATAAAGAACGGCGTTACTCAATCCCTTCTGGGATGCGCCAGCGCATTCTACTTCTACGGGATGTCGTGGAGGCAATTTGAATGCGTATTTGGCCATACAATGACTTGCGGTGGCCAGCCGATGAACAAGTCAGCGCTTTATCCTTCCCAGACAAGTCTGGTACCAATTCATCGACCCCGGAGGGATGGAAGGCTTGGTTGGCCTGGGCGGGAAATCCGAACCAAGAACCTGGTATCGGGTGCACGCGACAGTCGCGCCTCCTCCGACTGCGCTACACGCGCCCATAATAATAATAATAATTTATTACGATGTATAAGACAGTAAGAAGTGAGCAATGAAACACAGAACCTGAGAAACGAAAAGAGATCAGATAATACAGTACAATCGCTTTAAGGATAAAACTAAAACTAGTTAAACAACGTTGTGAAGTAGACGAAACAAAAGAAGATGTAAACCTTAAAAAGTTAGGATGTATTTTGAGGCCAGACGCTTGAAAGCAACAAAATTGGCTGAGGAGTGGCTTAGCCCAGTTCTTAAGGAGATGAACGCTCTTACTGCAAATGAGTGGGCTCGCATACTAGCTTTAGGCCGGCCGTAGCTCAATTTTACATTGCGACCCCTGGTTATAGACGATACTGTTTTATAGAAAGCCTTGCCGTCCATATTACACAGTCCAGAAATTATTTTAAACAACATACAGACATCCCTCAATTTTCAACGACTTTCTAGAGTATGAATTCCAAGAAATTTGTTCCTAACTCCAGATCTAGGAATGCGAGAGTAGAAAAATCCACCGTATCTAATCATAATCTTTCTTGTGAAATTATTCTGAATCTTTTCGATCGCTTCTATATCCTTTTTCTTCCAGGGAGAGAAGACTGTAGTGCCAGATTCTAGAATTGGTCTGACATAGGTTTTGTATACCTTGAGCAGCACATCCTGGCCAAACCCTTGAAAATTTGGTATGTCCGTGCATACGCCCTCCTGCAAATATTTTTGTAATGCTCGGAGAAATCCAGCTTATTATTATACGAGAGTTCTAAATCAATGACTCTGTCAACTACGGAGATATCATTTCCTTCGGTGTTGAACCGCGATGGGTTATCTGAGTTGCCTAGTCTCACATGTCGCGTCTTTTCTCATGTGTCTTGGTGCTAGGGGTAACGACCAGGTACGGGCCCACTGAATAACGGCGTCAATTGCAAGCAGCAAATTTCCAGAGAAGACACTGTTTGATTCAGCATAAATTTTGATGTCATCGGCATATTGCTTGCGCTTCACTCCAAATCCATGTACAACCTGCGGAAGGTCAGATGTATATATGGCGAAAAGAAGAGGAGATAAAACTCCTCCTTGAGGAACCCCACTTCCCACCATCTTGACATCAGAGTAAGAATCATTCACTTTAACCGGAAATGTTCTTCCCGTGATAAAGTGTTGTATCCATCTAACAAGCATTGGATGAATTCCATATTTCACAAGCTTATGAATTAGTTTACTGTGAGAAACACGATCAAAGGCTTTTGCAAAATCGAAGTAAATCACATCGCATGCCTTTTTGTCGTTCAACAAAAGCGTCCAGTCGTTCCAGTAAATTGGTCTCAATTGAGCGACTTTGAACAAAGCCGTGTTGGCTCTTAGGAATTATCGAATTTTTGTCAAGGTGACCTCTTAAGTGGTCTTTTATTAATTTTTCAAATATGCGGCAAAACACTGATGTGAGGCTGACAGGTCTATAGTTGCTAGGGTCGTAAGTTGGTTGCTTCTTCAAAATTGCTGTAACATATGAATGCTTCCATCGGCTGGGAATTTCGGCGTACATCATGCTTTGAAAATATAAGCTAGAGGCTTTGCGATTAAATGAGATACTTCCTTAACGAATTTTCATGGAATATTGTCTGAAGTGACTGAGAGGGAAGCTGGCCATTTTTCTAAGAGTTCATAGATCTTTACTTCATGAAACCAAGGAAAAGGAAATTCATCGGGAATTTAATTGTGGGATCAAATTCTGGAAGACTGTTATCATTGCAACCAAAATTTTTGCAGAATTGGTCGGCAAGTATGTTCGCTTTGTCATAATCTTAAATAGCTCTGACATCTCCATTACTCACTGCCGGTACGCTACTCTTAGATTTAAGTCTCTTTTTCAGATAGCTAAATAGTGACCACTTTTCTCCTGATTGGATTATTCTTCGTTCTACACTGCGGTTGTATTTTTCTAATTTTTTTCTCGAAATTTTCTGAGAACACTCTATATTTTCCCCAATCATCCGGAGATTGTGTTATACAAGCGTTCGAATACAAGCAGCTTTTATGCTGAAACATCCCTTGTAGGTATTGAGGCAGTGAAGTGTTTGTGGCGACTACGCGACCTCATGGAACAAACATCTGAATGGAGTGATGTAAAATACTGAAAAACATATCATATTTCTCATCAATGCTTCCTACTTGTTCAAAAGACTCAATCCACATAACGTTCCCTAGGTATTGGCAGACTTTTGCATAATCGGAAGAAAATTTGACGATAAGTGGCCACTGATTCAGGAAATTCAACAGAAACATCAAAGGAAACGCTTGCATGATCACTTGATCCAACTGGCGTCTTAGTAATGATGTTGCTGATAAAGCTTCTGTCATTTGAAAGAACCAAATCAAGAAAATGTTCTCCTCTAGTCGGGGTCTTGACATATTGTACAAACTCATGATTATTTACGAACTCCAAGAAGTTTTGGCTTGAACCCGTGAGAGCAGATTCTGAATGGTTGTTCCAGTTGATGCTAGGGAAATTGAAATCTCCAACGACTAAGGACGGGTTTTCAATGCTAACAAGATCACTAGTGGCGCTAATGAGTTGAGTAAAATTCTGAGCAGGAGGGAGTTCGATACACAACCACCAGCCTGAGTGGGGTAGGGTCACAGAGGACATCAACTGCTAATATGTCATAGCTTTTACAAAGGCTTTTCGAAAACACGTTCACATATTTCAGGTTTTTCGTTAAGAGAACAAGAACTCCTCCTCCTAACAGCCTATGTAACTCATATTGTAAATTCGAGGCTATTCGTTGCGACAGAACTCTGTCGCAACGAATAGCCTCGAATTTACAATATGAGTTACATAACAGCGATCCCAAAGTATGACGAGACTTCAGCCAAGTTTCAGTAAAGATACACAAATCATATCTACTAGCCAAAGCTAAGTCAATTTCCTTGGCATTCTTAGACAAAGATCTGACATTGGAGTAAAAGCAGTGTGCAACACAGCAGACGACTGCTGTGTTGGATAAATAAGCCTTTGACTGGGAAGAATCGCAAGTGGGGAGCTCTTTTCAGTGCGAGGCGTTGATGAAAAGTAGACGGAAGAACTACTTTTATAAGTCCATTCCTGCCAGGCACAAGTTTACCTAATCTATACATGCACATCGGGAACGATTCAACTCCAGGAAAGATAAAATTCTTACAACACGGTTGAAATCATGTTGCACACGATCAGCTACAATAGAAGAAGACAATTCTCTGACACCGCTTAATACAATTGAACGCTGCCGTTCACACTCATGAAAATTGTCATACTCAGAAAAAGTCTATTGCTGTTACACCCTTCTTCAATCCATCACAAGATTTAAGTTGCATGATCTTTCTTTGCAATGCGTCCAACTCAATGCGAAGAGGAGAGTTTTCCTTAGCAAACTGCGCATTTTCTGAACGAAGGAGATTGTTTTCTTCGACAATGCAACTTAGCTTGGTGGTGACGACCAAAAGGGTTGTTTTGACACAACTTGGAATGTCCTTGCACTCGTCCAAGTCTTTGATCGCCTTTTCAAGACACTCCGTGGCGAGCTGAGGAGACCACGCCCTAGGGCGTTTGTGACTCTTAAAAGAAACTCCAGCCGGGGTGTCCATGCAGATACAAGAAGAAACAATTTAAAAGGATAAAATAGACCTATTGAAGCGACCCAGTAACGAAGGGCAAATGACACTTTATTGGTTGGGGGTCGCACCCAACCTCCACGCCAGAAATCGATGACGAATATATAACAATTCACCTGCTAAAGTGGCTCAATGCAGTAAGAATAACTGTTTTCTCCAGCCACAAGAGAAAAAGACAAGCCGATGAGAATAAGAAGCCTCGTCAACCGATAGATGTCGTTCCGTAGTAGACTGGCAGAGGAGCAGAACACTGTGATCAGAGCGGGGCCAAGACACGAACGCTCACCGGCCCGACATACGAGAACCAACTAGCTTTAGAAAACGATAATTTCTATTTTATGTATATTCCAAAATCGACCCATTTCCAAGCGATCTTCCCTGCGATCAAGTGAGGTCATGCTCAATTTTTTTTCAAAATTAAATATTTTCTTCCTGAACGGAACGTTGTCTAGAGAGGACACGTAGCTTTAGAAAACGATAATTTCTATTTTATGTATATTCCAAAATCGACCTATTCCAAAGCGATCTTCCCTGCGATCAAGTGAGGTCATGCTCAAATTTTTTTTCAAAATTAAATATTTTCCTCCTGAACGGAACGGTGTCTAGAAAGGACACGTAACTTGAGATAACGATAATTTCTATTAAATATTTATTCCAAAATCAAGTCTTTCCTAAGCGATCTTCCTTGTGACCAGGTGGGGTCATGCTCACCTTTTTTCAAAAATTTTTCTACCTGAACGGAACGATGTCTAGGGGTGAGATGTAGCTCCACAAAAGCCCAATTTTTGGTTAATAAATGACAAAAACGCAGCTCATCTGGAGCTATTTTCGATGTGATCAAGAAGGATGGATCACTGGTCGATCGCTCGTCAACGTGATTGGAAGGTGCTATATTTGTACTTTGTTCAACCGATTGTAACTCGTACAGTTTTGGGATTTGTGCAAACGAGGGTGGCACTCAAAATACTAGAAGAACTACTCTTTCTTATGAGCATAAAACCATCTTTCAAAAAAGGCGTCCTCATGCGCGGCAGGGAGGTTGCGATTTTTGCTCGAAAAAATTGGAATATTTATACAAAAATGGACATAACTCACTTATTTTTGAGAGATCTGCAAATGCGGGTGGCATTCAGAAAACTAGAAGAAATTTTGTTTCCGACGATCACAAAACCTCCCTTAATAATGGCGTCTTCATGCGCGGCCGAAGGGGTGCGATTTTTCTGCCGATTTTTGACAATAACCGCAAAGAAATCGCTGCCCTTCGGTCGTGCATGAAGATCCCTTTTTCAAAATTTGATTTTGTAATCATAAGATAGAGCATTTCCTCTAGTTTTGCCACTAGCTTTTGCGCAACTCTTAAAACTAAGCGAGTTATGATCGTTTAAGTGCGGGTATCTGCATTATGTGACCTCGCAGGAAGGAAAGGTCTTACGCAGTTAAACGGTCATAACTCGTTTATTTTGAGAGGTGTGCAAATGCGGGCGGTATTCAGAAAACTAGAGGAAATGAGTTTTCTGATGATCGCAAAATCGTTTTAAAAAAGGGGATTTCCATGCTCGGCGCGATTTTCGGCAAGTACAGTACCGCCGCTAAACATTCAACCAAACGACGTTTGCGACGCAAAAACGCGTTTTTTGCGTCGCATCATGATAACTTTGTTCAAAGTAAAGCCTTTCTCACCAAAATTTACAAGCGCTCCTAGCGTCATCCTACCTACCAATGGGCGTGCAACCGCCATTAAAAAGTGGATGAAGCCTGAAAACCAGTGCCGCAATTAAGGAGGGTCCTAATTACTGTGACCCGACCCAGCACCGTCGCCGAGTCTCGCCTAATTATGTCCCCAGGCGCAAATAGTGCTGCCCAGTTGAATTTTAAAATTTTTAAACCTAATTAAATTTTATTTTTCTGCTGTTTGTGACCTTTTCCTGGCAGCGATAATTCATTTGATGCCAAATTTGGCAGGAAAATATGCATGAGTCTGCAACTGCTTCAACCGATTTTGTTTATTTCAACGGAAGCATCCTCAGCCTAAACCTGTTATTGTAGCTTGCAATCTACTCATCTTTAAGGAGGGAAAATGACATAGAAAATTTACGTTTCGGGTTCACTTTGAGCATTTGTGTGCTGGTTGCAATTCGTCAAAACTGCAAGTGAACCTTGATAAAAAGCACGATTTTGGCTGCGAATATCTACGTTCTAAGAAAAGGAGTTAGTCCAAAAATATTTTGGCTAACCGTACGCAATGTAGAGACTCCAAGTATCAATTATCGAGAAGCCGGAAGATCAGATGGCCGAATTTCAGCTGGTTAAAGTGAAGACTTCTTTCAAAAGTGCGACTGAGCTTCTACAGCGTTTCATGTTCAGTCTTTGCAGAAAGAATGCTGGGAAGCCCAGCATTCATATTAGGTATTTTTTCGCTCAAAATTTTCAATCAGTCCAGATGCCAATATTTTGACGCACCAGATCGAGCGTCGATGTAGAGGTCTTCTTCGACCATAATTGCACTGACCTGACATGCCCTACAGAGACATTGCACTCGGCTGCATGACCAACGAATTCCTCACTTTTCTTTCTCGTAATTACGGGCCTGTCCGACTTTATGCAGCTCACCAATATCGATCCATGCTGCCAAATCTCGATGAGTTTTTGGGTTTTCCCAATTGCGTACATCATATTAGGTTGTCCGGAAAGTTCTCAACGTTTTGAGTGCTTCACTTTGAACTAACATGACTTTCTCAAATGTTATCGGACTTAGTCGAAATAAGCATCGCTCGAGTCAGCACACTTTTGCCGACGGGGAACCAGTCGACTTATTCCATCAGCGAAAGAATTAGGTGGTCGAGATTCGATAAAATTCACGAAAGCTGTTTTGGCTTGGTGTTAACTGGTGATGGTTTTACCAGCGAGAAAGTTCTGAAGGTGTTGAAAAGATGGCAGTCGGTTAGTGAAAGGCGTGGAGAATATGACGGGCGAGGCAGAACTTCAACCCTTAGTTCGTTTAATGTTCGAAATTGTGGCGATTTGCGAAACGTGTGGCGGGCACTATCGTGCAAAAGAATCGGGCCTCTTCTGCTGGTTAATGCTAACTGAAGTTGACTTGATTTTTGGTGTATTTCATCGATTTCCTTACAATAAGACTTTGCTGTGATCGTTTGGCCTGACGCCGAAAAGTTGTAATGGATCACACCAGCCGCTGACCACCACACAGTGACCATTACCTCTTTTGGTGGAGGTTCGCCTTCGGAAAATGCCTAGGGGGTTCGTCGGCGTCCAACCACTGCTCGGAACGTTTACTGTTATCATACAGAATCCAATTTATCACAAGTGATGATTCGATCCAAAAAGGGGTCCGTTTTGTTGCGTAAAAGGTGAGAAGAACAAATCTCGAAATGTGACAATTTTTGCCGCTCACTCAACTCTTGGGGCACCCACGTTTTGAGCTTTTTCACCTTCCCAAGGCGTTTCGAAGCATCCCCAACTGCAGTTCTACTGATATCTAGCTCTTCCGCGATTTCGCGAACTGTTTAGGATGTTTCGGCGTCGTCGTCCAGGATTGCCCTTGATCGACCGCTACAGGATCATCTTCGAGGCTGAAACCTCTAGTCCGGATTTTACTGAACCACTGGCACACAGTGCCTTCTCCAACACTATTAGGCCCCACACTTGATCGATATGTCAAGCTGTCTCGGCTGCGGATTGTCCCAATTTGAAGTTGAAATAAGATATCGCTCGGAATTGCTTTTTCGACATACTCCAATAAGCCCTTCAAGAACATAAATATAAACCAATGTTTAAAAATTTTAAAACAATTTTTTAGTCAGACAGAGCGAAAAATTCTGTGCAGAAAATAACGTTAATGCGCAATCAATACAAGTTGAATTTTTACTTGATAATAAACGAATGAAAGGTAGCAACACAAAACGCTGATAACTTTCCGGACAACCTAATAACATGAATTTGTTGGCTGAAAATTTCAGTACGATTTCTTTCACGCTTTCATTCGCTTACTCAAAAATGAACTCTTCGTTTGAAATTTTATAAAATTCTCGATTTTTGTAGAAAATAATGGTTTATATCCTGTTCTAAAGAGCAGAACCGCGGCAGTTTTTACTGCCAAAAAGGGATTGCGCCATGCAATTGTCCAACACGTCGCGATTTTTATCCGATTGGTAGCAAAATTGCTGTTTGCATGGAGTTTTACGCCTGTAAACAATATAACAAAGAAATTTGTAAAAAGCACACATATTCTCACTTTCACACTTTATGTAAGCAGTGTTCACACTATCAGACAAATAAAAATCGCGACGAGCTTTTCAAGTGCAGGGCGCAATCTGGTCTTTGATGCACTAAGTGATTGCTAAAACTAAATAAATAAAACCTATGCTCTTGTGAACCTCAGTACCGGCTCCAGTTGTAGCCTTGTTCAGGAAATATTTAGTTTTTGGGATTTCTTGAAAAATCCAATATAGGAAAATTTGAGCTGATCGGCTGAAAGGTGGCTTTGGAGAGGCCCGTTTTTTCCTGCTACAAATTGAAGGTTAAGATCCGTTTTCAGCTTCAGTGGTTACATCTCTCAACTAAAAAATGTGTCGCGCCATCACTGCAAAAAATAAGCAGCAATCGATCTATTTCAGCTGATTTGAAAAGTGGTTAAAACATTTATTGCTTAATGCAATAATTCTGCGAAGCCAAATGAGGACCGGTTTTCGTAGAAGAAACGGTGCTCAGGGTGTTGCCATGTTATTGTCATGCTTAAAAATTCTTCATTTAATTGATTTATTTGCGTCAAAAATTTTACTAATTGAATAATAATAGTAGCTTTATTAATTGCAGACCTCTGTTTACAACACTTGCAAAAGAACGGTCCCTTCGAGGAATTTTGTCTTAGGAATCAAATAGAAGTACGACCCCCCCTTCAATTTGAACCCAAGTGCGACCCCCTGCGATTCTCGCACCCCACGCCTGAGCCTAATCCCAGCAGAACAACGGCCTGCCAGCAAGCCTGCGCAGGGGCTTTCGGCCTCGACTGCCGCCTTGTTTGCGCGAAGAGAAGCCGCAGACAAGACATGCGGGTCAGGCCGCTCTCCGTGCCCTCACGCAGGCCTCTCCCTCTGTGAGCGCCGGCGTTGACAGGACCAACACAGCCGTGTCGTGTGGGTCTGCTCCGCCAGTTCTTTCGGGGAGGGAAAAAACACGACGATCTGCCGACAGTTTGCAGATGCGGAACAACCGGTTGACGCGCCTCGACGGACAACTGAGACGAGTGCCGCGGCGGCGCCGGCTGCGAGGGAAGGGCAGTCCGGGGGAGAAGGTTGGTTATTTTAGTTCCACTGAGCTCGGAACGATTATCCACCTAGAGAAATGTTCAGGTAAAACGGGACATCGAGTTCGAAAGAGATCCGGCCGGTATTGGTCACGTATGTGTACCAATCATGTGGGTTAAAGAAAAAACAAAGCGGGTTTTCTACGAAGTGAGTGATAATTAATATCCATTACTAAACTAATGGTCACCTTCCACACTTTTCAGAAGCTGCAAGAGTGGAGGAACGAGGACGCGCAGCATAACTCCACTGCTAAAGAGGAGTACAGGAAGTTACTTGATAATGTCAATAACAGTCGGACGCTGAGTGAGTTTAGCGAATCAAGTGGCAATGAAATCGTACTACAAATTAATTTTGATAAATTTTGTAGCACGCGAGGAGAAGGACGAAATCCTCATTTTCCTGCACAACTACGAGAGACGCAGGTGCACAATAGGAAGGTATGGACATCTAAAACTGAAATTGCCTTCTTTTCTCCCAATGTGATGGGTACCCTTAGAAGTGTCGCCAGTCGCGGTGTCACAGTGACTATGGAGAACATACCGAAGTCGCTGGCGCTTCATGCGAATGGGGAACTATTCCTTCAAAAGCGAACCTCGACAATGCATATCTATTACACACAGGAGATCATAGAGGTATACCTATTATCAAACTTTCAACCGTTTACTATGTCGATGATATTTTGATTTTCAGTTGGCGTGCCGCAACGGTCTAGGGGCCCTGGTGGGAGATGGGATGTTCTCAATGCATCCCTGTACGAAGGAGAAGAATGGCCAGCTGTATACGATACACGGTGTATGCGAGGGCAAGGTACATCATATCCATATTCGGAATCTATGGTGTTGATCAGTTCGTTGGGCAATCCCCTTTAAGGTCCATGTACCGTTGTTGTACGCCATAACAAACAGCAAGACGTACAGCACCTATGCAGCTATCTATGGAGAATTAAAAGGTACGTTGCGGTAATCCAAGGAATCAGTCTACCAGTCGATTTTCGAATTTTAGGAGCACTGGCCCGAGTGCCTGGACGACATCACCTGGAGCTGAGGATAATCCTGGATTACGAGCGAGCCGCGATTAAAGCCGCAAGGAGGGCATTCCCGAGGGCCACCATCGAGGGATGCGCTTTTCATCTTGCGCGCGCATGGAACAGGAGAGGGGATCAGGTGGGTTTGCGAAAATTTATACGAGGTAGGGACCGTTGTAGGCGAGTTAAACAATGGTGGGAGACACTAAAGGGTATAATTTTTTTACCACCCGATTTGCACCCAAGGGTACCGGCCCTCAGCCGAGTCCCTGTACCCAGTGATCACCCAGTTTATGAACCTTGTCGGGCTTTTCTTACATATTTTCAGGAAACATGGCTGCGCGGACCGTTTGCGGGAATCTGGAACAAGTGGAATGTGAAGACACTACGCACATCTAATATCGCGGGAACATTCCACAGGTTCGTCATTAACCAACTGAGCTATTTCGATCGAATTTTGTTTTCTTCAGTAACCTCCTAGCCGAAGTGAAGAAGAAACGGCCGCCGCTCGAGACGTTGGTGAAGGTGCTGAAGTCGATGACCGCACAGTCGAAAGCAAAACTTCTCCATCACCAAAGGGTAGGTAATATACCAAGGCCACCAAGGAAACAAAAGAGACAATGCCTATTTTTAGCACCCGTACGCTCCGGAACCGTTGAGGGAGAGAGACAAGCGGCGTTGACTTAATGTAAACACGGCCATGAGGAAGTTCGAGCTTCGAAGAGCACGGGGACACTTGTCTACAAGGGTCATAAACACCTATTGTAGGCGGATGTCCCACCACGTCTCGGACAAATCCAACTTGTAGAAAAAAAGTTTTTATTTGTTCTTATCCCGGTTTATTTCAAGGTTTTTGTATGTACATACAACCATTGTTAATGATCTTTTCCAGCCGATGTCAGTTCTACTGATGAGGGACCGATCGACACAGGCACAGACATGCAGGTTCTTGTATTTACGTGTACTTGTATATGAGTGTTTTAACTGCACATTTATTTTTTAATGAATAAAGTGATTTAACAATGCACTGTTCGACTCCTACCTTGCTGATGAAGGAATGATTCTGTGATCTTTTCCAATATTCTTCTACACGCTATATCGATTTCCGACCTTGTCATTAACAAGAGACCGTCGGCTATTTAGCGCGCAATGGAGGGTCCAAAAGGTCAATTAGTGCCTAGCATCGGCGGACAGATCGCCGGAAAACTAATCAACAGATTGTTAGGGACCACATGGGATTGAAAAAAGACGCTAAATAATTGTGAGCAGGCCTGGAGATGTGAGAAAGAGTGGAAGGATAAGTAGTGTAAGGGCAACCTCTGATATTCATGTTCAGCGACGTCGACTACCCCCAGGGCTGAGGTTTCAGACCGCTTGAACGTCGTCCACAGAAGATCGATGATTTGGTCAACACTGACTGATGGCGATCGAGACTCCAAAAACAAATTTCAGATTCATGTTCGGCGACTACCCACCCACTGCTGAAGTTTCGGGCCGTTTTGATCGTCATCAGTCGTCATTAAGTACCAACAATACGCCGTATCCCCACTCCAGTTGTGAGGCACGGACGGAAGGACGGAAATACACACACTACTCTTCTGTATGTAGTAGCAAACCTACCTTCAACGCCAAACTGCGCCTCTAAGGCCTCTGTTATACTCCCGCGGGAGCATCCGCGGAACGTCCGCGGACCAATGGTGCACGGCAGAGGCGGGCGTGGCGAGGCGCGGCGATTGGCCAGGTGAGGAGTCTCGGCGCGATTCCCGCCCTTCCGCGGATGCTCCCGCGGGAGTATAACTCAGGCCTAAAGCGATTCTGGGCTCAACCTGCTCAATCTGCGTGAACATTGGCGTCGTCGCGTCTGCGGCGCTCGACGCCATCTCTGCGGTGTGGCGGCCGACCTCTTGACGGCCGCCGCGTCAGCTGCCACGCTGGCCAGCCCCCATCGCCGCAAACGCGACAGTAAATCGTTTTAAAAGATACCCCCCCCCCCCAATGGGGACCGGTGCAAAATATAGGTTCACTTCAGAAAAAAAACTGATTAGTCACAAAATTACCTACAGCCAATATGAGATTAATACTTTGTCACATCACCTTTGTTGTGACAACATCGAAAACTCTATTTGGCATACTACTGATAAGGTTATCAATAACAGTTTGCTCAACATTGGTTCATGCATGGAGTATTGTGTTCTTCAGATCAGAAACCGAAGTCTAAATGGTTCCATTTTTGTACCATTTGCGTACAAGAATGCCCCACAAGTTTTCTAGTTTTCGGGTTGAGATTTGGAGAACAACTAGGCCACTCCAAAGGTGAATTCTGTTGGAGTTAAGCCAATCCTGTGATATATGAATGGATGCATTGTCTTGTTGGAAAATAAGGTTGTGCCTACGAAATCTTTTGAAACATGACATAAGGTAATCTCCGAGCAATTTCTGGTAGTCTTCGCTGTCCATTCTACACCGAAAGAGCTCCAAGGCAACAAGTCTTTATCCAGAAAACGCATTCCAAACCATGGGGCTTTTACCACCAAACATGGGTCTGGAGAATACTCGCTCCTCTTTCCTCAGATCTCTCCAGTAGTGTAAAAAAGTGGAATCTTGGTGGGCCTGACGGGGACAGACATTCTTCTGTAGAGGTTTCCGATGGTAACATCATTGAGCCTCGGCAGCGAGTTCTTCTGGTACTAATGGCAAAATCGGGGGTGAACCTATAGTTTTGCACCGGGCTGTAGAAACGAAAGCAGCGGACGGGTGTCCGTTGCTTAACCCTCTTCGAGCTCCTCACGCAAGTATACTGTAAGCTCTTCCTCGAGTGCAGACAATTTGGCTGCCTTTTTTTGCGCGTACTGACAGGCGGAACCAACACCTAGCGAACTCAGCGATCATCATCCATTCTTGCTCATTTTGTGCAGTGCACTACAGTTTGAGTGCTGATACCATAATAACATGTCCACCGAAACACGAACCATGCCGAACCCATCATGAAATTCGTGCAACTTTTGTAGTTCCGCCATGCTACGGACGTCGAATACCTTTAGCGTTCCAAACGCTGAGGTAAATTTATTCTACTTAAAATACATAAAACTTATGTACGCCCTTTGTTGAATCCAGTGCGTCTGTCTTCTCTCCATATAAGAAAAGGATATAGTTAGGATGGAGAAGGTACAGAATAACTCTACTCTCAATCTTCTCCTTCGAGCAAGTAGCTTCTTGTATTCGCGTGTACCAAAATCTTCAATCTGAAACAAAAATCTCGATATTCCGACCCTGAAATCCCACCGCAAAGTATTTGATGTGTGTCTCATACATAAGCTGCTACATTTCACTTCTGCTCCTGGCCGTTGTAAATTCTTTCAAATGAAAAATCTCCTACTCGAAGGAAACCTGAAGAGTTATCCCATCCTCCTCCTAGAACCTGGTTGCGAGCACAGTCTTTCACATATAGAGCTGACACAGACTCAAGAGTGGGGTCCGAGAATCGCAGGGGAGTCATACCTCGATTTGGTTCCTAAGACAAAGTCTCTCGGAGGTATCGTTCTTTTGCAAGTATTGCAATCATAGGTCTGTGAATAATAAATGTTTTATTATTACATTATTATAAATGTATCATTATTATTCAAATAATATATTTGCTTTATTCCCGTGTATTAATGTATTATTCCCGTGTATTAAGTTTTATTCCCGTGTATTAAAATATAAATGTATTATTATTCAATTAATAAAATTTTGACGGAAATAAATCAATTAAGTGAAGATTTTTTAAGGCATGGCGACACCCTTAAACTGCTTCTTCTACGAAAAGGAGAAGTCATTTTTATTTGAAATTGTATCTAATAAAAATTTAAGTAGTACTGCATTGTAAGTATTGCATAAGACAATAAATGTTTTGAAGCAGTTTTCAAAATAGCTGTAATGGATCGATTGCTCCTCAATTTTCGCTGAACACACGTTTTAATTGGGAGATGTAACTACTGAAGCTGAGATTGGATCTTACCGAAATTTAACATTCAATTTGTAGCAGAAAAAATCAGGTCTCTCCCAAGCAACCTTTCATCCGGTCAGGTGATTTTTCTATCCTGAATTTTCCCAAAAATAAAATGTTTTCTGAGCAAGGCTGGGTCATGCTCAAAATTTACCTTTTTTTCAAAGGTAATGATTTTTACTGCTAAAGGAAACGATGGGCAAAGCTGAGATGTAGCTTTGAAAAAGCCCAAAAAAGCTCTTGATTGATACACAACAAAGAATGCAGCTCATCTGGGGCTATTTTCGATGAGGTCAAGAAGGATGGATCACTGGTCAATCGCTCGTCGATGTGACTTGAAGGTGCTATATTTGTACTTTGTTCAACCGATCGTAACTCGCTCAAAATTGAGAGTTATGTAAATGCCGGTGACACTCGAAAAACTAGAGGAAATTCTCGTTCTGGCGATCACAAAACTGTTATTCAAAAAGGTCATCTTTACGCGTGGTCGAGGGGGTGCGATTTTTGCTCGAAGAAAAGGAGAAATTCTGCAAAAACTGATATAGCTCGCTCACCTTTAATAGCTGTGCAAATGCGGGCGGCATTCAGAAAACTATAAAAAATTATCTATCTCATTTATGCAAAATCAAATTTTAAAAAGGGATCTTCATGCTCGACCACGGAGTGCGATTTCTCTGCGATTTTTGCGGAAATACATGCCGAAAATCTCACCGATTGCAGTAGAAACCTAGTGGAGTGAATCATCACTTGTATTAAAAACTTGAATAGGCCCCTTCTTGTGGGCATTTTGTTTCACAGCGGGGATTCGTTTTTTGGGTACGTTAAGAGGGATCAGAAGATAAAGCTTTTATCTCTTGGGATGACAGCCAATAAGGATTTGATGAAGTTGTGGGCGCGTTCTGGATAAGAATGACTTGTTCTGTAAGAATATATTTATTTATTATTAATTTATTTACTTATATACTACAATGAGTGCGCCTCAAAACAATCAAATACATCAGAATTATCTTCTTAGCGCAACTAAAACAGAGATGGTGAGAAAGAAAAACGATAATGAGCACACTCAGCTGAAAATTATCTGAGCCCGAAAAATTTGAGCAAATTGGCCGAGGATTATACCACAGATGGTTGCATACGGTGTAGTCTGCCACGAATAAAAAAGAGAGCGGCTGTATCCGTACCAGTTGGCCATGGTACCCTAACTGTATTTGTCAAAGATCCTTGCTGGAGCTTCGGGACACCAATATGCCAACCACCCTCGTGGAATCAGCAAAAGGGTAGCAGCTAAAACAGAACAAGGTCAGAATACACTATTACACTATTAGTACAACCAGTAAGTAGAATCCTCATGATAATTTCAGGAATGGATTACGGCTCAGAACGCTATTTACCACTGATTGCTGATCATTTAAGGAGTAAAACATATTAGAAAACAATCCACATTAAAAGTAGGGCGAAAGATGCTGAACTTAGCAAAAGAAAGTAAAAGACACTGAAGTAGGACCTGCAACGACAAAAACGCAAGGGTTAAAAAAGGTAAGAAAGACACCAAGTCAAACCACCCTACAAAGGAAGAAAACAAATCCCTTAACAATAACAAAAGCTAGAGGAGAACTGCCTAGTCGCAGAAAATAGTGACCATAGAGAAGCATATGTTGCGAGCAAAGAAAGTGAATGAAGGCATGGATAATCATATGGCGGGCGTCGCTACCATATCGAAGGAATATCTGAAACTATTGCTGAACAACCCCTCTTTCTAAGAGCTGTAGTACATCAAAATTTCTTTTTCCAATTTCTTCTCGAAAACGAAGCTGTTCTTAGACTGCAGATTTTCTAGAGGTAGAACTTCCAACCATCGTGCAGCTTTGAAGAACAAAAAGTTAAACAACTTGCTACAACAGATATTTGCGATATGTGGGTAATGCGAGTTGAAAACACCAGTTCGAGCACTACACGGCCTGAAAACGCAGTATTTGTATTGAATATAGTCATACATATCTGCGGCGATCGCCTAGTAACGCGAAGACTCCTGAGACCTCGTACGCTAACTCTGATAGTGAATCTTGGAAAGGGGATATAGAAATTAAGAGATCGATTGTAATTGCTAATGTTTCTGAGTCTAAAGCGAGTAATGCTTCAGCTAGGGTTGCACACGACTTCCATTGTGTTTCGAGTTTACTGGATTTTCTCGGCATAGAATGTGCACCGACCGCTTGTTACCGCATGGGCAAACCACTGCAGAATAGACCCAGGCTCATGAAGGTTGTCCTTCCAGCGAGTAGGTTCCAACGGGAGGCTGTCCGGCGTGCGCCACGTCTGCGTTTCTTCCCTCTCCAAAAGGGTGTATATCTGTGCCCTCCCTCACTTGGGAGGAGAGAGAACGTAGACGTGATCAATGCCAAGCTAACCGTGAGCCTAGGAGTGGCAAGGTCAAGCGTGGGGTTCGATTTTGGCTGAAAACTTACGCCCTCCCCCCTCCCAGAGTGGATCTGGTACGACCCCCGCCCCTTGTGTTTATTTCCTATCCGCATTGAATTTTTACAATTTTATATGCGATTTTTGTACCCTTTAGTAGGTCCTTCTTTCCAGGTGCAGCATCGACTGTGTCAGATTAGTTCAAGAAAGAGCGCTACTGAGTAACTGTTTAATCTAGTAATTTGTTAGAAAAAACGCTGATAAAGGTTTTGTGGATGTAATCTTTTGATCATAATATTCTCTTTGTTTACAGTTGAAAATAAAGCACTTGTCGAATTAACCACGAGTTCAACTTTTCAGGCTTTCCGAGCATCTCATTGACACGGCACATTTTTGTACCTGAAGGAGCAACATCTCCATCCGAAAGTGTACTCTATACAATGCCGGGGGTTAATTGCTAAAGCTGACTTAAGTGCTCTCTTCACAAAATTTTTGACTCACTCTTCGAATCGATGTCGGAATGGCAAACGGAGTATGGACTTGTCACTGAACTAATTTTCTCTCTTCTGCAGGAAACAGCATCAGAAAGTGAAATTGTACCCTATAAAATTTTAAGCCACAGTTTGACACACGGTAATAAAACCTGTTCTTCTAAAACGATCCTCTGTTGAACAGACGCTCCGATTTGTATCAATTTCCGAAAATTTTCGACACCGTCAATTACAGGGTGCGTAAAAAGTATTGACGCACCTACGTTTTGATTCAGCTCCAGCTTTTTCTTTCTTCCCCTCTAGGTTTTTGTGTGTTATTTTTGTTGTCTGTATTGTGCCTAAAAAACACTCACGAAAAAGCTGAAAAAATATGATCGTCATCGTTACGGTGGCCCTTTTTGTGTCTGTTACCCAAAGAGCCGAATACTTCCTTAACAAGAGATTTAGGCGCTGTTCGAAACGGTAGGTGAGGAAAGATATCAGCAACCCAAACGTCAGCTTCGGCTCTGTCATAACAGATGATGGATACAAGAGGTTCACGCACGTTAACGTTCAAATCCGAAATTATCAACCTCTGTCCGATAACGGTAAACAGATAACGCGCGCAGGTGTAGACAGCTTCTCAGACGAGCACAGCTTAAACAAGAATCCGCTGGATTACTCTTTTTAGGCGATTTTGGAGAATGAGGTCTGGGCTGCTTTCAACAGAAGTGACCAGTCGCACAAGGCTACCCTGTTCAAAGCACGGAACGAAATGCAAGCAGGTGTTTGCGGCGCCTGCTCATGAATTTTTCCGTCGTTTTCGCTCCTGTATTTACAGTAAAGGAGCCAATGTCAATTACGAGTTATTCTATCGTGTTTGCAAAATCATTTTCCATATTTCTCAAGTGAATATTTTAAAACTTACTGCGCAATACTATTTCCACAACCGTCATTTAGTGCGTCAATACTTTTTACGCACCCTGTACATGGAAGCCGCTATTTTAACAACCTGCTTTTAACACTTTTATAGTTTTAAGAGCTCTGTGAATTTTTTAGAGACGTCAAACAAACTCCGAAATGTAGTAGGTTACGTGGAGCCATTGCGTTCTCCGATATCATCGATCGCCACTGTAGATAGTCTTCTCGCGGAAAAATTTTCTATCTTCTGAAGGAAAGAAAACACGAGAGCGAAATTGTGCTTCATGGAATTTTAAGTCATGAACATTATACAGTAAAAAGCTAAGCTTCTTCGCAGCGATCTCCAATATGATTAGGGCGGATCGCATTTAAATTTTTCGTTTTTCAAGAAAAATTAATTAATTTTTACCTGAAACAGATCACGCACACAGTTGAAATCTTGCCACAAAAAGTTTCATGTCCTTTTCAATGCACAGTGTAAAAATCGTGGTTTTCTGAAACAATTAGATTGGATCGACCCCCGGTCGATATGGCACGGACGTCATAAAAGCAACGAAATTCGACGTTCACAAAAATGACTATAACTCGATCAGTTTTCGAATTTTAAAAGAGTTAATAACGTTTTGAAAACTAGAGAAAAAGGTCTTTCGAACCATATAGAGACTAGTTTTCAACAGGGAGTTCCTCATTGGGGCGGTGTTGGTTCGGTTTCTGGTCCGGTTGCAGAAATACGTGCCAAAACTCGAATCCCCCGCCCCGTATGAAAACCCCTTTGTTGAAAACTATAAGTTTAAAGCGCATTTTTTCCATTTTTCAAAACGTTATTGGGATTTTTGAATTTCAAAAAACTAACCGAGTTATGATCAATTTTGTGAAGAACTGCTCGTAGACTCTGCACCGTCGACATTGGAGCGATTTCATAAAAGTGATCATAACTCGGTTCGTTTTTCGAAATTCAAAAATCCCAGGTTTTTTCAAAAATAAAAAAGGATGGTTTTTAAACTCATATAAACCAGTTTTCAAAAAAGGGGTCTTCATACGGGGCGGGGGTTTGGTTTTCGGCACGTATTTCTGCAACAACAGACCAGAAATCGGACCCTCACCGCATCCTATGAAGACCTCCCTGTTGAAAACTAATTTTCACAGGATTCAAAGGCGCTTTTTTCTACTTTTCAAAAAGCTATTGACTTTTTTAAAATTCGAAGAACTTTCCGAGTTACGATTATTTATACAACCAGCTCGGCCGCACCGACGGGTTTTTGACGGCTTCGTCGTGGCAATAACTTCTCATCATCAATTGTAGCTGACACCTTTGTCATGGTTTCTTCAGGAAGAACATCTTAACTACGTCGATTAGGGCAAGCTAGAAAAAAAGCGAAAAAATGGACGATATCCACAAAAACGCTTATTTGCCCAATATCGATTGATGGCGATCGACAGTTCAAAAACGAACTTCAGATTCGTGTTCAGCGACCTCGATTACCCCCAGGGCAAAGTTTCGTGCCGCTTGAACGTCATCTTCAAAAAATCGATAATATCGATCGATATCAACTGGTCGACTTCAGATTCGTGTTCGGCGACTTCGATTACCCCCAGGGCTAAAGTTTCGTGCCGCTTGAACGTCATCCTCAAAAAATCGATAATATCGATCTATATCGATTGCCTCCAAAAACTCCCGTCGATGATCATCTAAATGCCCAGGCACGGTTGCCGACGTGTTCGGCACGTCTACGGCTCGCCAGGCACGGTTGTTGACGTGTTTGGCACGTCTACGGCTCGCCATGCATGGTTGCCACGTGTTCGGCACGTCTACGGCTCGCCATGCACGGTTGCCGACGTGTTCGGCACGTCTCCGGCTCGCCATGCATGGTTGCCGACGTGCTCGGCACGTCTACGGCTCGCCATGCACGGTTGCCGACGTGTTCGGCACGTCTACGGCCCGCCAGGCACGGTTGCTGACGTGTTTGGCACGTCTACGGCTCGCCATGCATGGTTGTCACGTGTTCGGCACGTCTACGGCTCGCCATGCATGGTTGCCGACGTGTTCGGCACGTCTCCGGCTCGCCGTGCATGGTTGCCGACGTGTTCGGCACGTCTACGGCCCGCCAGGCACGTCGATGTTCAAAAATCGCTTGCAATACGCAGTGCCCCCACTCCAGTTGTGACGGACGGAAACACGCACACACACACACACACACACTGCTCCTTTATATATAGTAGGATATCACTTCAATTTTTTCGCACAAAAATCGAAGGCCGTATGAAGGCTAGTTTTTGAAAACCGATTTTTATACTGTATGAAAGCTCTTTTTCTCTAGTTTCTAAAAAGCCGTTGGCTTTTTCAAATTTTTTAAAAATTTACCGAGTAATAGTCATTTTTGTGAACGTCGAATTTCGTCGGTCCTATGACGTCGGTGTCATATCGACCAGAGGTCGATCCAATCTATTCGCTTCAGAAAACCATGATTTTTACACTTTGCATTGAACAAGACTTGAAACTTTTTGTGGCAAGATTTCAACTGTGTGCGTGATCTGCTTCAGGCAAAAATAAATGAGTTTTTCTTGAAAAACGAAAAATTTAAATACGATCCGCCCTGATCATATCGGAGATCGATGCGAAGTAGGTTAGTTTCTACTGTGTAATATTCATGACTTAAAATTCCATGAAGCACAATTTCATTCTCGCATGTTCTTTCCGTCAGTAGATAGAACATTTTTCCGCGAGAAGACCATCTTCAGTGGCGATCGATGATATCGAAGAACGCAATGGCTCCACGTAACCTACCACATTTCGGAGTTTGTTTGACGTCTCTAAAAAATTCACAGAGCTCTTGAAACTATAAGAAGTGTGGATTCTACGTTTTAACAGCAGGTTGTTAAAATAGCAGCTTCCATGTGATTAAAGGTGTTGAAAATTTTCAGCAAATGTATAGCGTAGCGTCTGTTCATACAGAGGATCGTTTTGGAAAAACAGGTTTTATTACCGTGTGTCAAACAGTGGCTCAAAATTTTATAGGGTACAACGTCACTTTCTGATGCTGTTTCCTGCAGAAGAGAGAAAATTAGTTCCGTGACAAGTCCATCCTCCGATTGCCATTCCGCCATCGAATCGATTCCAAGAGCGAATCAAAAAATACTGTAGCCAATGCACTTAGGTCGTCCTCTGTAATTAACACTTGAAATTTTATAGACGACGTAATTTAGGACGTAGATATCGCTCTCTGAGGCAGAAAACTGTCGTGTCCATGACTTCCTGAAAAAAAATCTGTAAAAAATGGAAACCTCTCATGGACTCCAAATCTGCCGGCAGAAAATCTTTATTTTTAACAGGTAATGCAATCATTCTTTAAAACTTTTTTAATATAAATTTTTACAATTTCGGGGAACGAAGGAGAGGCTCCACGCCTTCGTAGACATTCATGGAAGAAACAACTTATTAATAATTATAAACATCACCTAAAAACCTGAGAAATAAGAGAAAATCCTCTGCCAAAACCGGAAGAGTACGACCCCCACCCCTCTAGACCCCTTCGATTCCCGAACCTCAAGCTTCACCCTGACCCCCGCGACATCGGCGACACCTTTTCTGAACCCGATCGCCCTTTCCGCGACATCAGCGGCACGTCTACTGACGCCCGCGACAGGACGTCGATGACAATTGTCTGACCCGAACGCCTGTTACTCGACGACTATGAAAAGCCTGATGGACCTACGGAAACACGGATGGAGAAACGGACGGACGGACAGACGGACGGACAGACGGACGGAAGGACAGACACAACCACTTACTCTTTCATATATAGTAGGATATCAATAAAATAAATAAAAAGTGGATCGCTGAGTAATTACACCAGTCGAAGGCGGTCAGCGAAGAAGTCAGAGTTCCATCGTTGCCAGATCGATTGGCTAGCAATACACGGACCCTGGAGGAGCGGCCTGAGTGGGATCCGAATCGATTTAGGATGCAGGCCAGAGCAAGTGCCACCTCCGTAATAGCACCCGTCGCACCCGTAGCCCATAGAGTGGACCATAGAGTTGCTCGAGTGGGCGTCACCAACGTCTCCATTCGTCCCTTTCGCGTGCCAGAGTACTCAGACGGACCCTCGAACTACATGAAGAGTGTCATGTTGTTCCTCTCATGGTCACTTAAAATAGGCAGCTGTTCACTCAATGTTTAGGTGCGCCCTTTTCTGAGAATGAATAGTCCTGTCACTTTTTTGTTCAGCTCTTCGATGGTCTTCTGTGGTATTAGGCTCGTTCGACACGAGCTATTCCTCCCCATAGGCTTCGGCTTGGCTTGGCTTTGGCCCAAAATTACTCTTCGGAAGTGCTTTTTGTTAAGAAACTTTGAAGTGCTTATACCTCTCTTTGTGTTCTCGAATACGGCTTGAGCAGTGCTGATGTGACTGTGAACCTGTCAGTATTTTCCTTCGATTCGGGTGATGGCTTATCAATTTAAGGCCTCCGCACACTTTGCGGCAACGCGGCAGCCACATCTTTAAGCACATGACAGAGACGCAGAGATCGCAGCTGGCGGCAAAACTTGCCGCTGATGTGCCGCCTGGGTGGGAGGCGCGGTGCCGCCAAAGCGGCAGCGGCAATAATGATTAAGGGCTGGGCACACTTCTGCTGCTTGAAGCAGCTCCAACGGTGAAGAATAGGGCAGAGACGCAGAGTACGTGTCTCTGCGTCAGGGGCGGCGGCGCGCTTAAGGCTCGTGCACAGTTCGACAGCGCAGTGAACCACCCATGTTGTAGCATAGGCGGTTCACTGCGCTGTGCCACAGCGCGGAGCCACCGCGCGGTGAGGGGCCGTGCACACTCACCGCGCAGTGGCACCGCGCGGTGCCACTGCGCTGAGGAAATTGGAGCTCCCATTTTCACCGCGCTGTGCCGTGGTGTGGCGTGTAGCCTGCAGGATTGCGTACCATGCGCGCCTCTGCTGGCAACCTTCCAGCTACGCAGCGCTACCGCACCGCGCCGACGTGGGGTATGTGGCAAAAAATGAACCCCTCAGCGCGGTGCCACAGCGCAGTGAAACTGTGCACCAGCCTTTATGGCACACTTCGCTTCAGCGTTGACGCCCAGCGTCAGCGCTGCAAGAGTCAGCTTCACGGAATGAGCTCGGTCATTCCGTGAAGCTGACGCTATCACTCCTGAGCAAGAGATAAGATAAGAAAGATAGGAAAGCCCTTTCCTCAACCAAAGCAGCCAACCGGTCAGCTGAGCGGTGGTTGGCAGTAGTCCAATGCCGACACCAGAGAAAGAAAGAACGACCACCCCTCACCGCAAACATGTCCAGAGCCTGAGAGCGACGCTCCGCCCCGTTTTTGACGCACTAAAGCCGCTGCCGAGTGTGCCCAACCCTTTAATCAACTAATGATCGTGGCGGGGATCTAGGATAGAAACTGATAATGATAATGAAACCGCTTCGGCAATAGAGTGGGGCGAGGATGAGTGCCGCTCCACGCCGTTCTTTTACAACTGCGAGGCAGTTTTGCTGCCTGCCGCTTGCTCCATTGCCGCAAATGTGCGGAGGCCTTTAGTGATATGATGCCGCCCATGATGAGCCTCGAAGGAACAATCGGCTGACGTATGCAGCTTCCAGATAATGCCTAACCGTTAGATACGACAAGCTCAATTATATAGCGGACACAAGCTTACCCGTGTATTACACTGCAAGCTAAGATACCAACTAGAAAAAAATTAGAACAGGCCTTATCAATAAAGAGTGACAGAAAGGCGGAAACACTGAAGCGAGTAAGGCCTGCTCTTTGCATAGATGCGGACCGGAGCACTGAATCGCGCCGCACGCCGCACGGCGTCTACGAATTAGGGAACAGCGACTTATGCCGCCGATACATCTCGCAATCGCCTTAGCTTCGGCAGTTCTTGTTTGTTCATGCCGTTACCAGGTGCGTTGCCTCTGTGCTGAGCTTAGCAGAAGCGAGGAGAGTTGCGCAGGCAAGGCGGGTCCACCTGCGCAGAAGGGCGCGGATGAGGCGCATGTCCTGCACGGCGATCAGTCCCGTCGTTCGCAAGAGTTCCCTAAGTGAACCCTAAGGAATGGAGTATGGAGCCGCATGCCACTCTTCCTCATGCATAGACATCAAAAACAGCGAACGTAGCCAGAATGCAATGCATTTATTTTCAAACGACGCAGAAAACATATGGAGCACTTAGAAACGCCTTCATCTTCTCAGCCGAAGCCGTACAGAGTTTGACCCTTTCGCTTGAGGGCGTACACGATATCCATGATGGTGACCGTGCTTCGACGTGCATGTTCGCAGTAGGTGACGGCGTTCTGAATCACTGACGTGAGGTACATCCGAAGCATGTCCCGAGTCTCCTCGTATACCAGGCCGGAGATTCTCTACACTCCAGCACGACGCGCGAGCCGGCGGATCGCCGGTCTCGAGATGCCGCTGCTGTTGTTGAACATCAGCTTGTGACGACGCTTGCCGGACCCAGTGCGGAGGCCACCAGCACGATGACGCATAAGCAAGACTGGTGCGGTCTTCCGTAAAGGCCCCCTTAAATAGGTTGCCGTGAGCTCAACACGTTCTAAAGGGTTGGGCACACTTTGCTGCGCAGTAAATGCGGCAGCAGCGCGTTGATATCCTTTATCATTGCTGCCGCAGCAAAGGCAGCGAGGTGTGCTCAAGCCTTTATGGATGGCTGTTTCCAGCTCCCGGCCCTGTCGCTTCCTGTAGGAACCAGTGGACGTTCCCGGGAACGTTAATGAATACGGCCACAGATGTAATGCTTCATTCCCTATAATCGAGGAAGGATCGAGTCGGTTCGATTCTGAAACACACTCCGGACTTGAGGGCTCCGTCTCGGCAAATAAACGACCGTCCACAGAGGTTTACGAAAGCAAACTGCGACCTTGTTGATTGTTGATGCTTCGTGAAGCCGTGCACCAAGATTGTAGCAGCATTTTATTTGGCTTCCGTTTCGGCTTCTCCGAAGCTTGGAAGAATCCATTTCGGATTTTCTTCGGAAACTACAATAATTCATTCTGGCGCAGAAGCGTAAGCTGAATAATGTGAAATAAAACGACGCAAAGGAGTTCGCCGTGAAGCCGGTCCAGATTTTTGCGTTGTAACTCTGTTCCATGCGGCACTTGAGTTATGATATCTACGTGCATTTCGTCGCGTCCGAGTCAGAGGCGCTTCTCTCAGAGGCGCTTCTGTCCACTTCCGTTCACATATACCGTACTCGCACCGCGTGCTTGCTCCTTTTCACCCCAACAGTCCTGAAACGTTGACCGTATCGTATTGTGTCTCGACCAGGGGTGTGTGTTTAACGATCAACGATTTACCGATTTACCGGATTTACCGGCATTTTTCGTTATTTTTAAACGAAATTTGACGACAAGATTTCCTTAAGCTGCTTTAACGACATTTTGCACAAAATTTTCGAAATTTCGAGAATTCTTTTTTCCATGTGAATGCATTTTGGGCGATTTTTTGACGGGCTTTTGCAGTATCGTTGCGGTATTGAGGAAACTCTCCGTTTGTTTGAACCAGATTGAAATAGGCAATCGATATCGTTCTCGTATTTCGATAATTGTTGGCATTTTTCTAGCCCCTTCACCAATTTATTTGCACGACCCCCATTACCTTTATCCAGATTCGCGATTTTAGACTTCCTTGACCTTTCTCGCGTTTGATTGCTACATATAAGTCTTCGTACTTACCAACATTTGCATCGTTTTTTATGGTATTTGTTTCATAAGTGGGATTGAAATTCATAGAAAACGCGAAGAAAGCCGAAACACTGACTATGCGAGAAAATAAGGAAGAGGAGCAAAACAACGGGAAGAGAAGGCTCCTTCCCTCATCTCCGCAAGTTTCTCGGAAAGTAGGACGAGCTTCAGCATCAGCCGATGTTGGTAGGACTACGTTAAGGCCTATGTTATACTCCCGCGGGAGCATCCGCGGGTGGAAGGTGCATCGCGCACGGTCGTCGTCGTCCCGGGGCGCCTAGCGTCGCATTGGAGCGCGTTTTCCGCGCCGAATTCCGCGGGAGGACAGAATTCCGCGGTGCACTGCACCGCGGACGACTGCCCTTCCGCGGGTGGGAAGTATAACACCCCTCTCGTCGTCTGTCGGTGGCGATCGGCGGACGGCGGGCGTGGCGGACCGCGGCGAGTGGCCCGGCGCGGGGTCTCAACGCGATTTCCGCCCATCCGCGGAAGCTCCCGCGGGAGTATAACAGAGGCCTAAGGCAACGTTGAGCCCGTCTACCTGCTGGAGCGATGCTGCTGATGCTCTCCTGGGGCCGGATTCATCTTGTGGGGCTGGTTTCGCTTTTATTGAACTTCATACCGTGCATGTTAAGAATCTTGCCAGTCCTTTTCGTCTTCATGGGCTCTCTTGGGAGAAGCACACTCAGCATTCACGTGAAGCAGTTAAAATGTGTGCGTGAAAGCTGCGCTCTACAATAATGGGAAGAAATTGAGAAACCCAAAACAGATTCATACCTCAAAGAGGGAATGTCTGTGATGAAGGTGAACTGCTTGATGCCGATAAAGTACGCAGCAGGTCCTAGATCCTAGCGAATTTCAAGTTTTACACAAACTACTTTCCGTCGGTCAGTGATGCTGCAAAGTCGCGCGAATCGCGCAAGTGCTCCGACAGGCCAGCAAGTGCTCTGACACACAGGCGTGTCGGAGCACTTGTCGCGGCATAATTGCCGATGGAGTCGAAAAAATGAATGAGAAAAAAGCTTTTTACACGCTAAAAAATGGCCAAACTGAATGCAATTAAAAGTATTCAACTGTAGTCAGTTTGGAAAGTGAAAGTTTATTTAACGAATTTATTGATTTTAACACAGGAATTTTTCGTTAAAAAATGGCCAATAAGAATTTACCGAAAAAATTTAAGGCACACTCCTAGTCCCGACAAGTGCCCGGTGTGAGAGGTGTGACTTTGCCAAAGGAAGCGGCACTATGTGTGATCGGTGTATTCCAAGTTTGGAGGGAGCAACCTTAATAAGGCAGCAGCATATCCTCACCGTAGCCCTGAATCCTAGTATGTAGACTAGCGTAAAGCCTATGCTTTTCGCTAACCTACATAGATGTCCTCCTACAATTGTAACGTGAGTGAATCCGTACTTGAGTTTTCAATCTAAAAGAACTTGTGCAGTTTCACAAGATGTTGTGACGGAGAAAGAAGGTGGTCCTAGTCGTGCAACCGCAGCCAAATTCAGAGAAGCTGAAGATAGGGTAAGAACCATTTGATCCCCCTATACCAGGATTGCACAGCGCGATTCCATTTCCTGCGACTCTTACGATTAGTCTAACTGTGATAATATGAATGCCGATGATATGAAAATTTGACCAACAATGTGACCCTTTCCAGATGCCGAAGAGACCCACGCAAGCTCCGAAAAAAATATAAAGGGCGGCGTCAGTCAGTCCCCTTTACAGTGCGCCACGCATTCGACTTCTTCGGAATGTCATGAAGGCGATTTGCGTATTTGGACACAATAAATTACAGTAAATTGCGGTGGCCAGTCGATTGACAAGTCAGCGCTTTATCCTTCCCAGATAAGTTTGGTTTGCACTAGTCCGGTAACAATTCACCGACCCCGGAGGGAGGAAAGGTTTGGTTGGCCCTGCTGGAAATCTGAACCAGAAACCTGGAAGCGGGTGCACGCGACAACCGGTACCGGCGCAATCCCAAAGCGGGGCACTCCGTACTCACACTTCGAAGGACTATTTGAAGTTAAACAGTTATAACATAACATAGAAAACTGCTTACATACCCTCCTGTACCCTCCTGTGAATGTTGGGGATCCCCTTCCTGGAGTAATGAAAAAATTCAGATATAAAAGCATGAGAAGGCTACAGAGGCTAATCCCCGTTTAAGTTCCCACGCTACCGCTATGCCTGCGTGTGGACTGACCCACCGTGGGGCGATACGTAAAGGACACCTGCGGCTTAATTCTATTCTTCCATTATGTTGTGCATTGTTCTTTTATTGTTGTTTCATTTCGTTGTCCTATTTTTGTATAGTTTCTTAGTATGGAGTGCCCCCGTTTGGGATTACACCCCGGTTCCTCTTCCGACTGCGCTACACGCGCCATAAGCACCGAAAATAAAAGGCGCAAATAATGTATCAGTGATAAGTCGACGACCCCCAGTATAAAAGCATCTGCTCGAGCATTAGCCATTTCTATGCTCACCGCCCCTGTGAGTAGGCCTATCTACAGCCTCTACTCAACCGTGAAGTCTTCAGTTTATGGCTACGGCCAATGAAAAAACAAACGAGCTCCACGCTAAGAAGAAGTCTAAAGAACAGGCGCTCTCCATCGATCCCGAGGTAGTGTCAGTGTGCTCAGCTCTGACCTGAGTGAGCTCTGAGCGAATCGTTGCAGGTTGCCACATTCACCCCCGCAGGGGGCAAATCGGAGCATATGCTCGTGAATCTCAGTGAAAATCATCTAGCTGTCAAGGTGGGTCCCATCCCAGGTTTTCCAATCTTTGGCGATGCAGTGCTGTGTGACGGACCTACCGGCCTAGGCTATGTAGTATGCATGCACGGTTATGAGCCGGTTACACTAAGTTCGAACCGCCCAAGGCCTTGCGAAATAGCGTGCGCTGGTAAGAGACGCAGAGACTCCTGACCGTCTCTCGTGGTCGCGAACGAAGTCATGAAAGCCGAGTCCTGGTATATGAATTTCGCGTCCCGATCGAGCCTACTGGGGCCGTATGCTATTCTCTCCCCAACCGTCCCCGGCCGGGTACGAGGTGGTCTCCGCCCACATCTCCGGTATGCACATCATGCGCCATCGATTTTTCGCGCCGTCCCCGTCCCCGAGTCGGGCGAGAATAGCATACGGCCCCTGGACCCAGATCCTGTTTTCACTCTTATTCAGACGCATCTTCGGCACTGGTGACACTGTGGTGGTTTCGGAAGTAATCCCACATCTCTTAACCACTTGTTGAACGATCGCGGTTATCCATCCTACTCCAAGCGGAAATTGCTAAAACCTCTAGAATCAGATCGGAATAGACGCAGGCGTATGAGGGCGCAAATGGTGTAGGGGAACAATTGTTCGACGCGAATGCACACGTGAGCTGCCTCAGCGCCGACGTTGGCATTCGATCGATGCGCATTGGTCTCTTGTGGGTGCAATCCTAGTTGGTGGTGGCCACTCTGGCGATTTCATAACAACTGAGTTTGTTCAGTTGAAGCATATTGAACATACCACTGCTTAGAAAACAACTGCACTAACGAAACCAGGATAAATAACACTAAGAACTTGAGAATATATATTTGCAAGCTTGATCGGTATGTTTGCAATTGATTGGGACGGAGTAAATTGTCTACTCAGTGTCCAAAACGTTGGTTGACGGCGTCTTGGCCCAATTTTATTTTATTTTACAGATGTTATCTATTTTACCCCCTTGGAATTGATCCTCAAAAATATAATAAAAGGGTCCTCCCATACTAGATTTGCACTGAGAATGACTCTTTTTAGGTTCCCCTCTCCTGACTTGCAACTGTGTCTAACCATGTTGGAGAATTGTGTTTATTTCTACACAATTTGTCACATTTTGTTTATTTCTACATTTCTACATGTTGTTGCCCTCTAATATGTTTCGTTATATTAGAAAATCGTTTAAGAATGGCCACCACCAACTAGGATTGCACCCTCTTGTGTGCCTGCGGTGGCCTGGCTGCTAGGGCTCCAGGACCTAACTCCAACGCGACGTTGCGGCGCTGAAACGCGGGCTGCGCACGGTGACGCATGGTTAGCCGCGGAGCACGAAATGTTCTCAGTGTTTGAGCTCCCAGACCACATTTCTAGCAAGGAACTTAAGATCCCACAGAATGTGGTAGGCTACAGTCTGCAGTAGGACAGTTGATCCGGGAATGGGTGATAGTGACCTTTTTCCGTAATATAACCATAATCACGGGTAAAGATTGACCGAAGAAGTTGTAGATGGCAAATACTCACACTAGAAACCATCCACATGACCAGGATTCCTGTATAAACTGTCGCAGATCGTCCTATTGAAACCACATTCATATACCATCTCCAAGAAACGTTGAAATAAAGCAGAGGCGTGCCGCATGTCCCTGTAGGAAGCGTTTCTAACCGTCGGAAGCATCGGATCGCGACAACTCGTCCAATTTCGTCGCGCACCGTGCGCGACGCCAGGGGGGTTCGCGCGGCGTTGGAGTTATGTCTGCCCCCGGGCTGCTAGACAGGTCATGACGCAGGGCTTAATCCGTTTGGACACCAACTTCCAAACTGGAGACTTTCCTAGCGTGTTGGATCCACTTCCAACACATGTTCCCAAGCGCAAGGTACATTATGTCACTGACGCTGCACTGGTGAAACCCATGTCCTCAACAGGCCTTTACAGGTCCGATAGATGGTCACTTTCATTTTCACTCGACGCTACACTTACAACGATGAAATTTTCACGGACGAGTTGTCCGGGGCGGGTTACAACAACAACAACGTGGTGGAACGCCACCGTATCGATTTTTGCTTTCTTTGCCGCGAGAGCGATTCTCGGACAACCCGCGCCGCATACGCCACAGCCTGCATAGCGACGAGGGGTGTTTCGCAGTGCACGGCTTCGGGCCCAGTGCTTCGGCGGTTGGGTTGAAACCACAATTTTTGGTTGGGGTGATCGTGGCATCCGGGCGGAGCAAAGGTTGTCGAGTTGTGCTGAAGGGCGGGGCATTCTTCCGCCCTCAGGCCGCGCTCCACGATGAGCACCGCACCCCAAGCCCATCGGCGCGCCCCGAACAACTCGTCCATAAAAATTTCATCGTTGTAAGTGTAGCGTCGAGTTTCATTTTCGGTTGCAAAACTAGAGAGGGGGGTCCAACCTGTTCCTCTCTATTTCTGACAGCTTTGCTCCAAACAAGCAAAGTTAGCTATCCTTCTAGGTCCATGCTGATTAGATAAACGTGAATAGCGTTTCGTTCTGCAGTTTCTTAGGCAATCTGGGGTCAGATTCATCAGCGACTTACAGCAATCTAAAGTCGTAGTCGTCGATGAATCTGGCCCCTGGATGTTGTGAAGGAGCATGAAGGCGAACCCGCTGCTATACACTTGCTCCCATCTTCGGAACCTTAATCATTCACGCTGGAGATTTCGCTCACTTCTTAAAAAAATCGTAATGGGGCGTTTTTGACAGATAGTTTTGGCAATGCCTGGAAGTCGGACCCGACAGAACTCTAAGAGGGGAATGCGATCGAAGGATCTGCAAAGTCATCACAGAACAGTGCACAAACGCACTGCTGAGTGAGTGGATTGAAACAACTAGAAGTGGGTTGCACCGGCGGAGCCTGTAGGTTGATCTATGTCCACTACATGGGGAGAAAACTGAAGGCCCCTCTACACTGGGACTGCTCCAGTATTATCCAGCACAAGAGTGCTACACAGCACAATATAAATTGCTGGTTTTTAACTTTGCTTGAGCCTAGAGCGGCTGGTATAGAAGATGCAAGTTGTTAGATGGATGTCTAGTTGCGATCAAAACTCTTGCGCCAGCCGGGACTCGCACCCGCATCTTCTGCTTTCCGGGCAGCGATGTTCGCCTTACACCACCGGCGCTGTTTGGTCGAACTGCTGATATCTTGGATGTTCAGTTCGACCAAACAGCGCCGGTGGTGTAAGGCGAACATCGCTGCCCGGAAAGCAGAAGATGCGGGTTCGAGTCCCGCCTGGCGCAAGAGTTTTGATCGCAACTAGGCATCCATCTAACAACTTGCATCTTCTATACCAGCCGCTCTAGGCTCAAGCAAAGTTAAAAATCAATTCTTCGAGTGCCTTCAGCTTGACCGGTTTCATGCTGATATCAGCGGCCGGCTCATCCCGATAACGGGTGAGTGCTGATAGGTGAGTACTTGCTAGGAAGATATCTTGGATGTTCAGTTCGACCAAACAGCGCCGGTGGTGTAAGGCGAACATCGCTGCCCGGAAAGCAGAAGATGCGGGTTCGAGTCCCGCCTGGCGCAAGAGTTTTGATCGCAACTAGACATCCATCTAACAACTTGCATAAATTGCTGGATTTCGCAGCATTTTTTGCACCGCAATGTGAGATTCTGCCTCCTTCCCCGTTCCTTCTGGTATAGATTCGAGCTCAGCCACCTTCGTGAAGTCCACTTCTAAGCAGGTCGCGACCGCTAGTTTTGCAGCTAGTCGCCGTTTACAAGACGTGTAGACGACGTGACGTGTTATACCAGTGCAGCACCGCTGACGTGGTGGGGTCTCCGCGTAAAGACGCGTGTTGGAAGTCGATCCAACACGCCAGAAAAGTCTCCAGCTTGGAAGTTGGTGTCCAAACGGATTTAGCCGTGTCGCAGTGGGTAGAGGGGCGGGTTCAGGCTTGGAGGTCGGAGGTTCGGTTCCTAATCATGCTGGCATTTTGCATTTCATTCAACTGGCTGGATGAGGTCCAGGGGTTTTGACATCTACATAATTTTTAGGCGTTTTCTGCCCATTATCCGGCTGCATGCTTCTGCAGACCCGGCTGCCGACTTCCCCCTGAGTGAGGGAAGCAGTTTCCACACGAGCAGCTTGGATGCAGCCACCCTGGAGCAACTTCCCTCGAAAAGCACAGAATCCAGCTGCGGACTCCCACTGAGCGACGAAAGCAGTTTTCATCCGTGGCGCCCCGACGCAAAAAATCTATTCCGATCTGATTTTAGCGGCCATAGCTCCACTCCTCCAAGCCGCGAGCGCTCATCACATGCGCGCACATGCTGCAATATTTGGGCTAATGAACTGACATCCGCGCGATCGTTCTCACGCATCTTTGCGACAGAGCGCAAAATCTTTCCTTGCTGCACGTGTGGAAACTCCTTTCGTCGCTCACGAGAAGCCCGCGGCGGTCTTACTTAGACCTCATCGGCGGCTGCCGTGGTTGTTGCGTGGCTGACGTGGACGAAACGGCAGCCGCCGGTTGATCTGCAGGTTTGCGGGATACTGTAGCGGGCGGCTGCTGTCGATGCGTCGTGGATCGCGCTGCGACGTCTTGTATGCCAGCGGTGGCTGCCTCAGCAAGCGGGCCGTGAGGCAGTGGATGTTGCGCTGCTCCATGGGAGGAAGGTCGGGGGTTCGGTTCTGCAGCGTTGCGTGCTTTTTGCATCTCAATTGAGTGGTCGAGATTTGAGGGGTTTTGACGTCATTGAGCGGCGTTTTCTGGCCTGGTTCTGCTGGTGCTGCTGCGGACTCTCCCTGAGCGACGAAAGCCGTTTCCACACAAGCAGCTTGGATGGCAACCACCCTGGAGTCCCTTCCCTAGCTTGGTTCTGCGCTCGAAGAGCGCAGAATCCAGCTGCGGTTTCCCCCTGAGCGACGAAGGCAGTTTCCACACGAGCAGCTTGGATCGCACCCACCCTGGAGTCCCTTCCCTAGCCTGATTCTGCGCTCGAAGAGCGCAGAACCCAGCTGCGGACTCCCCCTGAGCGACGAAGGCAGTTTCCACACGAGCAGTTTGGATAGAACTCAAAATCTATTCCGATCTGGTTTTAGCAGCCATTGTTCCACTCCCTTTCGCAATGCAATTTCGACATGTACCTGCTGAATACGAATTCCATACGTATATGAATTGCTCTCTCCAAAGCATTCGCTAAGGGGTGCTGCGAGACCACGCGGCAGCAGGCACGTCGCAACGCGTCAGCCTGTGCAGAAACGCGCTCCGATGACGGATGATCTGCAGGTTTTCGGGATACTGTAGCATGATTTGGCACATTGCCAAGGCAGCCGCCGATGAGGTCTAATGGCTATCGTCCGCGGCTGGTTCTCCCAGGGTTCTCCTGTAGCGGCGGTGGAAGAGCCGCGATCCGCCACCGACCGATCAACGACCCTCCTCCATATGGACTGACCGTGTTGTGGGCGCATATCGAAAATTGCCACGTCGACACGACACGACCTCACGCGGCTTGGCGAAGGAAGAAGACCCGCCACCCTTGTTGAACTCCAGGGGTCGGAATCATCAACGACTTACATAAGTCTAAGGCATCTGGCATACCTCCGAGTCGCTCCAGCGACTGGTCGCGGCGACAGCTACGAACTGCGTAGCAACCTTCGCAACACTATCGTCGCGATCAGTCGCTGGAGCGACTCGGAGATATGCCAGATGCCTAACAGAGAATTTACAGAGGAAAACTCAGATAACGCGGCTTATCGCTCATCATATCGTTTGACAAGCCGCGCTATCAGGCATTTCGGCTGTAATTTTGTCTGTTAAATTGCTGCAAGTCGTTGATGACTCCGGTCCTAGGTCTGACAGATCCATTCCTCAATACTATTGTACTTGCCAGGAAATGCCGTCAGCTTCCCATGGAACTTCGGATTAAGATCTATATCACGTGAAAGAGCTCGAGACGCTGATCACAGATATGTAGACCAAATTCGCTAAGTGGATCTCCTAAAATCTATATGGAATCGGAATTTGCTCGAGTCATTGCGAATAGAAATAAAGACAGGTTGAGTTCGCCGGAGCCTATAAGATGCGGCACCCCAGATACTTCCATGTCTAGACTCAGAGTCGCATGATAGAGGGTGCGGCTCCCGAGCCATACCAGCTTTTTGCGGTTTCAGTTGGAGCCTGGAAGGTTCAATCCCAAGGGGAGGGAGCACTCCCATACTCACGTCCGTCTACTTCCGGAAGTAAGAGGAAATTTAGACGTAAAAACACGCAAAACCTCCAACGACCTCCGGCCGCAAGCCATGCGTGCGCGTCGACAGGTTCACCGTGACGATACGTACAGGGACGCCTGCGGGCTACTCGTATCCACCCACGGCCACTGTACGGCTATCCCTGTACGTATCGCCACGGTGAACCTGTCGACGCGCACACATGTATGCGTTGCGGCCGGAGGTCGGAGGGCGAACGACTTTACTGGAATCCGGGGTTATGCAGTTCCGCTTGCGTCAGTCCTGCCTGTGTTCAAACTGACTCGCAGCCGCTGCTTTCGCTTCCACATTTGCACTCGGCACCCAAAGAATCTGCGGCGCAATGCTGCTATGAAGGGGCCAGGCCACATTCGAACGAGTTTTTACCCGTTTGACCTAGGCCCCTCTCGCTGCAACTTGCATTACACGTATGTACGCGTCAGTTTGCGTACAATGTGGGGAATTCCACGTCACCATATCCGACTGCTGCGCTTAAGTCGGTCGAAGCCCATGGGCTGCCCCTGTGGTATCATTGCGCCGAATGTTTCACTAAAAGTGCTTGGTAAATTGGCGAGCTCCCCTGTTTCGGGCGTTCCCGTTCATGGTTGGTTCAAGTGAGGACTTTTAACTTTTATTTCAATAGGAGTGTTACCACCGTGTGTTAACATAATACAAAACCACTGAAACATAAAACATACCAGTGTGACATTAAAAGGTTTAAAAATGCTGAAATGCTAAAACGCAAAAACGAGTCGAACAGGAACCGAAAAAGAAGAAAACTAGGCTTGAAGTAGAATGTAGATACAACCAACACATAGGACATCGAAGTTCAGGTTCGATGCAGCAATAATGCGCTCTACCGCGTGAATCCCGTCTACCAGGTGGTCGAGACGGGTCAGTGCAAGAGTCTGATCGTAACCCGCCATGTTGGTGAGCGCCTTTCGCACGATGGTCCACGCAGATGGGGCCACGACAAATCGCTGCAGTTCAGGTCCTCCTCGCTGTGATCGGCTAACAATTCAATATTTACCGACTACTGACATACACTGCGACTTAATAGCAATCTTTAGAAATGCTGTCAAAAAGGGAATTAAGATCGACGCACTCAGGGTGATTCTTAAGGTTAGTGAACCAGAGCGCTCGCCAGACTTCACTCACGTTGCTCCCCATTTCAGATGAAGGAAGAGAACAATTTTTCGAGAGATCATACGTACCTATGAACTCGAAGGGACCGATTTTATAAACACGATCTTATGTTCATATTATATATAGCTTGGCTCTTCACTTGTAACAGCTTTGTGACGACGTTTAACAGTAAACATTACTCTTTTGTTGATGTTGAAGAGGACCAGTGAGTGTCTCCTTTTGAGGGCAGAGGCACTACCCTAGAAAGAGATCCTGCAGCTGCTCCTGTGCGCTGCGCCAGAAGAGGGAAGCGTGCTCTTGTCGCTTGGGGGCAGGGGTAGAAAAGTGATGAGGCAAGATGCCAATTTGGACAGCTTGCAGCTGAGGAGCCGTAGCGACAGCTTACAAAACCATTCGTGGAAATCTTGACTTGAGAGTTGGTGACCTCTCCAAATGCGGAAACACTAGATGCCCAGTCTTTTTTTCAGTCTAGTTCCGTCCTTTCTTTATCGGTAGAATTAGAAATACAACTTTGACTTAATTATACTTAATTAGTGTCCTTCCTGTTTTTTGACTCCGTTTATTTTCCCTAAATGAGGGAGCTTTGAGGGTACTATGCGGTGCGTTTCAAAAGTACGTATCCACTTCATGTTTTGCCCGTATCTCGTTTCGCGTTCATTTCTGCAGACCCACACTAGCTCTACTAGATTTCTCACAGTCGAAAATGACTAGGCACTCACTTTCAGAAATTCTTTTTGTCTCGCGCGAGATTTTTTGATTGGTTGTTTCAAAACTATGTGTCTACTTGTGAAAACAAACTTGTTATATCAAATTCAAAGTCGATCAGGCCATCATTATTTCTTATAACATCATCATATATCCTGCTGTGCACGCCGTTGACAAGGTTCTGGATGGTTTTATCTTCGATAGTGTCCCAAGCAGTCAAAATCGCCGCCCAAGAGTCCCCACATGTTCTCCATCGTGTTGCGGTCAGGAGAGTGGCCTGCTAGTCCGCTACTTGAATGTTGTGACGATGAAGCCAATCTGTGGTCGACCTGGACACATGTACTGCAGCGATGTCCTGCTGCAGAGCATGTGTCTGTCATCTTCTAGCTCTCATGCACGAAGGCTAGACTCCAGTACACCTCAATACTCCAGACTGTGACACGACGGAAGACGACTAAGCTTCAGGTTTCCGCTGCTGCAGAAGCCGGCCATGTCATTAATGATTCGCCTCCGAAGTAGCAACGACAGGGCTTCTCTCAGGTCATTCCAGTAATGTTGAGATCCATCGGGATCATCCAGATTACATTCTTCCGTCTTTACCAACAGGAAAAATAATCTGGATGGTCCCGACAAATACCGCCAGGCAGCGCGATAGGAGGTACACCCGCCCTTGCTGGGGGGCGTGGCGTCTGAAGGTACATCCGCTGATCTGAGGACCGGAAACTTTTGTTTTGCGTGTCAAATGTTCCGTAAGGCAGCTGTTAGACTCTCGGGTTGGGGGTTGGGGGTGGGTGAGCATGGGGGATGAGAGGAAGATCGCACACCTTCCCCCCCCCCCCCCCCCACCGTCACAACCACAACATTCAGCAAGGGGGATGAGAGGAAGATCGCACACCTCCCCCCCCCCCACAAGGGGGCGGGTGTACCTCCTGACCGTCCCCCAGTCCTGAGTGTTAAAGTGTACTGGGGTCTAGCCTTCTGTTTTTTCTTCTGAGAGACAGAAGACGTCAGACACATGTTCTGCAGCAAGATAAGGCTGCTGTCCATGCGTCCAGGTCGACCAAAGGTTAGCTTCACCGTCACAACATTCGAATAACGGACTAGCCAGCCTGCTGTCAAGACCGGATACATACCTTTGAAATACCCAAATTTTTTCAAAAAGTCTGATTCTTTTGTGAGACGAAACGAATTTCTGAAAGTGAGTGCCTACTTGTTTTCGACTGCGAGGAATCTAGTGGAACTACTACAGGCCAGCAGAAATAAGTGAGATGTGGTCAAATTGTGGGGTAGATAATGCTTTTAAAACGCACTGCAGTTTGGATACTTCGCGTTAGGTGTGCAGTTGTTTGAGGAACTGAGGGACGGTAAGCGTTCCTATTTGAGACCCCCCTAATTTCGTTTGGATGGAGCCCTGGGGCCGGACTCATCAACGGCTTACACAATCTAACAGGGAAGATACTGCCGAAATCCTTGAAATGTTTCACCGTATCGCTTGATAAGACGCGTTATCAGGAATTTTGGCAGTATTTTCTTTGTTAGATTGCTGTAAGTCATTGATGAATCCGGGCCCTGGTCCGCTCACTATGGTATATAATTATCCTGCAAGTCCAGTACAAGTGACTCACCCACATTCGAGGAAAGGAAAAGGGGATCTTCTCATCTACCTAACAGCGAAGACCAAACCCAACCATGGCGAATTTCACTAAGTTGCTTTACGCATACTACTGTTCTTGCGCGGCTTAGAATCGAAGCAGTTCTTAGTAATATGAATGCTTTGTTTCATTCTCGCCTTCTCGTATTTGTTTGATATGCCCTGACAAGCTTGGGGCATCTTTGGATACGTGGAAGGTGAAAGCGACTCGATGCATCTGTTTGATCTGCATGCTGAAGTGTGAAGGTGTCTCCTGCCGATTGCTGCACAAGTGGCTGTATTTTGGTAACCTCAAGGCCAGACGAGATCCGAACCAGTTTCTGCTATATCTTCGCTCAATTGCAACTCACCAATCAACTTCAGTGGCAGCAATAGGATGAAAAGCGACACCACTTTTTACAACGGTCGAACACACACACACACACACACACACACACACACACACACACACACACACACACACACACACACACACACACACACACACACACACACACACACACACACACACACACACACACACACACACACACACACACACACACACACACACACACACACACACACACACACACACACACACACACACACACACACACACACACACACACACACACACACACACACACACACACACACACACACACACACACACACACACACACACACACACACACACACACACACACACGTCGCTCTCATTCCCCGAAGTTTGAGAGCCCCTGACGAAGTGGAACGAGAGCTGTCAAATATCAAGTATTATTTATACGAGCACGTTACACAACCGAGTTATGTGTCTGAGAGTCCTGACTTCGTCGAAATGAGCATGCCCGCGAAGCCTGAAAACATCCGTCTGCCGTGTTAGTGAAACTCACGATGGCATTTTCGCTATGAAGAGTTCTGACTCGACCAAAGGCTCCCAAATACTTCTGCGGCAACGCCACGGCCCTATCCTTAACCACAGGACAGAGACGGAGAGCTCGCTGCCGGCGCTGTCCCTGCCCTATCCTTAACCGTAGCGGCGAGCGGCGTTGTCGCACAAGTGTGGGGGGCTTTTAGTCGCGCGTTAAGGGGCTCACGAGGTAGCGAGCTTAACACTTGTCCTACCGGTCGGTCAGGCTTGACGAGCTTCACTTCGACATCGCAGCGATGCTGAGACCCAGCGCGGGGAACCGAGGCGCGTTCGCTCCCGCTCCGCCTGAACTTCGTCGACCGCGAAGACGCGTGCGACCTCAGTGACGTCCACTGTGCACGAAGCTGAACAGAGGCATCGAACCACTGCGAGCTCTGAAGGACTGCGAGTGACGGACCTGTCTTCTGAGGGCTGGTGTTCGCGCAACGACAATCAGCGGGTTGAGAACGGGATCGACGAAAGCCGCTATACGTGCAAAGTGGTACCTGAAAGAAAAATTGCGGATCCAACCCACTGGAGCATAGTCCTTGCTGCATGTTTCAGGTATTATAGCAGTAAAGGTTTCGTAGAGGTGACTTCGTGGAAAACTATTTGCAGCAGGAAAAAACATGCGCAATTTTGTGGCACCAGTATTGGTGCTACATGGCGGTACTTTGTGTAGGAGACATTCACCTTTCCCAATAAAGTGAGTTCTCTAAGAACTACTGATTATCTCAAAATGAAATGTAATTCTGTACAGTTCGACCAGACGACTCTGTTTAGGTTCGTAGTAAAGTTGTGGTCTCGCAAAATTTTCGGATATTCGAATGGTTTCGAATACCCGCAATTTCCGAGCAATCGAATTTCGAATATACTCGAAAAACGTGATTTTTGAACACCCGAATTCGGATACATTCGAAAAACGCGATTTTTGAGAAGATTCGAATTCGAATGAAGAAACATCGCCTACACATATGGAAGATTGCAAAGAATAGACGGCTGCCTAGGAGAAAAAATGAAGGAAATGTCCAACTGATCATTATAATTTAGTAAAGGCATTTATGAGTCCATCGGTATCCTCAGAAATCATGTTCGCGCACCACAAAAGCGAGGAAATAGAGTTAGGATTAGTCCTTATTATCTGGTCCTTGACATTTGGGATGCCTAGATCAACCTCCGAATTCCCTGATTGTTTTTAGAGATGAAGATTTTTTCTCAATTTTTTATTTACAATTATTTTTCCTAGTGCTGATCATGAGAAACAAAAAATTTAAAAACCAATGACCACCATGACCAATGAGATCTAATTTCTTCAAGCATTGCAAACTTCTAGGTCACTGATAAAGGGTCATATTTGGTATTTGGTGGTTTGCTACTTGCTAAAGAAATCTGAAGATTTGTCCTGCTTATTTAAATAGCCTTCCTTTCCATTTTATTTATTTATTTATTTATTTATTGAGGCATAGACGAAAGTCTAGCGTAAACAGCGTTAAAAACAACAACAAACCATCAGTTACACGGATATATAACATAAATCAAGCAGCGCAACATCAGTATTATCAGTCATCAAGAAATTCCCGGATTACCCAACAAACCTTCTACACGCTTGAGCAGACAGCATCGTCAAATCATCATACTTGCCAAGCAATAAGTTGAATTCCTCAAGAATCCTGTAGGTTAGGAAGTCTGACCTGACTCGTGATTTAGCGACGGAGACCCGAAGTTCGAGCTTTCCTCTTACCGATTTCGTCAGCGGCCCATCAACGAAATCATCTGGATTGATTAATAGCTTCTTGGCCAGAATTTTGTACATCATGATAACATCAACCATTTTTCTTCTTTTGCTTAGAGATGGAAGACCAAAAAGCGCAGGTCGTTGAGAACCATTTGGAATCGAACTGTAATCCACAGAGAAACATCTCATCATAAGTTTCCTGGTGAAGCTGTTTTCCTGTAGACTTGTTCATCGGCTTGTTCTAAAGGATATGCAATGTAATGGATAACATTTTTTATGAATCATATCGGGATAAAATCCGGTGATATTGAAAAAGATTTCGGCCATTTAGACAACACTTCAATAATCTCTTCCTTGCGAAACCACAACGTAGAACTCATTTTGGGAAAACGGGGTAGATCCTCTACGCCACCAACTATAGAACTGTAATCATCAACCTGGTTATTATTGTAAACATCCTAAAAAACGTGTCCCAATAAGGCAGCTTTTTCTTTTATTGTAGAAACCAATACACCACATTCATTAAACAGGTTGGGAATGTGATTATCACTAACAAGCCGAGAGCTTACAAACCTATAAAAGGCTGTCTTGTCCTTCGATGAAGTGACCTTTCTCTCTCTATAGACGTTGTAGCGATGTAAGGCTTTGTTCTGCTTTGTGGACCAATATTCGTACGAAGACCAGTCTCGGTTTTACCAGTAGCACATGCCTTTTCCCAGTTAAGGAGGCGACGGCAATTCAATCTTATGAGATAGGCTGGGTAACCTTTATCATATTCCCTGAGTTGACGCATAGTAACATACAATTCGATTGTGTGGTGTAGAATTGCTAAAAAGGTTTCATAAAGCTGATCTACTGTTGCTAAAGAATTCATTATACCAATCCAATCAATGGAAGCCAGGTAATTTCCTATTTGGTAATAATCTGCGCTCTTGAAGTTTCGGACCCAGGTAACTTCTCTGTCTTCACGCTTTAGGTCTAAATGGAACGTTACTGTAGCATAGTCACTGTTCCCTAAAGGGGGATGCACATGTGCACTACTGACGAAACCCTTTTTTGCATAAAACTAAGTCCAGAGCTGGATTTCGTTTGGTAGGAGCTGAAACCAGCTGCTGGAAATCATGTGTTTCAAAAACCTGAGAAAAATTCTTACCAGGGAATGCCGTCAGCTTCCCATGGAACTTCGGATTGAGACCTATATCACGTGAAAGAGCTCGGGACGCTGATCACAGATACGTAGACCAAATTTGCTAAATGGATTTCCTAAGCGAGTTATGGCCGGCGGAAGCCGCGATGTCTTCCATGTGTTAGGCGCGCTCAATCAGCGTTGGACGCAGTATTGTGTGGAAGTCAGCGGTTCGGCTATCAGCGCCGTCAGCAGCGGCGGCGGCGCAGTGGTAGAGTGCTCGCTCCAAAGGATTGAGTTCATTGGTTCGGTTCCCGCCGCTGACGGTTTTTGCATTTTGTGACCTATCTTCGACGAGGACCTATAGTCTCATTATTATCACATTTTTGGGCGAACGGCTAATGGCGACTTGCATTTACATCTATTTGAAGACGGAAACGTGTTTCAAATAAAATGTTCTATTCATGACGTGAAGCAAGTCAGAAATTCAAATCAAAACAAAATAAAAAGTAAAAATAAAATCAAAAATCAACAAAACTTAATAAACATAATCAATAAAAAGTAAAGGCACTAGTTAAAAGTTCCGACTCCACCGACACGACTTCGGTCGAAAAAATTTTTTTCGCTGAAACTTCGTCTGGGGGAGGGGTTATTTGGGGTGCTGATCACGAATCTGACATCCGTTTTTCACGATTCTGTCGAAGACCACCCATACCTTTAACAAGGGTGGTCCAGGCAGAGTCACCGATTTCGCTGGGCTCTAGTTAAAAGTTCCGACTCCACCGACACGACTTCGGCCGAACGGTTATAGCAACGGTATTTATGGTGACGATTATTACTTTCAGCCTAAAATGACTATTAAGTGTACGTAAAAAAAGTACCGACGAATTGCTGAAGGTTCCATTGCTTGGTTCCAATGCTGTGTAGTTTGTGGACGATGCCGTGGACCGTTCGTGAACAGAGAGATTCCCCCGAATTGTACTTTTGCTCCTCGCCAGATGCGATGTAAAACGTCACTAACATGCCATGACTTTGAACTATGTAAGCTTCTAGTTCCTAGGCAAACGGCTCTGATGAGAGTTTGAGGCTAAGCGATCATTGCGACCATGTGGGGAAACGTGGCAGTCCGGGGGAACCAAGTCCAGATGCGAAATGAGCTGTCTGCTGGCACACATGAGGTGAGCCAAGATTTTACAATCAACATAGTTATCGCACTGACAGTTTTCCATGACGGATGGTAGAAGAGAACACAGCGCCCCCTTATTCACACCAGAAATTATACTAGAGGCATCGTTACTCCTTGAACGGCGGCAAAACGCATGATCCGAAGCAGCGAGCGTGAGCGAAATGTCAAGTATATCTGGTCTGTACTTTTCCCATAGCTTAATGATGTGCCTCGAGCTCACCGGATTAATCTGAATGCTAACAGGGGCATCCCCCAGCGATCAATAGAAACCGATATTGTTCATTTGTTGACAAGGCCTAAGCCAGCATTTTCCACAGCAAAAGTCAACATTGGACAAAATCTGTTATATTGATCGATATTGATCAGGGGTAGATTCTGTCCACCTTTCACGAAATCTTACCCAATTACCCATTTCTAAAATGTCCTTACTGATAGTTCCTTTCGCTCGTATGCCAGAACTATGAAAAACTCTATGAATATGTGTAACTTAGTAAGACACCGTAGCATGTGGGCAAAAGGGGGGGGAGAGACAAGATGTAGCTAATTTCAACACAGGCGTGTTAGAAAAACGTAAGACAAGCCTTCAGTTTCACACACATGTTGTACCAGTAATAGATTTTAGAAGAACATGGTTCTATGAAAGGAGTGTACGGCGGCAGTACAAATATCAGCTGAATATGTGTAACTTATCGTTAGTAAGCCACCGTAGCATATGATAGATCGCTTTGTAACTCGCTGTCCAAGGTAGATCATCATATGTGTTCAAACTAAATTCTTAGCCGAATAGCATCAGGATGTGCCCCGTCTTTACATGGGTGTGCTAGTTTATGTAGGTATACCGCAAATACCGCCACAACTCTCGGACTCAATATCAGATTGTTTCCCCATTTTGACATCCTATGAGAATTCTGTATAGTTGTTTCGTAGACCCTGATTGTGCGACAATACTTCCACATCATTTCAACATATACCGGTATACCAATCCAAGTTGAGCATTCGAATCAGACCTTTCGAATACTCGAATATTGGTGCCTTACTGCTCCACTTCAAATATTCGAACGGTCTCGAATACCCGCAATTTTCAAGCATTCGAATTTCGAATATATTCGAAAAACGCGATATTTTGAACAATCATATTCGAATACATTCGAAAAACGCAATTTTTTGAACAATTGAATTCGAATACATTCGAAAAACGCAATTATTTGAACATTCGAATTCGAATACTCAAATTCGAATGAAAATCATTCGAATACCTATTCGAATAGGTCACTCGAGCACAACTATAGTTCGTAGACACATATCTTCAGTGTTCACTACTAGTTAGTGGCTACAGTGTTGTCAAAGCATAAGCACACTTTTTAACTATTCGCTTTCTGTGTAAGGTTTACCAAAGCCTGCACACAAGATCTTAAAGTACTAGGTAACGCTGCCGCTGCTCATTGATTAACGTTCGCGATTCGAGGAAGGAAACTACCTCCAGTTAGATATGAGAGATCTTAAGAGGAAGAATGGATGATATTGACAGTGGCATACGCAGAGCTCTAGAGACGAACCTAGGTCATAGAATGCAAGGAATTTCGGCAAATTTAAGCCTTTCTAAAACGGTGACACAACTATGTTTGTGCTGTCGCATGTTCCGAGAAAGAGTACGGAGTCGTAGGACGCGTGTAGGGGATGGTGTATTCTCGTCTCGCTCAGTCCGGTGACACCATACTTGATCTTCCTGGTTTGCATCATCAGGACCTCGACGGATCTTCCGATGCAAGCGTGCGAACGTTGTAAGTACAGATCGTCATCCTAGTCCTTCTCAATTTGCGCAGTCTGGTTAGGCCCTGAGATTTTAGTAGCCTCTCCGCACTCGTCCTTCCATCGCTTCAGGAATGGGGGCTCTTTCGGGGTCAGGGGAATGAGGCCATCCACGCACACTGTGCATGAACATGCCGCTCCCACGCACAAGGAACGCGTCGAGCCGACACTGCAGGAGCAAGGAGTCCGTCCCCTGCATCCCACCTGCGTCTCTGGGCAGTACACGGTCGCATTTGGTTCGCGTTTAATTCCCCTACCCACCACCCGGGGACGCGCCACATGGTCCTGCGAAAAGCGGCCCGAGATCCCTCTTAACAAGAGAGCCCGAAGGCTTTCTATCGAGGGAGATCTGTGGGATCAATATAAGTATAAGGTTGTCCCATAAGTCCTCGCCGTTTTTTCATCGATTCACTGCAGATTTCGTTCTCTTGCATAGCGCTGCATAGCTTTCGAAAGGGAATGACTTGCTCTATCAGAGCGTGTATTGCATTTCTTTTTTCATAATGAATTCTGCCAATTTTTAGGTCGTTGAAGTAAAAAGTGAAAAGTGAAAAAGTAGCCATTGGCGCACTTGTTCCCTCCGCTTAGGTTTGTAATTTTTTGCGCAGTATTTTATAGCATTTGGAAGACAAAGTTCTATACTAGAAGAATATGTGTTGGTCCTATTTCCTCACTTGTCCCTTATTGATTTTTAGGCCATCAAATTGGGAATTCCGACTTTTCCGCCCGAATTTTTACCAAAACTCCGGTTCTGTGGTTGGACTTTATTGCTTGGCGTTATATGTCGTTTGGAAGAGAATGTCTTGCTCAGTAAGAATTTGTGTTGCGTTTATTGACTCACGCTGACTTTGTCGAATATCAACAACTGAAGAAGGAGAAGGAGTTGTTGGTGAAGACGATTTTTCTCTTTTTGGCATTTTGTTGGTATTCAATAGAAATCAATAAACGCAACACATATTCATATAGAGCGAGAATTTCTCTTTCGAATGACATATAACAGGAACCCAAAAAGTCCAAACATATAGCAGGAGCTGTCGGTAAAAATAACACTCCTCCTTCGGACGTCCCAATTTTGATGGCCTAAAAATCAATAAAAGGCAAGTAAGGAAATAGGACCAACACATATTCTTGTAGTACAGAACATTGTCTTCTAAATGCTATAAAAAACTGCGCAAAAAATACAAACCTAAGCGGGGAGAACAAGTGCGCAAATGGCTACTTTTTCACTTTTTCACTTTTCACTTCAACGACCTAAAAATTGACAAAACTCATGATGAAAAAGGAAATGCAATACACTTTCTGATAGAACAAATCATTCTCTTTCGAAAGCTATGCAGCGCTATGCAAGAGAACGAAATCTGCAGTGAATCGATGAAAAAAACGGCGAGGACTTATGGGACAACCTAATATATTTTATATATTATACCATATATAATATATGAAAGTAGGTAAATAGTATATTTTATACTAGTTGCCTACTTTCAATATAAGCGTATTTGTGTGCAATTACAGATTCATTAGTGATACGGATACGAATAGTTAAAAAACTAGCATATGAAGGCACAAATAGACAGCATTGGTTTGTTGAAAGCATTGATGGTCTCTAATTGCTCCCTCTGAAGTGATCATGAGAAAGCGTAATAACAACAAACTAATACGTTCAAAAATATTGGCAGCACACGGACTTGAACTGAAAAACCCGCCAGTGTGCTCCTACGAGGCGGCACTCCTACCGACTGAGGCACATCACGTGGGGTGTAATAGAGGTTGATGAGTGTTGCGCACACGTCTTCACACCTCTTTTTCAGGCCTTTAAAGAAGCGTTCAGCAAAAACTGACTGTGCTTCTGGACTCCGCTCACAGGGCTCTACATCCTGTCAAAATTGCATCGCAAATTCTCACCATGAGTTGGGAACCTTTCCTTGTGAGAAGGACCAGGATGACAACCTGTGTTTACAACGGGCGCACGCTTGCATCGGAAGTATCTGTCGAGGACCTGACGATGCAAGCCAGGAAGTTCAAGTGCGACGTCATCGGACTGGCCGAGACGAGAAGACACCACCCCCTACTCGCCGCCTACGACTCCGGAGAAGAACTGTTCCTCGGAACATGCGACAGCAAGGGGGTAGGCGCCATTGGATCCCCGTCGACACGTACCTGACATTCGTGCGAGTCTCTGAAAAGCCGAATCGGACGTCATCGACTGAAGCGCTGTGGCTCCGTACCAGCTTTGACTGCGTTTGTCGCGAATGCCCCAACATCCAATTACGACGGTGGAGACGTCGAAGCCGGCGGAGGGTCATTGGATATACCGCCTTCAGAAAAGGACGGGCGAGGCGCGGACAAGATGTCCGTGTGCCTGCCTTCACATGGAGGCAGCGCATTTCTAATCACTCCCCACTCCCCTTGGCCCTGCAGCTCTATCCTGAACTGATTTCGTTCTTATGACAGAAGTCAGAATCTTGTTCACCATATTTGGAGGAAAAGGGTTTTCAGCTGCAGCGCCAAGGCTTTCTTCAGGTCCCGCCACATTGCTCAATACTAAGGCGTCGTCCGCATTTTCCGAGAAGTACTGCAACACTTAGCGAGATATGTCATGACAACAACGCGACCATCCACTAGAACGTTGTTCAACACAAGGAAAATTGTCTGGTCCTTGGAAAGAGAGGACGGCGAGACGGTTTTGCACACAATTACGGAGAAGCCTTCACTGTAGAACTCCTGACCGGAATCACCCATAGTCTCTAGTTGTAGTCGTTTGTGGCGAAAATTTAAAGGATTGTGGTGAAAACTGAAGGAATCTAGAGAGAAGAGTGACGTTCTCCTTTCCTCAACTGCCTCCATAACCGAACCGACTGAAAAATGGCTTCAGAGTTCCCCGAGATGAGCTTCCCAATCGTCTCCTATCAGCTGTTAGGTTTCTAGACGATGTCACGCCAACTAACGACGGTTTCGCGAGCAGCAAACTTGCCCAAATAGGGCGGCGCAGGCAGGGCGGGAAGTGGGCGGCGGGCAGCACGGTATACCGAACGACTGTCCCCCGTCGAAGCCTTCTACGGGGAGCTGGAGAAGGAAGATCACACCTTCTACAAGGTGATCGTCGGCGACTTCAACGCCAAGATCGGACTGCAAAGGTCGCCCGAAGAATCAAATTAGCAATTAGCACTTTATTAACATTTCAAAGCTTGGCTGACTCATTATGTCATGTTTAAACTCTAAATACAAACTACATTCATTTAATCTAGTTAAGTTCAAATCAGACTCTAGTATAGTTGGAACATGAACCGCTCTCATCAGCGATGAGAAGTCGGAAGCGAAGAGGTAGTCTGTGGTATGCAAACATTTGACCGATAAACCGCTGAGAAGTGTCCAGTGCAAATTCTGACGTTTGTGCTCTTCGTAAGAGCGTAATTACCAAAAAAATAGAAAGCATTCCGATAGCCTCAACAGAATCGACAAAAAGTAAAAAGAAGAAAAAGAAAAAGTAGAAAACGCCTTGGAACACTCCTGGAGAGTTAGCCGTGGAGTGGTGGGCCTAACTGTGTGCTCAATTCCAATCTGAAAACACAGCACTAACCACTTCGATAAATTGGCGACTTCTTCTCGATCATCCACCCAGAATACGGCGATTTCTATGTAGGTTTGACCCAAGACGGACACGAAAAACGTGGCTATGGAGAAGATGAGCGTGTGAAAGAGCTTCTCGCGGCGTCTGTGTGGAGATTGATCACTGAAAAGAGCCTCTTGATAAGTCAGCCTGGACCAGTTGTGAAGGAGACCGTTGACAGACCTTATAACCTCGTTCGGCACGGAAATGTTGGAATTAGCAAGAAAAGTTTTACAAAAAAGGAACTTTGAGAAAACTATAGACGTTTTTAGAGCCAGTGAAATATAAGTCTTAAAAGCAAACCACATTAAATTCTCCTTAAATACGCACTTATTTTTCTTGATCTTCATGGGGAGTGTTTGCCTTAATCTGGAAGACGCTATTTTGATTTGGAAGGTGTTTAGTTTAATTTCAAAAGTGCCCTGCCGCCTTGTGAAGGTGGCCCGCTTTGCTTTGAAGTCTTAAGATAACGTGGAAATGGTACATAGCTGTGCTAACTAGCCGGGCGACAGACGACGGCGCTAGATAGGATCAAACAAGAGGCTTCGTTAGTGAACGAAAGGGTTGAAGAAGCGCTAAAGAGCAGAACAAACGGCACTGTGATCTCACTTCCGATTTCCTCCTCATTCTGTGCTAGCAAGGTTAGGGAGTTTAAACACACAACCACCTCGCGTCCGGAAGAATGAGGAGATGTACATATGCAGTTTGTAGCTGTTAGCTCAGTTCTAATTTCCAAATTCCAGGTCTCGCTTTCTGACGCCGTCATTCGAAGTCATAAGGAGGAAATTTGCAGAATTCCAACAGAGTGGTGGAATGTACGCTAACGCGTTGGGAGCGGCGACGTATCCGTTGGGCCGTGAACGGAATTGTCGATGCACCCTCTCGACACAAAGGAGGGTCGTGGCACGTGAATCTGCAAACGACTGCTGGGTTGGACCGCCGTTGCCGCAGGGCATGTTTTCGCTGGGTACACTCCACTGGGAAATTTCAGGAAGCGGGTTGTCCATAATTGAACTGAGACGCCATCTGCAATGGCGCTACGAGGCGTCTGGCGGGAGTCAATCGCGTACCGTAGGCCGCTGTGAATGAAGTCATGCTGTCTGCGAATGCGGCAGTGGTAGGCGACAGTTATGGTGAAGATCGTGATGGACGCGGCGAGAAAGAGAAGAGTGAAGAGGGTGTGTCCCCGCAGAAGGTAGGCGCCGAACGCGTGGAACACGGCGGTCCGGTCGCACTGGCTGGCGATCTCCTCGTAGTTCGACCGAGCAGTTCTGCAAATGAAGATCTTGACCGGCACGAAGTAGCAGATAAGCAGATGGCGAAGGAAAGACATACACGCTGGAGGCAACCACATGTATATGAAATGTTCCCAACATACGGGGGAGGGAAAGCTCACGAACAAACGTCATGGTCATGGCGTTTAGAACAGCGCTTCGCCGAAAACAAGGCCCGGGGTACAAACCCACTCAGGAAGTTCGCTCCAATGTGTTTGTGGAAATGGTGGGAGTGCTGAGGAGACTGAAGAGTAGGCTTAGCTCACGCCTATCCCCTGACCGATATTTGGGCGCACAATGGTGTTAGGATAAAGGTATCGGGTATCGGGCGCGTGTAGCGCAGTCGGAGGAGGCGCCGACTGTCGCCTGCACCCGATACCAGGTTCCTGGTTCGGATTTCCCGCCCAGGCCAACCAAACCTTCCATCCCTCCGGGGTCGGTGAATTGGTACCAGACTTGTCTGGGAAGGATAAAGCGCTGACTTGTTCATCGGTTGGCCACCGCAAGTCATTGTATGGCCAAATACGCATTCACATCGCCTCCACGATATCCCGTAGAAGTAGAATGCGTGGCGCATCCCAAAAGGGATTGAGTAACGCCGTCCTTTATCCTTTATTTTAATGGTGTTAGACGAACGTCGTGGAAAAAATAACAAAAGGAAAAAGGAAAAAAGGAAAAGCGGCCAAGGCAGGTGTGCGGATAAGGTCGAAAAGCTGCTCACATCTCGCACTGAAGGTAGGTCTTGCCTTTAGAAAGCGTCTCGAAGAGTTCGTCGAGGTTTTTGATGGCGTTTATCTGAAAGCAATTGAGTTCCGGTATTCTCAAGAAAAGTGCTTGAAGCTCACCTGAAGAGTCGAGAAGAGCACGTGGCTCATTATCAGGAAGACCCAAACGCAGGCGAACACAGAGATGACCGAAACGCGAGAAAGATGGATCGACTTGCCGGCCATCGAGCGATTGATAACCAGCTGAAACCACTCACTGACCAGTGCTATTACCGCATGGATCTTTTAACTGTCAGTTATCTGCGTACCAGCACGAGGACAAGTAGGTGAATCAATCCAATCAAACTTCCGTTTTGCGCCAGAGAATACAACGTCTCCTGGACAAGGTGCTTCCTGAAAAGCAGGGCTGAAGCACCTCAAGCACACTAAGCGCATATTTGTTTCGTTTCGATAAATAAAGAAGGAGGAAGAAGTGGTGAGGTCGGCATCAACCATTTCCCTTGTGAAATGCGCCACGCGTTATATTTCTACGAGATGCAAGAGACAATTTGAATTCGTGCGTGGGTACTTGGCAGCAGAGGCGGCAGGCACCTCAAGTACTCCGAAGACTTGAGGTTCTCGATTCTTGTCTCGTCCAGGCCAACCTAGCCTTACCCTTAACCGATGGTGAGCGAAATTGTACCGGATCTGTCTGGGAACGATAAAGCACTAGTGGGGCTCTGTGTGAGCGAAAGCTTTCGAAATGTCTCCACATCTTGGAGTGGGAGAATGCTTGGCAGAGCAGCAAAGAGATTGACTAAAGCCTTCCTTCACTTTATCTCACGCTTCGGTTTGCCTCAAACTGCTGTGGAAAAACGAAGCAAGAACGAAGGTTGCAATTCGTCAAAACTGCAGGTGAGCATTTGGTAAACAGCACTCTCTGTCGCCGAGTTAGGCTGCGAATATCTAGCTCCTAAGCGAATCAGTCAGCCCAAAAATTTGCTGACTAACCAGGCGCAATGCACAGACTCCAGGTATCAAATATCAAGAAGCCATGTGATCAGGGGGCAGAATTTCAACTGGATAAAGTGACGACTTCCTTCAAAAGTGCGACTGCACTGCAGCAGCGCTTCATGCTCAGTCTTCGCGCAGAATGAAAGCTGGAAAGCCCAATATTGTAACAGTATGATTTTTCGCTCGAATTTTTCAATTTTTCAGGACGCCAATATTTTGCCGCATCAGAACGCTGATGTGGAGGCCTTCTTCGATCATTATTGCGCTGACCTGACATACCCTACAGAGACGTTGCACTCGGCTGCATGACCAACGAATCCCTCATTTCTCTTTCTCGTAATTTCGGGCCCGTTCGACTTTATGCTGCCCACCATTATCGATCCATGCTGCCAAATCTCGATGAGCCTTTGGGTTTTCCGGTCTGCGTAGATCAGATTAAATAATTCCTAAAATTGTGTCTCCAGTCACAATGATTCCCAAAAATGCCGTTACAGGATGTTTTGTTGCGATCAAAACTTTTTGATCGCAACAAAACATCCTGTAACGGCATATAGCCTCTCTACCAGCCTCTCCAGGCTTAAGCAAATGTGTTAAAGATTCCCAAAAAGTTGGACTCTTTTTAAATCAAATTGGGAATATTTCAAACTAAATAAGTCATTTTCTATACCAAATATTTATGTCAATAATAAAAAATAAGATAAAAATAAAATAAATGAAATAGAAATTTATAGTGAAAGTTTATTGTGTTTTGTGTGTTTAATTTCAATTATAAATCTTGGTTGTTAGTATATGGGTGAAAGTACAATAATGCATTACCCTGTGCTGTACTTACGACTAAGTTAATTAGTTACTTTCTTCACTGAAGAGCCTCGGGGTAACTAATTCTAAGCATGTTTTGTATAGAGGCGAAACAGAAAAAAAAACTCGCCCAAAAATTTTGAAATTAATTTAAATTCTCTCAAATTGAAACGAGCCTCTGGAGGGTTGAACTGCAGACTCTCCAAGATGGTTGTAACAATTTTTTATTCCAACAATAATTTCAACGAAAATAATTTTCTGCTCGAGTGAGTGTAATAATTTTATTTTTGATTTTTTTCTTCGAGAAAAAATAACAAACTAACCTTTGTTTTGAAGCGCAATAAGGCAGCAATCATTTAGTGCATCAAAGACCAGATTGCGGCATGCAACTGCAAAGCTCGTCGCGAATAGCTTAAAAAGTGTCCAGTTTGATTTGAAAAATGTCCATTTCCAAAACGACATGAAAGTGGTACATTAAGGTCAGCTTCTATGCTATTTACCTTTACCACTCGTAGTAAAGCTTAGTAAAGCTGTTTCACTTCAAATAATTTTTTAATGGAAGAAATAATGATGATGATTGATTGGGCTCAACAACAGCTGCCGCATACAGTCGAACAGGCCCGTAAATAAGAGAAAGAGAAATGAGAGATTCGTTGGTCATGCAGCCGAGTGCAAAGTCTCTGACGGGCATGTCAGGTCAGCGCAATTATGATCGAAGAAGGCCTCCACATCAGCGTTCGATCTGATGCGGCAAAATATTGGCGTCCTGAAAAATTGAACAATTCGAGCGAAAAATCATGCAATTACAATATTGGGCTTTCCAGCATTCATTCTGCGCGAAGACTGAGCATGAAACGCTGCTGAAGTGCAGTCGCACTTTTGAAGGAAGTCGTCACTTTAACCAGTTGAAATTCTGCCCCCTGATCACATGGCTTCTTGATATTTGATACCTGGAGTCTGTACATTGTGCCTGGTTAGTCAACACATTTCTGAACTGACTGACTGGCCATAGATATTCGCAGCTAAAGTTGGCGACAAAGAGTGCTCTTTACCAAATGCTCACTTGCAGTTTTGACGAACTGCAGCCAGCACCCCAATGCCCAAAGTGAATTCGTAACGTAAAGTTTGTATGCCGTTTTCCCTCCTCAAACATGAGTGAACGGCGAGCAACAAGCAAAACACAGGTTTTAGACTGAGAATTCTTCCGTTGAAATAAACAAAATATGTCGCTGCTCAAAGTGGTTATCTTCTTGCCAAATTTGGTACCATGAATCGTCGCAGCTAGGGAGAAGATCACGAACGGCAGGAAAATAAATTCTAATGAGGTTTAGAAATATTAAAATTCAAGTGGGCAGCAGTACTTGTACCTGGGGATATAATTAAGCGAGACTCGGTGACGTTTGGGTCAGGTCACAGTAATGAAAACCCTCCCTAATTGCGGCACTGGTTTTCAGGCTTCCACCTATTTTTGAATGGCGATCGCATGCCCAGTGGTAGATAGAATGATGCTAAAAGCCTCTGTAAATGTTTGTGATAAGGTCTTTACTTTGGACAAAGTTATCATGACGCAAAAAAAAAACGCGTTTTTGCGTAGCAACCGTCAATTGGTTGAATGTTTAGCGGCGGTACTGCACTATCAACATTCGGTAATCAATTACAACAAATTGAAGGACGTACCATTCCTTCAATAATTACAGCGTTTTCAAGTCACTGAAGCTCCGCAAAACACACTGTCGCGAGAAAGATAGCTACAATACCACTCACGCCGCACGGTCAAAAGTGGGATTTGCGACGCCAAAATAGAGTCGCAAAGCGTCGCATGCTCATAACTTCTTCAGTTTTAGGTTTTTTTGAAAAAAGGTTGGTACCATTCGTTTTGCCTCTTCAAGATCTACACAAACATGTACATAGCTTTGCCGGAATGCCCACATTTTCGCGTGGGTTGCCTAAAAGATAACGCACACCATAAAAAATGGGAAAAATGGGTTTAACAAGCAAAACAGAGAACGGAGAACCTACCGAAATTCGATGGAAGCGAACAAATGTGTCTGAAGTGACTCCGCGACGACCAGCTCCGGCGATTTTTCCATGTACTGAAATGAATGGTGAGCGATGGAAGGCAAAGGTTTTTTTTTGCGCTACGAAAACCGCAATATGTACGAAGGACTAAGAAGGTCCTTCGTATTCCGCTGCTTCGTTCGACGGACCACTAGTGCCTCCTTTTTTCGAGGCTTAGGTAGGTGAAGGCTTGTATTCTTGGAGTGAAATGACGAACTCTCCACGTGGTAATTTTTCCGTCACCACCAACAGCAACACATCAAATAAAAATAAATATATAATAAAATAAATAATATCATAAATAAAATGCTTCCTAAAACCAAAACTAGATTTCGATACCATTTTTTTTGCGCACCGTGCGGGTTCCGACTTTGTAAAGATGAGCAGGAAAGCATGTGTTCCTTATGATACCAAAGGTTTCATTAAATTGTTGGGCAGTTATTTGAATCCTTGAATTGTTATGTTTTTGTGTTAGGTCACAGTTTTTTTTTTTGCACTGTCGAGTTGTTAGTTTTCTTGCTTTTTTTCTTTTT
>OX375869.1:46841041-46865450 GCA_947359475.1 Heligmosomoides polygyrus bakeri | reverse complement strand
CATTCTAATGTTTCTGAAACACTCGCATGTCGTTGTTGCTGGTTGAAATTCAAACATCTCCCAATAAATACCAGTTTTCAGCCTAAGTAAAAAAACCTTGCATGCCTTTCCATCCCTGATGTCGACTTCGTGGTCGACCCAGTATTCAACTTATTAGAGTAAGAAATTAGAAAAACATGAGATTGAGTAGTAATCACTTTATGCGAAGTCTAAGGAGTGTGCTAGGTGCGAAAGTTCTCTCATGCCCTATTCAGGTAGTTTTTGGGTTCCGGAGAATCGATTTCCAAACAAACTCGAACATCACTGCAATACTGACCCTTTTCATACCACCTTAACAAACTTTTCACTGAATTTGCAGCAGCCTGCAGGTATTCTACGGCTCGTGGGTTTCCCAAGCTGTCGCAATGCTTCATGCGACAAATAGACAAATAGGAAATTTTCAAAATTGGAGATCTGTTTTGTTCATCTTAGTCTTTCTATTTCACAGGATTTTGTTCAAAAATTTCCCTTCATATATTACAAATTATACTTAGAACCAACGCTGTAGCGCAGTCCGAGGGGGTGCCGGCTGTCGCGTACACCCGATACCAGGTTGTTGGTTCGGATTTCCCGCAAAATCCAACCAAGCCCTCCATCCCTCCGGGGCGGTGACTTGGTAGCAGACTTGCCTGGGAAGGATAGGCACTGACTTGTTCATCGGCTGGCCGCCGCTCATTGCAAATGCCAAATGCGCATTTAAACCACCTCCACAATATCCCGTAGAAGTAGGAGACGTGGCGCATCCCAAAAAAGATTGGGTAGCGTCTTTCTTTATTCTTTATCTTTTATATACCATTTTCACGTCGAACTGGACACTTTCCAAATCAAATTGGACAATCTTCTAAGCTGGCGTACAAACTTTGAAATCAAATCGAACGTCTTCCAAATCAAGATGAGCTTCTTACAAGTTAAGCTAAAGACTCTCCAAAATGGTTAGAATAATTTTTTACTCAAGGAAAACTTAGAATAACTTTTTGTGATTTTTTTTTTACTTCAGCTGCCGATTGAGTGAAATAATTTTATAAAATTTTTATATTTTGAGAAAAAATAATGAATTAAATTTTATGTTGAGGTGCAGCAAGGTAGCAATCACGTCGTGCATTAAAAGACTGCATCGCGCCATGCACTTAAAACGTTCAACGCATCGTTTGTTTGATGGAATGTGTAAATAGCGCTTACATGCAGTCAGAAACTCAGGATGCGTGTGTTTTTTGCAATTGTTTGTGCTGCACCGCTTGCAGGTGTGAAACTGCATGCAAACAAAAGTTTTGCTATCATTCGAATAAAAATCACGAAGTTTCGGACGGAGGCATGGCGCGATCTCTTTTTGACAGTATAGAATGGATGCCTTCCTGCTCTTCTAAACAAGCTTCGAATCATTGTTCTTCCTCAAAAAATAAATTTTTGATAAAATTTCAAGCTATGTGTTCTCTTATTGGGAAGAAAATTAAAGCTTCAAAGTATGATATACTTAAATTTACCTTGAACAAAAAATATTCCAACATTTTTGAAGAGTCCCTAGTTTAATATAGAAGAAGCCTATTTTGATTCGGAGAGTTCGCTCTGATTTGAAAAGTCTTAGTTAGCTTGGAAGAGTGTTCAATTCGACGTGAAAATAGTATATTGAGAACAGCAAATTTGTCGATCGACACTCAATCCAATGCAAATTTTCAAAAACACGCTAAAAATTTTGCTATTTATTATTTATTATGTGCCACTGCCAATGGGTAATAATAATAATAATAATAATAATAATAATTTTGCTAAATTTCTGAAAATTTCCGTTAATTCGTTAAACCAGGTTTTAGCGGAAGATGTCGTTAGTTTGTTAAAAATGTCAAATCATTAACCTTTCACTGTACACTCCTGGGACAGATCTCAGAAGAGCGATCGGTGTCGGTTTTATTGCTCTAATGGGGTAGTGCACTGCCAATGGGTATCGCACCGAGGTGCGAACCGAGCAGAGGTCACCCGCGACTCGGCCGCCGAGCACAGGGCTCGGGCCGAGTCCAAGTCCCACTCCCAGAACCGACTGCGTGCAGAAAGGGTAAAATTTCAACCATGTCCTATTTGAGCCACATTGTACTGCCGGAGAGCTGATGATGCGACCAAAACGGCTAACCAAACCATTTTCTCATTCAAGAACAATCCGAAGGTTAATCTGAAGAAAACGAGATAAAATACGAAATTTGGATTGCAGTAAAGGCCACAAAATTACCACCCCAAAAAAAGCCAGTATTATTTGCTGCTAGTTTTGGAATAGCGACTATACTACCGCCCACTGAAAGAAGTTGGATCACCTTCACTGTTTTTTTATGCGCACTACAACGAATTCAAAATAAGAGAATCCTGTACAATGAACGAAAAACAGCGTTTTTGAAGACATATCAAAGCGGCCGCTTTTTAGCTCTTGGAGCCGTTTTACTAGACGTGAAAGGAGCTTTTCTCAGCTAAATTAACGTAGATAAATGCTTGCAAAGGAGGGGGTGGTTGGTGAGAAAGGACGTCCTGAAAGTGGACCTTGCGAGCAATTGGACTAAATATGCGCTGAGGTCAAAATCAACCAAACTAAGCAGTGTTTAGTGTCACTATGATAGTCACAACAAGCTGAATTCAGATTTTTAGGAGAAATGGAGAATTCCGGATTTCGCTGAAATCGGCTGGTGGAGCCTCCGAAGTGGGCGCCAATGGCAGTTTTGGAGAGGTCGCAAATCAATTAAGAGCCCTCCAGACGAAAATGCGCCATAACTAGGTCAGAGGTTGACGAACTAAACACAACTTGGAAGCATCGCATGCGCAGTGAAGAGGGGATTCGAATGGTGTTAACTGGAATCCACAGGAGCAAATTTAAAGGAAGTTATGGCAAGGCGACGCTTTGTGACGGATTAATCCGTCGCAAAGCGTCTTTTTTGCAAAGAATTTGAGCGGTATTGTAGTGAGGGACCGCCCCATTGAAGCGGGATTATCCAGCACTTCTGCTATTCCTGTGTTCATTAGGTTGTCCTAGTTCGGCTTCACTCTCTTGAGCTCATAGAATTCAAACTTCTGCGACTAAGGATGAACAGTTTTAGTGCTCACATTGTTTGTCCCAGGGTTTAATCGAGGTGGTTATCCATGATTATCCGCAGAGCATAATCTGTATAATAATGCCCTTTGGAGGCTTATTCTTCTTCTTCTTCTTCTTCTTCTTCTTCTTCTTCTTCTTCTTCAGCGTTTGTCCCTCATCGTAGCGGGGTCCGCTATTCTGGTGCTATGACGCCACCTTTCACGATCCAGCGCTAGATCAGGGTAAACACCAGTAATCTTCAAGTCCGCATGTAGCGTATCTAACCAGCGCCGCTTCGGGCGCCCTCTAGGCCGCTTTCCTATTACCTCGATGTTAAGGCCTATCTTGCGGACGCTGTCTTCCTTTCCACGCAGAACGTGGCCGTACCATCGCAAGCGAGCTTCGCGCATCTTGTCGGCTATCGGCGCGACATCGAACTTCTGCCGAATGGCATCGTTTCGGATGCGGTCCATGCGCGTGACTCCGGCCGTCCAGCGCAGCATCTTCGTCTCCATGACGCTGAGGCGCGTTTCAACTTCCCGGTAGCAGGCCAACACTCAGCGCCGTACATCGCTACTGGCCGGACGACTGCTCTGTATATCTTCGACTTCAAGCGCTCCGGTATCTTCCTATCGCAGAGCACCCCAGTCAACGAGCGCCACTTGGACCAAGCTGCACTCACGCGTGAATTCACTTCGACCATCAGTTTGCCGTCAGACGTGACTGCTGATCCCAGGTACTTAAAGACCGAAGTGCGTGGGAGCTCGATGCCGTTAACCTTGATGGAGCTGGACTCAGTAACGTCCGTCGTTAGATACTCGGTCTTCTTCACGTTCAGTTTGAGTCCAAACCGCTCCAAGCGATCACACCAAGCTTGCACCTCTCGCTCAAGTTCACATTTATCCTCGCTAGCGAGCATCACGTCGTCGGCATAAAGCAACGTCCAAGGGACGGGGTTCTGAAGATCTCGCGTGATGGCATCCATGACGACAACAAAGAGGAGTGGGGAAAGCGCAGAACCCTGATGTACCCCGACAGAGATGGGGAACTCCATCGAGGTTCCAGCTGCAGCTTGAACTCGACTCTTTGGACAAGAGTAGAGAATTCGCACCCACTCTATGAGCTCTTCAGGAACTCCATGATGTCGCAAGGCGTACCATATCACTTCACGCGGTACGCGGTCAAAGGCCTTCTCTAAGTCGAGGAAGGCGATATGCACCGACTTCTATTTCTCGCGATGCTTCTCTATCAGGAGGCGGGCGGCGTGTATGGCATCAATGGTGCCGCAGCCAGCCACGAAGCCGCAGTGATTGTTGGAAAGCTGGACGATGTCACGAATTCGTCCGTCGACAATTCGCTCAAAGATCTTCATGCTGTGCGAAAGCAAGCGAATCGGACGGTAATTGGAGCAGTCTGCAGGACTGCCCTTCTTCTTCCAAATCGGGATCGTCGTACCTTGGCGCCAACACTCAGGCACCTTCTTCTCCGCCACAACCTGATTAAAGAACTTCGCCAACCACTCAGCAGGGTACCAAAACTTCGACTACCACAGTTCTGCTGCCACGTCGTCAGGCCCAGTCGCTTTGCCTGGCCTCATCTTCTTCAAAGCCGCTTCAATCTCCTCCACGGTGATCTTCTGAACGGGGCCGTGGGTTGGAACCGTTGAAGGGATGACTGGATGAGGAAATTCTACTGTAGAGATTTCCTCAAAGTAATCGCGCCATCGCTCCAATGCCTTCTTGCGGTCCATAAGAAGATGGCCGTTCTCATCATTGATGCCGAAGAACTTCTCGATGTCCTCGGTCTGGCGATGGCGATTCTTTGCGAGTCGGTACAGATACCGCTCACCATCGCGAGACTCGAGCTTCTCGTTGACATCTCCATAATGAATGGCTTTTGCAACAGCCACGGCCTTCTTTGCAGCCTTCTTCGCTTCTTGGTACTTCCGCCAGTTATCGGCTGTCTTTTCGCCGAGAAATACGTGATAGAGCGACTTCTTCTCTCGCACTTTTGCTTTCACGTCATCTGTCCACAGCCAGGCCTGCTTGTCGACCTTCCGTCGCCCAGGCTTCGTAATGCCGAGTTCCGACTGTGCAGCTTGACGAATCGCGTCGGTCGCCTTATTCCAAGTTTCATCGACAGTGGTGACTGTCGGTAACCGCACGCGAGAAATCACAGCTGCTTCCTTCTCTTTCATTCGCCACTACTTGATTCTTGGTGCACCGCATCGCTCGACCTGCTTCAGCCTCGGAGGGGCGATCTTTAAAGTACAGATCAGCGGTCGATGCTGTGGGGCGATCGTCTCATACGGCACGACCTTCGCGTCTGTGACAAGACTTCGGTCTCGATCCTTCACAAGGACAAAGTCTATCTGAGTCCTGGTGTTCCCGCTATAGAACGAGATGAGGTGAGAATCGCGTTTGCGAAATACGGTGTTCACTATGGTGAGGTTGTGCGATTCCGCATATTCAAGGATACGCTCACCATCTGCGTTACGCGACCCGTAACCGAACCCACCATGACAGCCGTACCCGTCTTTCGTCGCGCCGACGTGCCCGGTGAGGTCACCAGCGACTATGATGACATCTTTCGACGGTACCTCTGCTGTCTTCTCATCAAGCAGGCTCCAAAACTCTTCCTTGGCTTGATCCGAGCAGCCAGTCTGCGGAGCATACGCAGAGAAGAAGTGATAGAGTCGCTCCTTCGCGGCGACAACGATCTCCATCAATCGATCGTCAAAGCGCTCGACACTTACAATCGAATCACGAAATCGTTCGGAGACGATTATTCCGACACCACTGGTGGTCCTGGGACTTCCAATAGAACGGCCTTGAAGCCACGTCCTATGTCCCTTGACTTGCGGCAGGACCACCTCGTCTCCTGCACCGCACAGAAATCAACTCTTCTTCGCTCCAGTGCTTCAACCAACTCGCACGAGCGGCCCGTCAACGTACCCACATTAAGCGTAGCCACGCGGGTCCTGCTTACGTTAGGCCTCGTGCATACTTCCCATCGCCGCGATTCCATCGCGGCGATGAGTTTTGCAGAGCGACGCGAAAGAATTTGAATTTCTCAGCGCTCGTCGCATCGCTCATCGCTCTGCAAGGAAGCGCGACGGCGATTCGTCCAGGACCAACGCTAAACACCGCGCGCGGCGCGAAAAAGTATGCCATGCCCGCGATGGGCGCGGGAAGCCATCGCGCATGCCGACCGCCACTGTTGCGGCGGCCGCGTCGAAGTCCTCTTTGACTATTCGGCCGCGTGCGGCGGAATGGCCATGAACTGTGCGCCGCGATTGCATCGCGGCGATGGAAGTATGCCCCCGGCCTTACGGGACTTTCGTACTAGCTCAGTTGCCCCCCGATGCCGTCCTCGCATCAGGGACCCTCGCATACTTCTCACACTCGCCGGGCTTTGCGAGTGCGCGTCGGCTCCCGCGGACGCCGTAGCACTATCTCGATAAACCTGTACAGTCATACACCATGTGATGTGACATGGGTCTTCGTAGGCCGGCCTGTCACAAGGGCCTGTCGCCTACAATCGAATGTTCGTGATCGGCTTAGCTCGCAGAGCGAACAGTTTCCAGTGGCACCACGTGGAGGAACGGACATCGCCACCCCTTTGGAGGCTTATTATTATTATTTATTACGTGGCCAAAATCCATGTGGAAAACAATTAGAAACAGTATAGAATGGCATCCACATGACATTGGCTAACGATCCAGACCAAAGTGCAATAGAATGATTAGAAAGTACATGCGACAACAAACATCCAGAGAATGAAGAATAGAAAGGGGGACTGGATTGGTTTAAGCTACGACTGAGCTCGTAGAGTAAACCTCTGAGTCTTAATTCGGCTTCTAGGACATGACTAGCGCATAAGGGGAAAAGTCGCTGACGGGTTTCCCCATTAGTTTCCGAGCCAGGCCTCCCTCCTCGGACGTCGCATAATGTCGTCTTGGACCTTCAGCGGACAGGCCATGCACAGCCTCGGCGTCTGCAGCCGATACTTGCACTCTTCTCGCTTTTACACACTTTTATTGCTTTCCTGCAGAGCTCTGCAGAAAATTCCCTAAAAAAAACATCCGACGTTCCTGCAAAGCTCAGACGAAGACGACTCCTGCTAATCTGAACTGAACGATGAGCGACAAGTGGTTCAAGGGTGACTTGAATTCAGTGGTTATGTGCATTCAGTGGTTACGCGTACTATAACGCAATTGAACATCCATCTATAATATATCATTAAAAATTTATCACCCAAAAATTTATTAACTTTAATTTTCGATTTATCAACCTAAGAGGTTCCAGAAACTGGCATAATATGTAGAGCGAGCACAAGTGAGTTGTTAGAAAAAACCCTGCGCAACACAGTGGGATAATGCTACTAAACGCACGATCACCGAATTTCCGTGATCTTGTGACGACACGGTGAGTAAAGACTGTGTTTGCGATAAAGACCTGCTAACTGACGACCCTGCAGTGTTTCAGTCTCAGCTCTATTTTGAGGAAAATTAAGGGTTACATACACATGTTAGTGTTTCAGCCTTTGTTTCAACCATGCTTTCCAAATCTTCTGAAACATCTGTTTACACAGGACAGTTCTTTAGTGGAAAAAACTCACGTCCTCGTTTACACTTCCGAAGGCTCGGTCGTCGAACAAAGGACCCATGAAGAAAACGAAGGACGAGAAGAAGAGCAGGTTGGAGAACATTATGTTGAACACAAAGAGGACTGTGGCCGTGGAGAGGCTTCTCTTCGTCTGCAATGGTTCGTGCGGGCTTGTGGTTCCGGTTCGAGTCCTACGCTCGTTGACTGACCTTGAGCAGGAGCATCGCGAGTAGGATGGTGTTGAAGATCACTAGCACCAGGAGGCAGAGTTCGACGTAGAAGCTGTGCCAGGCGCGAGTCGACAACGACCTGAAGGTTTCGCTTAACCGATGACCACCCCCTCCATTCCCCCACCCACACAGTGGCCGACCCAGACGTTGGCGAAAGAGCCGCATTGTCGAGGATTCAGGCGAACTCCCAGTTTGGCAACTCCGTCGAGGTTGCAAATGGGGAGGACCTCGTGGATGAGCAACGGGTGAAGACCGACCTGAACTTGCGTTCGTTGCTCAAGTCGCAGATGTGAACGTTGTCGTGTGGACAGCAGGTATGTGACACCTGAGCCGAGATCCGATCAGCCCTGAAAAGCGTGGCTTATTGCCATGTAGGCCAAGCTGGGGGAAATCTTCAAAAGAACTCGCTTCGCCTCGTCTGTTTCGTTTCCACCGCTTGTCTCGTTGCGCTCCATTTCAACGACGACTACTTGCCGACACCTGAAATCGTACCGCACACTGCACAGTTTGTAAGAAACTCTGAGAGCCCAAGTGAGGTGCGTTAGAATTCGTCATGATTCCAGGCAGTTTGCGGAAACCATCAGGTTGCATTTGAAACAATGAAGGGGACATGCGATTCCCACTTTCTGACTTGGTCGATTTGCTTCCACAGCTTGATGGCTGCAACTGAAAAGTTCTGCAGAACGAGGCGCGTTTTCAGAACCAGCGAGGGCAGCTCCGAATCCGAGTGGATATTTGAGACCATGCTCGAACTGAAACGAAAGAAGTTGCTTCTGCACTCTCCAATGCGGAAAGCCGGAACATCAGAATGGTGGCTGAGAACTTGTCCACCTGAGCAGATTCATGAAGAGCACGTCTTCGGACAGCGCGAGACCCAAGCTTGAAAGTGCCTGAAACGCTTGCACTGACTTAGTGGTATTCAGCTACTGCGCGTCGTCAGTAGTTCTTAACAATTTGCTTCTACAACTGCTTTTCTCTTCAATGTGTGTCCCGTCGTTTCCGAGTGGAACGAATTCACGCCTTCATCCACGACCACACTCCGCAGGTTTTCCTATTTTTTTACGCGATTTACTGTCTTCTCTTATCGTCTTTCTTCTTAATTTCCAGCTCGCTGGCCCACTCTCGCGCCGCGCGATGTGTAAGCAAACGGATAAGGATTTTCTGCCATGAGCCCCAAAAAACCAGCTACTGCGAGTTGTTGGCTCCGTGGCGCTTCCGCCTGATGAAGCACAAAAGGCCTAATCAGCAGTGGAGCCTAAATAAGCGGCGTTTTTTCGTTGCTAAAACCGACCCACCATCGAATTCTCGACGAACTCCGCGAAATTGTCGCAATGGCGGGAAAATCGCTGGAACAGCGACGGAAACTTGAGCAGAGGAGTGGAGGTACCCGAACACCTCTGAAATCAAGTGACTTATGTGACTCACGGGTCGTAATTTGGGGAGAAGAAAAAGGATTCAAAAGAACGGAGCATGCGATTTTGCTGTCCCTTTATCACACCTCGCTCAATAAGAGACAAGGTAGCGATGCTATAACACGACATGTAGAGTGTGGAGTCGAGAATTGTGGCAGCGCTTTCAGACTTCAACCGCCCCCCCCCCCCCACCCCATTCAATATGGTCCACTCTCGTCGAGATGTCTTATACTGGTACTGCGTTTACTGCCTTTCATAACGCTACCGTATAGCAAAAATCAAAGCAGTCGACCCCTGCGCTTCGCAACCTTTTCGAATTTCACTAAGCACCTGGTATAGACCCGTCATTCATTGCAGAATTCTCACTGCAGCGAAGTTGTGGATATCAAAAAGGGTCATCCTTTCCGACCTGGGGCCAGATTTATCGGCCGGTTACCGCCCTCTAACGATGAAAACACCGCCACACCACCTGACATGACATTCATTAGCATCAGGTTTGACGGTATTTTCATCGTTAGAGGGCGGTAAGCGGTTGGTGAATCTGACCCCTATTGTCGCGTGCACACGATATCACGTTCTTGGTTCGGATTTACGCGAACAGAGTCTTGCATCCGTCCGGGGTTGGTGAGTTGGTACCAGACTTGTCCCAATCAGAAGGAAGGAGGATCTTAGTCAGAAGGATAGAACACTGACTGTCCTTCGCCTGGCCACTGCGACCCATTGCATGGACCATGCACCCATTCAGGTTGCCTCCACGATATCGCGTAGGAGTAGAATGCGCGGTGCATCCCACAAGGACATTTACTGACGCCGAGCTTTGGACCCTCATCCATTAAGATGAAGGTGAGCGCATGGGAAGTGGCGCCGATTGCCGCTTGCGCCTCGAATCAAGCTCCTTGCTCTAGCTCAAGCCAAACAAGTACACCATCCCTCAGCGGTCGGTGCATTGCTACGAGACTTGTCTGTGATGAATGCACACTATTCCGCGACAGACCTCTCCGGTCAACGGGTCACCGCAAGTCATTATAGAGACATTTAATATGAAATTAAGCAAGTGATGCGGAACAAAGAGCTGACAACACGTCAAGCTGAGTAGAGGAACAACAACATGGAGACACTGACTTAATGAGCGTTGTAGTAGATCTGGTTTGCAGGGCAATCTGAGACGGGATTCGTGATTGGTAAGATAATGGGCTAATGCTAATGGATAAGTTTATTAATAGAGGATAGTGGGCAGGCGCTGGTATTCATGACACGATATAATTCGATGAATGATATAGTTCTACCCCAGCACTAACTCACCTCCACGTTTTTGTAAAATCGAGGTAATCCTTCAGCTTCTACCCTCTACCCACATAGCCTGGGTGAAGTCATTCATGAATCCGGCCTCTAGAGGTGTTCGGCTCCAGCACACAACTCACATAACTCACTCCCCATACCTATCGAAGCCCCAAAATAGATCGAAATTTTAAAAACATTCCTTACATAAATGGTAAGCGCCTTAAATAACCTCTCTTTACGCTTAAACTTTCCTACCTCGGGTGCCGAAAAAGTACGATACTACCTATGAACACTCCCTTTCAAGCGACCCTTTTCGCTGCGGACGTATATAGAGCATTGGTGGTCCGCTTTCCTTGATTGTGATGTCCCTTTAGTAGGAGGTTCGAAAACCTTGCACCACAGGACAATCGAACCACAAACCATACCGCTTCACTACGCCAATCATCTGACCTTTGGGTGGGGCAATGGAGGAGCAGCTTTTCTCTTCTCAAAACAAATCTATTGGGTTTTCAGTATATCGCACACGAGAAGTCACAGTAAGTCTTCCGCTCAAGGACGATGAAAATGCGGAAGGTAGTGCAGAAAGCGTTCTATCAGCGCCAGTACCTCCCACAATCAGAATTATCAGAGGATCCCACCGAGAACGGGCTGGCAAAACTAACTGTCATGTTACTGGCGTTAGTAGTCGGTAGTCGGTAGGTTCAGTAGTCGTTGCAGAAAAGATTTTTTATTTTGTCTACATAGAAGGCGTGAAGTAGAAAAACCACGAAGGCGAAGTGAAAGCGTGCGTTTATCGCTATCTCCAACATCCGTCGAAACGGTTCTGCATCTTTTAAGGCTCATTGAGAGACCTCTCGCGGTTTGCATAGACTTCAGCGCTGGGCCATAGATAGCGTCTCCTAGCCCGCAGACCGGCATAGATCGACAGAATACTCGATAAGGACGGCAGACACATGACGGGTATCGGAATCCGATCCCTGTCTCGGTGACGGCTATGCAGAAGAGTGAAACGGCCACCAGAATAGTCCGGAAATGCATCGTCTCCAACCTCTCCTTGAAACGATGTTCTTACAAATGGCTTTGGCTTTCACTTGCGGCTTCTTCTTGGATGAGTTTCCTTTTTCGGAGACTCACCACTAATTATAAGTTCGGATCAATCAAGGCCCCAGCTCCAATATGGTTTTTTTCGTGGTTGAGAGCTGCAGTGCAATCATGGATAATTTTTAACGAGAACCTCGCTGCGCTTGGATTTTACAAGGAGCGAGACGTGTTGAGACGGACTGTGCGGATTTCCTCATCTCTCTCATGAGCCTAATCTGCTAACTTTATGATGATTCCAAAAAAACAATATAAAATAATAACGATTCTGAGAAAAGCATAGGAAAAATGAAAATAAATAAAATAACAAGATCCAGGGGCCTCCAACCCCACTAGGATAGGATCTATCCTAGTGGGGTTGGAGGCTGTCCATTTTGACTCTTGAACAACGACAGCAAAGCTGAAAGTAGACTATTTTGCAAAGAGAGTACCGTGAACGGGGAGGCAGGAGAGAACCTTTGTTTGCAATTTCCTAATCAGGAGATCATCACCATTTTCAATAGCGTTTATCCTGCTTGGTAGTGGGGCCCGCTCTTCTGGTGTGGTGACGCCATTTCTCCCGATCAAACGCTTGATTGGGATGGATACCAGCTACCTTTAAGTCCACATGCAACGTATCTAGCGTATGCTTCTGGCGTCCTGTGGGCCGTTTTCCAGGGACTTCAAGATTCAGGCCAATCCGACAGAGGGTGTCGTCGTTAGCGCGTTCAAATTTTCAAATTTAAATAATACAAGCAAAAATAGAAAGGCAACACGGAAATGGCAAGTATCATCCAAACAGCGGAAGCAAGATGTCTCCAGTCATAAAACTGACCGGATATTTTAGGTGGGAAACTGGGAGATGCCGGCCTGAACGAACCTCGCTGATCTTGCGCTGGCGCTTCATCACGTGTGGCACGTAGCATCGGCTGTAGAGGTCCGAGTACACATTGGAGACCTTCTGGCAAATTTGCCTGGAAGAAGTGGATGTCAAGCAGAAAATCCCGGAAACATGGAGCTGGCGAGGAGCTCGACCCACATTCTGTCAGGGTTGTCTCGTTCGTACAGCGCTCTGAAGAGGGACGAATAGAGATACAGGCTGAAATGCTCCTCCTCAGCAACCAGTCGGCCTTTGTTGCAAATCTTAAATAGGCTGGGGATAACAAGTCCAAACAATTTGGGCATCACGCTGGATGGCGATTAATTTCCCCTTCATTACGAAACGTACTACTCAACCACTCAAGAGACCTACCAGGGCATAGGCGTATTTCAAGAACTTCGTCTGGAATTCGCGGTGATAAGTGTGAGCGAAGCGGCTGTAGGCGAATATCTGATTCACCTCGCAGAACCTGAAGCATTAATGTATACCGAACACTACTAACTTCCTGGACTTCGGCAAGAATTCCTTGTGTCTCCAGGCTCATTCAACGAAGGATCAGACATTTGCACATTTGCAGTGTTTGAGCTCTCAAAGGATGCTACGAGCAGTGCGTCCACCTGCAGAGGTTTGAGGATCTGAAGGGATCGCTAACGCTATTCTCTGAACTGACAATTGATAGAAGGATTATTGCAATTGATCGCATGCTATGCTTAGCCTTACATGCACAAAGCCCGACTACACGCTTCCCCATAAAAGCAAGATGGGCACCTCATCTCACAAACGGATTTATTCATGTCGGTTTTCTTCCTTCGCCGCCTCAGTTCGGAAGGGGAAGAATGGGCGGGCGAGCTCTGCTTCGAGTCAAAGTGCTGTTCACAGTCGCAGTTCCTAGGGTGCGTTACAACTGTCCAATTAAGCGCAACTTCTGTGCCGCATCTAAACCCTCAGCTAATGGCCTCTAGGAGAACGCAGCGTCGTAAGGCAACAACATACCTTAGTGACCTCATCATCCACACCAATCCCTGATCCTTCTTCGGAACGAATCTGGCGAAGTCCGGATAGCAGAGAACGTACTTCTCCATGTAGAATTTTACCTGAACCACTCCACTTAATGCCATAAGATGCGTTTTCGAGAGAGGTCTTTTGCTCCCTTCTTCTTAACCTGGACAATCCGCCAACCCATCAACACTCTTTAGATTATAAAGGAATTTGCGTTTTGGAGATAGAGCATTGATCAACGCCCAAATCTCTGAAACCTGGATCTTGCTGCGCTGATCAATAACCCTCCTGCGAAAACCAATCGGTGATGGGTGATTCAGAGCAACGGGACACTGCTTGACGTGATTTATCTTGGTCTGTCGAAAGCATTCAACAGGAGCTGCCAAAGAGTGCTGCTGGAGGTTTCAAACTGGAAGTGCTTGGGCTTCAAGACAAAGTGTTGAACTGGCTGAGATCGTATGTTTTAAATACAGGAATGACCGTGAGGGTGGACGATTCTTCTCCGCAAGATAAGCCTTGAGTGCGGTGTCCCTCAAGAATGTGTTTGTCCCTTTGTTACTTATGATTTATACTATGGACCAATTCCTAATAAGTTCTGAGGAAATTCGAGTGCATCGGTTTGCCCATGATAATAGACTATATGAAATGAATGATAAGCAAACTAGTAAAGACGAGTTGCCTTTAGCCCTTCAACGTTCTTTTAGAAGGATGCGCCTTTGGGCATCTCATTTTGGCATTCCGATAGGCATAGATAAATGTACTGTTATGCATATTCCTAAAGTATTCGACGCCGAAAGCACCTCTGCATTCAAGAGGCAGTTGAGGAGGTGGGCCTTTTGCAGATGATTGGGAACTGGTACCGCCTAGTCTTACCGCGTCTATTTCAGACGACTCTCGTATGGGTACGTGCGCATGATGTTGGCCGTGTGGTGTTCGACGCTACTAACCATAAGACAGCAGCTGAAAAATGTCCACTCCCCCAATGATCTGTTACCTCTCTGTTACTAATTTCCAGTTATTTTTAGGTTTTCTCTATGTTGGGCATACATCAAGGCCTTGTTCTAGTTCTTTGATGGCTTGTTCAATGTTTCCTTTACCATTTTTATTAAACATTTCTTCGATAGAGTATCACACAAGAAGTTGCTCTATAAGGTGGGACTGCTTGGTATACACTCTCGTATAATTGCATGGACAAAGTCATTTTTGACTGGTAGAAATTTCGTTGTTCGTGTGATCTCCTCGTTCTACAGTCCCAGACCTGTTAGTAGTGGTGTGCCTCAAGGAGGGGTTCTGTCCCCTATTCTGTTTAATATTTACATATACGACTTGCTCGAACTTCTGAAGGATAGTGTACATTAACATACTGCGCTTTCGCAGACGAATTGAAGATTTATCGACCAATTGCAAGTGATTATGATAAACTTCTCCAGAATGCTATAAATAATGTCCAGAAGTAGTCCTCCGAATGGACCTTACCGCTTTCGGAACAAAGGTCTAGAGTGCTCCATATTGGTATTAGAAATGTTAACGTGTCTCACTACTCTATTAATAGTATACCACTTAATGAAGTTGAAGAAATAAAAGGGCTTAGGTTTCTAGTTACGAGTAATCTGAATTTCGACAAACAATGTGCAGCGGTAGCCAACAAAGCTATGAGAGTCATGTTCAATCTATTTAGAGCCTTGTCTTCAAATGAGCTACATTCTTCTCCAGGCGTGTAGGGTTTTTGTCAGGCCAATACTGGAGTATGGTACGCCAGTTTTTAACCCTTACACACGAAAGGCTAGTGATATGATAGAACGAGTTCAGAACACCTTCACCGGAAAGCTTACAATACGTAGCTTTGGGTTTGCATATGACCAAATCCCGTCAAGTAAAATCAGGAATCGTGAATTTGGACTCGACACTCTTGAGTTTAGAAGAAGGAAAAATGACCGATTGTTCTTTCACAAAATTGCTAACGATGAAAGCAGTGACCTAGTGACGTTGAGAGCATCTAATACTCGTGGTGGTACAATAAAGTATGAGGACTCTCCTTCATATGAGAAGCTTCGGAGAAGACAGAATCTTCCTGGGAATTATGCAGCTTTTAGAAAATTCCTGAAATCACATCTGAAGCCATAACTTACTGATGCCTTAGACGTTGTCCACCGTTTACTTTTTCACCTAGACAATATGTGTAGATTGTATTTGCTTTTCTTATTTGGCGATGTTTAATACAGTTTGCGCACGATTGTACTTGTAATCGTGTAAATAAATAAATAAATAAATTTCGAAATAGCACTATCTTGGCTGGTTGTTCTGAGAATACCATGGTTTCAACGTGATCTTACGTTTCTACCCAAGTCTTTTGCCCATCTCGAAGGCACTAAATAAATACAAAAATAAAATAAACTTGCATGCCAATTCAGCGGAAAGAGTTTTGCACAATCCCGTGTAGACTTCTTCAAATTTATTTGCAATTTTCTATCATGCCAATCGACAAATTATTTCTGCATCAGGAAGCATTTGGTATTCGGAACGAGCAAATTGAATTTAAAATCATCGATTGTTCAGGCTTTATCAAAATGAATTCTGAAAAGGCAGTCAAATCTAGGCGTAAAAATGAAACTGGCGTAGACGTGTAACACATGTGAAGTTATATTATGGTCTCTTCATGAGATCCTACAGCTTCTCGAAAACAAGCTGATAGCTCACCCTCCAGCAGGTAGAATTGAGCTTTCTTAGTTACCGGACACGAACAAGCAAACTCGTCCTTCAGATACATTTTGGATAATCGAGAAAAAGTAGTCGATAGAGAAGCGATCTTCAAAAATCGACTTCGACAGAAGGAACAGTTTGGACACTCCCACTTCATTTTTTTCTTCATGCTATCAAACGATTATAGCAATGGACAGCATCGCTTTCTGAGCAGGCCTGGGGGGCTACTTCTCTATTAGGTAAAGAACATTAAGGCAGCGATTTTTGAAGATCGTTTTACTATCGAATAAATTTAGGAGTTAGTTAACAACTTGCTTCCGAGGATCTCTTGAGGGAACTATAACTTCACGTTGCAGATACACGTCAACGCCAAATTCCTTTCTACGGCTACGTGTTGGTGCCTTCGCAGAAAATTCTGCAGCAAGGTCTCGAAATATATTATACGTGCGTTATAAAGTTCCAGAAAAAAATAGTTACGAAATGCTAAAGAGATGAGTTACGAAAAGGATCGCCGTGTGTTGGCGGAGTCAACGCGGCAGATCATGGCCTCCAATCGCGGATCGCAGCGCGCCGCGGGAAGTCCAGAACCTTCGAGGGACATCGTCCGCCATCGCTAGTCGTTTGTCATCGTCGCTTCTCGTCTGTCTGCCGTGGATGTCGCTCTCACGTTGTTCTGTTGGGCCATGCCAGGTGTTCCCTCGTCCCTCGGCCGTCAACCCCTGTAGCTCGTCATCCGAGTCCGTAGGCCGGAATTACGAGTGGGAGAGGCCTAACCTAGGGTCGCTGCAGTCATTCTGCAGGTAATACTTCTGTTCAGTCAGCCGCGTAGGCGTAGACACGTTCTTCCAGAACGTGTAGCTTGCCTTCTATTTAGGTCATGTCAACTTCACTTACCGTTAGCCGCTCGCTCCATATTCTCATCGCCTCCTAGCACCACAGTCACATCGTTATCCTGTCGCTCGTCATCCAAGCCGTGGAAGAGTCGTAGCCCATCTAATCACGTAGTCGTTGACGCCTTGGTCAACGCTTGCGACTCATACCACCGTCTACCTTCTAGGTCGCTAGGACGAGGGCACCGGCACCCTGTTTCTACACCATCGTCATCATCATCAACTCGTCCAAATTTCTGCCTATTCGATACGGCTTCTGTTCTGTTGCGTATCTTTAATAAACTGTTCGTTCATCGAGCCTTCTTTTTGTGAACACAAGGGGTTTTTCGCCTTCTTTTATCTTGGGATCATTTACTAAAAATCTAAAAGAACCTAACTTGGGGGTCGAACCGGGGTCCCAAGTGTACCAGAAGGGGTCACACTCCGGTGAGCGATCAATTTTGTTGTCTCGTTCGCTCTTTTTTGCGTGCTGTGTCACTGCCGGTGCCTTAGGCTCACGCTCAAGGTAGGTGTGACTGTAATAGTGAGTGGCGGTGAGCCTTTCGGGTTCTGCTACTCCGGCTATTGCAGTGGTCATGGTCCTCGGGAGGAGGGAAGTTGCCACTATCTTCAGCTGCTGGTTACTTTCGATCCTGAAGGCAGAGAAAAGGAGTTCCAATAGGGGAACCTCTGCCCAATTTTTTTTTTTGCTGACAAGTAGAGAACTGTCGTACCGCTGTGGCACAGACATGAGCGTTGCCAGTCGTGGTGCCGCTGAACGAGCAGACAGTCGTGGTTCTGCTGTAGCACAACTGGTGACTGGAGAGACCACGCAGCCAGGCATGATGCACAATGGGAACGTTGAAGCTGCATTCCAGAGGCTGTGCGGAGGCAGTAAAGCAACATCAAAAGCGCTGCAATTGTGTGATCGACTGGAGAAGTCGAGGGTTGAGATGAGTAAAAGGTGGCAAAGTGGGAACCCAGAGAGAGTGAGGCCATCGAGGCTGCTGGACGTCTTGGCACTGAGGAAGCCCTGAAGTGTTTGCCGAGCCTGAGGTGGAGTGCAAGAAAGGCTTAGTGATGGCCCGATGGGTCGAGGTCTAGCATATATATGTCGTACTCGCGAAGAGTTCGTGGACAGGCTGGACGAGATGCTGCAAATAGAGGAAGTCCTAGCCGGTATTGCTGCAGAAAAGAAATGGCAGCTGGATAACGTGGCGAGTAGGCTGTCTGACGTGTTTCACGCAAATGCCGTTTTGCAGGAAACGGTGCGAAGGCAAGCCACTGAGCTGGAGGAGCAGCAGACATTGCGTCAGAAGTACCAGGACCAGGCGCAAGGGATGGAAGAGCTGCGTCAAGAGGTTAGATTGGCACACTCGGAGAAATCGAAACACGAAAATACTTCGGGCGAGCGTGCTTGTAACCGTAACAGAGGACGAGAGGCGTTGTGTCCGTTACGGGGTGCTTCGACGAGAAGGCCAAACCAGATGTTGCAGAGTGGTAGCAACAACTGTGCAGACGAGGCGGACTGGGCGCGCGATGGGTCCAAGTGGACGTCGTGGCGCTGTGGGCGGAGGAGGAGCACGAAAGGTGAGGTGTGTTCTTTGTCCGTGAGCGAGGCTAGTGAGATAGCTCGGAGGGAAGAACGGAGGTGTGAGAGGGTTCGGAGTAGGCCAAGAGACCCTGATCAGTTGGCACCATACCTAAAGTACATTGCCTTACCAGAGATAAAGGCGTTTTCCTATACCGATAAAGCATAGTCCTTCAGAAGCTTCCGGAAGGCTTTTGAATTGAAATACCCCAGAGGAAGTTGGGGAGATGGCGAGTTATGTGCTCTGTTCCAAGCTGGCAGGAAGAGCAATGAGCCAGTATAAGGCGCTGTCGCACGAGATCAGAGAAGGTGGCTATGGCTCCTTGATGACCGCCATGGGGAAGGCATGTCATGCCGAGCGCTTCACCGAGGTGATGGCTTTGCGAGAGCTCAAGAAGCTCGCGAAGCGAAAGAAGCTATCAGTCTTCGAGTTGTGTGTTGAGCTGGAATATCCAGAGATGGAGACGGCGCTGGCGACTGAACGAACCTATCTCTTGTACGAACAGATCGTCCATTGAAAGGATTCTTATTTCCTGAAGGAGGCACTGGAGAGTGCAGGGAACGCGAATGAGAAGTTGAAAGTGACCGCGGAGCGTATTGAGCGCCGGAATAATCACTCTGAGTAGTGTAGCGTCCGATAGAACTCCTATGGAGCGCAAAGGGCCTAGTGCGCAGAGTCACATGGTAGAGGAGACGCCCTGTTCGTCGAGGTCGGAGAGAGCTTCGGTCAAACGCAAAGAAGGCGCAAAGAGTTCGGAGAGCCGCACTGCGAAAGATTCTGGTCAGTTCACAAGATCGGGAAGAGCAACAGAAATGCCACTGACAGCAAAACAGAGCCTGTATGCTTTAAGTGTCGTGAAAAGGGTCATGTTGCTAAGAACTGTGACAGGGCATCACCGTCAAGGAAACCCAGTAGCAAGAAGCCAGGAGCGAGATCTTTGTCAGCTAGGTTGAGAAGCACTGCGTGTCAAATAAGGACACCAGGTATGAAGAGGAAGTAGAGGTGGCAAGAATGCTCTGCTTTCGGGACAAAGATGGCTACGGTGGTTGAGTTGTTCGGTCGAAGCTGGGTGGGAGTGCTGGACACAGAGTCCGAAATGTCCATTCTGCCGGCCAAGTTTTTGTTGCAAGCCCAGGGGGTGGATACAACATAGACCGTGACGTACGAGAGTTCCCTGTGAGAAAAGTTAAACGGATACATGATGCATCTGGTTTCGCCGTGGAGTTCACAGCGTTCGTGGCGGTGCTCTTGAAGGAACAACGGTTGGAGGAAAGACTGTTAAAGCGAAGATGCATGTGTCCAAAGGAAAGGATGACGTGGTCGTTGGGTACGAATGTGCTTCCATCCTGGCTATAGGCTGGTTAGTAAAGAAAATGCACGTGCCCTAACCGCTCAACAGCAGGCCGAGCCGCTGTGCAAAATGAGAAAAGACCCGATGTCATCGAAGAAGAGGAAAGATGTGGCTGAGGTAGCACACCGCATGGACGTAACTCCAGATCCGAATACTGGCGTACAACTGGCAGACTGTGTGAACAGTAATGGTAGTTTACTGGAGTCCGCCAGTGATCGGAAGAGCGTTCGTTATGCAGGAGCGCATAGCTCCACAGCGGCTCGATGGACGAACAGAGCAGAAGCGTCAGGTCAATCATCATGAATACGGATTATGTTAACTTAATTTTGGCTAACAGATAGATATGAAATTTATGCTTTTTGTAAAACTTGGCTCAAGCTAAGTCATGACACGCTATAAATACTGAGCAACTTAACTCTAGACTATGGTATGCATAGATGTGATCGGCTAAATAAAATGGGTGGAGAAGTAATGGTACTTGTTAAGCGTAGGCTTTCTGTTTTTATGGTTTATAAAGAATCTGTTGAGGATGGTTATGAAATACTTTGTGGTGACATTTCATATGTCTCCTCATGTTTTAGAATGGTAATCGTTTACAGGACGCCTTCCTGTATAGCAGCTAAGACGGAGCAACTTTTTAACGTATTAAGTGACTTATCAGCTGACGAAAAACAATGTTATAATCGTAGGTGACTTTAATATTCCTGACTTCCACTTTGCCGGCAAGCGTTACTCAGTAGTGCATCTGCTCTACATGAACTAGTTTATTGTCATGACTTCACACAAAACGTTACTCAACCTATAACAGGTTGTAGTATGCTTGAATTAGTTTTGTCCAGCTCTAAAGATTTTATTGAGAACTTGAATGTTTGTTCGCCGCTTGAAATGAGTGATCACAATAGCATTAAATTTGGTATACCGTCTGAAGCTGTGGTTCCTACAGCAGCTTGTCGCAGGGCGTGTTCTCAGTGTAAATACGAAGGCGTTTGTGCAGATTTAGCTCAGGTTAGATGGAGGGAGCTCTTCGATTCAACACCTAGCGTTAACGCAAAATATGAACATTTTTTGTACTTCAAGCATCCATAGAAACTCACGTTCCTCTCAAAAAGGTTTCTTCACTAAAATCAACTATTCTGCTCAAACATTTAGACAACATGCTAGTCCATAGAGAGTGCCTGTTCCTGGAGGCTAGGCGCACTGGCAACTGGAATTCCTTTGAAAACTTCAGTAAAAAAATTTACGTCGCACCTCAGGGAGTACAATAGATATTTGGAGAAAAAAGTAATTAAATCTGGAAATCTATCCAAATTTTACAGGTTTGTCAACAAGAAGATTAAGGATAAAAGCATCGTCTGTTCTCTTGTAGAGAGGAGGGGGTGCAGGGTCAAGCTTGAGGTTCGGGAATCGAAGGGGAGGGGGTCGTGCTGTGGCCTCGTCTGGAGGGGGGGGGTCGTGCTCTTCCGGTTTTGGCAGAGGATTCTCTCTTATTCTTCAGGTTTTTTGGTAATTTTTTTAATTCTTAATAAGTTGTTTTTTCCAGGAATGCTTACGAAGGTGTGGAGTCTCTCCTTCGTCCCGCAAAGTTGTAAAAATTAATATAACAAGTTTCAAATAATGATTGTATTACTCATTAGAAATAAAGATTTTCCGCCGGCAGATTTGGAGTCAATGAGAACTTTCCATTTTTCAGTTGTTTTTTTTTTCAGGAAGTCATGGACGCGACAGTTTTCTGCCTGAACGAGCGACATCTACGTCCTAAATTACAGTCTATAAAATTTGAAGTGTCAATTGCTAAGGAAAATTAGGTGCTTTCCTACAAGATTTTTGGAAGCACTCTTCGAAGCGATGACCGAATAGCAACCGAGGATGGACTTGTCACGGAACTAATTTTCTCTCTTCTGCTGGAAACAGCATCAGAAAGTGAAGTTGTACCCAATAAAGTTTTAATCCACCGGTTGACACAAGGGAATAGAAGGTGTTTTTGTGAGACAATCTTCTGTATAAACAGACGCTCCGATTTGTACCATTTGCCGAAAAAATTCGACACCGCTAATCACATGGAAGCCGCTATTTTTACAAGCTGCTTTTTAAAGCGTAGAACCCACACCTCTTACAGTTTTAAAAGCTCTGTGAATTTTTCAGAGATGTCGCACAAACTCCGAAATATGGTAGGTTACGTGGAGCTATTGCGTTCTCCGATATCACCGATCGCCACTGAAGGACGGACTTCTTGCGGCAAAAAAAATTTCTACCTTCTGGAGGAAGAATATCAGAGAGTAAAAACTAGGCCATCTTAGAGCTCAAGATGTGATTAATATACAATCATAAACTAAGCTTCTTCGCAGCGATCTCCGATATGATTAGGGCTGATCGTATTTAAATTTTTCGCTTTTCAAGAAAAATTAATTAATTTTTACCTGAAGCAGATCACCCACACAGTTGAAATCTTGCCACAAGAAGTTTCAAGTCTTGTTTAATGCACAGTGTAAAAATTATGGTTTTCTGAAACGAATAGACTGGATCGACCACTGGTCGATATGGCACCGACGTCATGGGAGCGACGAAATTCGACGTTCACAAAAATGACTATAACTCGGTAAGTTTTCCACAATTTTAAAAAACCAATGGCTTTTTAAAAACTACAAGAAAAGGTATTTCATACGGTGTGAAAATCTGTTTTCAAAAACTAGATCTTTATACGGGGCGGAGGCCTTCGATTTTTGAGCGAAAAATTGAAGTGATTTTGTATAGATAATTATATCCCGGTAGGTTTTTCGAATTTTGAAAGATTTAATAGCTTTTTAAAAATTAGAGAAAAAGCGCTTTCAAACCATATAGGAATTTCTTTTCATCAGGGAGGTCTTCATAGGGGGCGGTAGGGGTTCAGTTTCTGGTCCATTGTTGCAAAAATACGTGCCAAAAATCAAACCCCCCTCGCCCCGTATGAAGACCCCTTTTTTGAAGACTGCTTTCTATATGGGTAGAAAGCATCTTTTCTCTATTTTTCAAAAAGCAATTGGGATTTTTGAATTTCGAAAAGGGAACCGAGTTATGATCAGATTTGTGAAGAACTGGTGGTAGACTCTGCACCGTCGACACTGGAGTGATTTCATAAAAATGATCATAACTCCGTTCGTTTTTCGAAATTCAAAAATCCCAATTGCTTTTTGAAAAACAGAAGAAATGTGCTAACTGACCATGCATAAATCGTCTTTCAAAAAGGTGGTCTTCATAGGGGGCGAGGGGGGTTCGATTTTTGGTCGATTTTTGGCAAAAATCGACCAGAAATCGAACCCCCACCGCCCCCTATGAAGACCTCCCTGTTGAAAACAAATTTCTACATGGTTCGAAAGCGCATTTCCTCTTGTTTCCAAAAAGCAATTGGAATTTTTGAATTCCAAAGAACGAACCGAGTTATGGACATTTTTTCTGAAATCACTCCAATGACTCCGGTGATGGGCCGACCAACTCCTCTGGTTACGGTTTCACAAAATTGATCATAACTCGGTTCATTTTTTGAAATCCAAAAATCCCAATTGCTTTTAAAAAACTAAAGGAAAAGTGTTTTCGAATCATGTAGAAATTAGTTTTCAGCAGGGAGGTCTTCATAGGGGGCGATGGGGGTTCGATTTCTGGTTCATTGTTGCAGAAATACGTGCCAAAAATCGAACCCCCTCGCCCCCTATGAAGACCTCCTTTTTGAAAGACGATTTATGCCTGGTCAGTTAGCATATTTCCTCTATTTTTCAAAAAGCAATTGGGATTTTTGAATTTCGAAAAACGAACGGAGTTATGATTATTTTTATGAAATTACTCCAATGTCGACGGTGGAGGGTCTGCGAGCCGTTCTTCACAAATTTGATCATAACTTGGTTCAATTTTTGAAATTAAAAATCCCAATTGCTTTTTGAAAAATAGAGAAAAGGTGCTTTCCATCCATATAGAAACCGGTTTTCAAAAAAGGGGTCTTCATACGCGGCGAGGGGGGTTCGATTTTTGGCACGTATTTCTGCAACAATGAACCAGAAATCGAACCCCCATCGCCCCCTATGAAGACCTCCCTGCTGAAAACTAATTTCTACATGATTCGAAAACACTTTTCCTCTAGTTTTCGAAAAGCAATTAATATTTTTGAATTTCAAAAAATGAACCGAGTTATGATCAATTTTGTGAAACCGTAACCAGAGGAGTTGGTCGGCCCATCACTGGAGTCATTGGAGTGATTTCAGAAAAAAATGTCCATAACTCGGTCCGTTCTTTGGAATTCAAAAATCCCAATTGCTTTTCGAAAACTAGAGGAAATGCGATTTCGAACCATGTAGAAAT
>OX375869.1:46769148-46840841 GCA_947359475.1 Heligmosomoides polygyrus bakeri | reverse complement strand
GAGAGGCGTCTCTGCCCATATACAACACTTGGATCGTTCCGACCTACCGTTGAGATAGTCTCCTGATCAGGCGTGTGTCTGAATGGCAAGAACGGATACCACTGCAACTGAAAAGGTCCACTTTCCAACTAGCAGAGAAATAAGATAATAATAATAATAAAGAACTTCATCACAAATATATCCTTCCTAGTAAAGGTGAATGACAAATTTTCTCGCACGTACCAATAGAATTTGGTGTGAATCTATGCTTTAAATTTCCTAAAATAATTAATATATTAATGTTATTTTTTTAATTAAAATTATTATTTTCATAACTTTTCAATAACATAGAATACAATGACACAACAATTTTGGACAAAGGACAACAACACCATCCGAAACATCGACGTCTAACAACAATTTAAACATGTTTTGTTTCGCCTCTACCTTCATACAAAACATGTTTATAATTGGTTACCTCGAGGCTCATCAGTGAAGAAGGTAACTAATTAATTTAGTTGTTAGTACAATATTAGGTGGCATATTATTTATGTGTTTATACTTATGTACTAACAACTAAATTTTACAAATCAAGACAAAATTAACAACCTATGTTATAACACGAAATTAACAGAACAAAATAAAACAGGTAACTTAATATTGCCTAGCTTAATATTACAACACATTTCTTAAAGCACAAGTCTTAAAACTGTAAAATACGTTACACTTGACAAGAAACTGATGTTTATGAACGTTTCTTTTACTTCTCTATATATAACCGTATTTACATATTTATTTATATATTTTTAAAATTTTATATATATATATATATATATATATATATATATATATTTAAATTTAAATTATATTTACCTATATATTTTTTTATTTAAAAAATTGTTATTATTTTCAAAAAATATTTATAGAATAATTTTAAAAATTATTTATATTATTTTTTGGAAATTGTTTTTAAAACTTTTCTATTATTAATTATTTATTTATTTTAAATATTTAAAAAAATAGCTACACTAGAAAGCTATGGTTACGCTTAAATAATTAGCTTTCTAGCTACACTAGAAAGCTATGGTTACGACATACACCTCCATTCCATCAGCGCCTGATCGTAATAAAATATTCGAGCTGGAATCGCTTGCTATTCGTAGGAAGCGAAACGACTCGTAAGAACAAGCCCAGCTGCTGCAAGTCTGACGAGGTCAGCGCGCACGTCACCTTGCATCCGGTTAAAACGAGTCGCCTTACGCGACTGTGTTGTGCCACACACACATCTTAGAAATGCCTCGAAATACGAACCCTGGAGAGGTCAGGCCTGAGAAGGATCACGTCGTCCATTTCGTTGGTGCAGAGCTCGTAGACGCGATTGCTTTCGTTGAACGGTGGCAGCCAGCTGCCGAATTCGTGACCGAGGACTGACGTGCTGAGACCGACGAGCCAGACCAACGGGCTCATGCCGTGGGTCATGCTCACACACTGAAAGACGTCATCATAACGGTGAAGCAGAACAGAGCAACCCTCGACTTCTAGTCTCGCGCAGATGAGAACAGGCGTGGAGAGCAACATTGGGAAGACAGTAGGAGGCCGATCATATGAAGTCCTGCTAAGGTGACAAGCTCTTGGGAAATTCCGGATAGTTGTTGGCTAGACCTAGCAAAAAAATTGCCCAATCTTTGCCCAGAGCTTCTCTGAGGTCTGATCACAAGTCAAGCAACCGGTCTCGGCTTTGTGCTAGATCATTCGAGGATAGGGATGGGTGCTGTGAAGAAATGCGAGAGCATCGCTGTTTTCCTCACCGAGTCGCAAAAAAATTCATATGCTAAAGAAACATGTCAAGTTCATGATCAGCACTCAAAACAACTTTCTAGATGACTGCCAGGTTTGACACTCGATGAATCTCGGCATTGATCGTTGTCCAATTGTTTAATGTGGTGTTGAACTCGAAACGTGATAGTACACGGTTTATTGACGACTAACGTTTCGGCGATGTCGCCTTCTTCAGAGTCTGAAAAGTCCAAACATATGTTGAAGCTACTAGGCTAAATATCGCCACGAACCTTGCGAAAATTCAAAGACCTCCCGAACAGCAACCCTTCCAGCAGAAAGAGGTCTTTCTAGATGACGCTTCATGAGACTTTTGTCCTACCTGTGATGACGTGAGTGTCCTCCACATGGCGGTTTGCCTCTAGGGGAGAGTGGTTGGAAAAAATAGCCAGCAAAACAAACAACTAAACAAGGCGATAGAAAATTGTAGATTCGGTATGTCTTAGTAGAACTGGTAAAATTAGAAGAACCTTTTCTGTAATAACACGAAGAACAATCAGCTCATGCCAAGGTGATGCCCCCTCCCAACAAGTGCGTACTGTGCTTACACCTTCCGGAGGTTAAGTAGAGGTGAAGAAAATTCCCTTCCAAACTTCGCCCAAGGAGTCATTTCGTGGGCTGGAAAGGAATAGGGTATCCGTTTTCAATATTATGAGGAATGCGGCGGATTACAGCACGTGTACGTGAGTGAGGATGGCGGAGTCATCACCAGTGAGTTCCCACATACTTCGCCTATGGGCGCCACTTTGCTAAATCCATTCTGACAACATGCTCTGGCTTTGCAAACACTGTTTGCATGTATATTACTGCCCATAATTACCGACCTCACCGTAACACTGAAAAGAGGTGCCGAAATTCGACTTTCGAAGCATCTTCGCGTAGCTTTGTTAAACTGTTAGTGTTCGTATTATAGCCTTTAGCCAAGATGGTTATCCACTTTTATTTAGGTTGGTAGTCCATTCGCAGATGTCGTGTCGATTCAAGTTTGTATTTTCGTTGGAATTAGTTACTATTCCAGGATCTGGCAAAGGCGAACTCGCCGAAACGTAACTCGAGAATAGAAGCGAATGGCAACCTCCGTCAATGGCTATAGTAAGAGCACACCAACTGAAAAGAGGTTCCATATTCATTATCAGCACCCCAAATAACCCCTTCGAAAAATTCGGCGAAGCCTGTTATGTACCATGACACTCCAGCCTTAGCAGTACTGAACCACTGTAACCGTCAGTGACCTATCGTAATGCCGAGACCTGATGCCAGATTCATGGTGAGAACTCCCCCTTCCCCCACTCAAACTACTGGCGAAGTTTAGACAAAATTTTTCCGGCCTTCCCGACATTCGGAGCGGTGAGCGTGCAGTAGTGCTGATCAAAGCAATATTTGCCGACCATGTGGCAAGTGAGTTGCAGTGAGGAACACTTCCGTGACACCGGACGAGTCATAAGTGGGTAGCATCTAGCAAGAGGTACCTAGGCCAAACAAGCATGGTCAAAGGAAGAGCGACGCAACTCTCCTCTCGAAAACTAGCCTTTTCCACGGCCGACAAGAGGTAGAAGGCAAGGTTGGAATGCGAGCACAGCACTACCCTACCGAAGTCAAAACGCACGCTACGCCGACAGAAACTGAAGAAGTGTTTCTGGCAATGTGTAAACTGGACCCCTGGAACTGATCGTGAGTGGCTGGCGTCGTCGTGGTGAGCGGCTCACCCCTCACTAATTCAGCGGCTTTCAATAGAAGATGAATTGTATGTATTGCCGGAATTCCACGGTCCTATTATATAAAGCATCTTACTATATGGCAGGTAGTCGTCGAGCTGTCGTGCCTAGATTGATATCGAACGTTTATTCGGCTTACGTTTCGGTGTAACCATCTTCTTCAGAGCCTGGAAAAGACAAGGGGAGTTAGAGAAATTACCCGTCCAAGAGTCATTTCAAGTTTCAGCCGACTCAAAAGCTAAAGGGAGAAAGAGACGAACCGCGAGGAGGACAACCCAACTGACCTTATGCAAACAGCCGAAGGCTGTGGAGTCATCCTTCAGATGGAGATAAATGTGGGTGAATGAGGTCCTCCCTTCGGATCAGCCCCTCAGCGACCTTCCGGCTGGCGCCCCCGGAGTCAAGCCCACAGAGGTCGGCAAATGGAGCCAACTCCTGAGTTATGGCCACCCTTTCCTCCTTCCTATTGATTGCGGGGTTCTTGAACGCAATCCACAGCGCCTCCAAGGCCTTGCGCGCTGCGATGTCGACCTCGCGAGCCAGGATCGTCACCGCCACTCCAAGCACTACGCCACTATGACTTCGCAGCCTGTGCTCCCCAAGGGTGTGCTGACTTTGCACCTGTTGAGCCCGTCCACGTGCTCCTTCACCCTTACCCAAAGTGGTCTGCCCGTCTCACCAACGTATTCGTCCTTGCATTCAATGCAAGTTATGAGGTATACTGTTCCTGAAACCCTACAGTCGCCTGCCCTGCCGAATGGGCAGACCACGCAGAAGGGCGTTTCACAAGCGCAGTCATAAAGACGGTTCCTCACCAGTTGCGCCTTGAGATTAGCCGAAGGCACCTCAACGACCCTAACGATGTCACCCAGGTCAGCCTTACGAACGCATTTCCGTACTTGAGCACTGAGAGCGTCCGAGATAAAAGGTACCGTGAAGGCGATTTGACCACGCAATTGTGCCCTATGTATGCGTGCTGGTGCCCGTGGTTGACGGACGGCCTTGGGCATGTTGTGCGCAACAATCCCGTTGGATAAGGCAATGCGAAATGCGATTTCCCTAGATGAGGACTTGAACTCGCTATTCGAGGACACCAGAGCAGCTGTTTGGAACATATTCCGGACAATGGCCCTCTTATGGTTAGTACTATATGGGTGTGCGGAACGATAGTGCACAATGATGTTCTTGTTGCTGGACTTCCGGTACCACCTAGTTTGGAAGGTGTTCCTAGAGAGACGAATTTCCACGTTGAGGAACGGCAACCAGTGACTTGTCGGTTTCTCCATTGTGAGCTTAATATGCTCAGCCTGATGGTTAAGCAACTCGAAGAAGGCATCCATTTCGCTCTGTGTGGGACATACGATGAAACAGTCATCTATATGTCGACAATACAGCAAAGATCTGCGTTCCATTACGGGTCTCTCTTTTTTTGACATGTACGCTATAGCTAGCACCGGAGCCAGGCGTTGACTCATAGCTAGGCTTCTAACCTGCCTGTAGTACTGTTTGGACTACTTGAATATGTAGCACTGAAGGCACTCGTCTATGAGCACCATTATTTGGTCAATGTTGAGTCCGAAAAGGGCCAGCTGGACCTCGTGCTCAACAAGGATCTCGTGTACCGCTTGCATGGCATCGCCTTTGGAGACATATAAGATAGATATCAATCTTGGCACGACAGCTCGACGACTACCTGCCATACTGTTCTAAGACATGCCAAGATTCAAGGACAGTCGCACATGGAACACCTTACTATAATTGAATCTCCAAGCCTTTTGCAGAACATTTTTTCAGCACGATAGAGTGGATTTAGACGTCGGTTTTGGCTTATTAGCCCGCACCGAAGCGGTTTTTTTTGCCGTTTTTGGCTTATTTTCAGAGGCCTGGAGGAAATTTGGGATCCCCTATCTGCTTCTCAGTCAGTTCACCAAACTCCGACTAGTAATGCAATACAATACAAAGTTGGTGAATGGTCAGCCGTGATTCAGCTAACCGGACAGCGAAGCTTAAGGCCAGGCGTTCTCTCCCGAAGTGCACAATCTTACAGTAACTCCCTTCTGTGCTACCGCCTGAGCAGCGTACCAGTTTAAAGAGGCCTTTGAGATATAGATCCCGCCTTGGGGCCGTATTCTTAGAAGGCCGCCTACTTGGCGCATCTTATAATTCGCATGCAAGACTCCTCGCGGAAAGAAAATTTTATATACGTTTTATGTTCTTTTTGCTATCCCAGCTTCTTCTTCTTCGGCGTCTGCCCCGCATCGTAGCGGGGTCCGCTTTTCCGGTATCATGACGTCATCTTTTCCAATCCAGCGCTAGATCAGGGTGAACACCAGCTACTTTCAAGTCCATATGCAGCGCAGCACTGCTTCGGGTGCTATCTAGGTCGCTTTCCTATTACCCCAAAGTTAAGGCCTATCTTGCGGACGCTGTCTTCTTTTCCACGCAGAGCGTGGCCGTACCATCGTAAGCGAGCTTCGCGCATCTTGTCAGCATCTTGGCGCGACACCGAACTTCCGCCTAATGACATCGTTTCGGATGCGCGAAAACTCAGATCAATTCCCTCAATATTTACGTCGCTCTGCCCTTTGCTCGTTATTTTACCCCATGTCCATTAAGAAGTAAAATACTCCACCTTAAACTATAGCTCTTTCTGCTCCCGCCCATTTCGCACGTTCAGCTCTCCATGCGCCTAGAGGTCTGTGAAAGCTGGCAAGGATTAGCGGGGCGCAGCGCATGCAGCCAGCCGAGATGCGAGTAACGCGCAGACAGTTGAGCGGCGTTTTGTTTTAAGTGTTGTTTCCGGACGAGAGCAGATAGAGTACAAGTGGACCATTTCCAGATTTGCGCGCTTTGGAGGCAATGGGCTATTCATCGACTGGCGTCGCAGTCTCGACGTGAAAAGAATTTTTAATAATGAAAGAACAAAGGTGAAACAAAACAAAAGGAGACTAGTCCATTAACGCCTCTGAAATTTTTTAGCAGTCAAACATTTAGAGGTTGCTTTTAGGATCAACAACTCCCGAATATTAGCTGCTTTTTCCGCATAGATTGGAAATGGAAAATGGAAATGGACTTTCCGTGGACTATCGTTTTTGTACTGAATCAGGGATAAAAAATACCAAATCTGACCTGCAACTGAAGCGCAAGGAGTCCAGATAGGAGGGTCGTGCCTTTAAGACGTTTTGCTTCTGTTGGATTATGATGTTCAGCTACAAAGTGCATTAGAAAGCTGAAAGCTGAAACCGAAGCGCCTTTCCATCCAGCTGCATGTGATGGAGGCGCAACCATCTTGACCAACTGGTCTCAGCGACGAATACTGTTTCTTCGAAAGTGGAAGCTAAGCTCAAACGCTTGCTGCCTCATCTAACGATCGCGAGTTGTCCACTGACAGTGCCGTCGTTGGAATTGTTCGCTGTTGTTTGTTTTCAAACTGCGTTAGGCAGACTCTAGATTGCCTCTATCTCTAGTGCCTGCCGTCGGCTGTGTACCGCATGGCGCTTTTCATACTCGCGCCCCTCGCGGCGCGGCGTGATGGTTGGCATAGCTATCGATTTTCCGCCCGGAGGCACCGCATTGCTTTCATACTCCGCCGCCTCAAAACACCTCACGGAGACGGAATTTCGGGCTATTCGGCGAATCGCGCCACTGGGGGAAGGGCGGGGCGCGGCGCGATCAGCTGCGGCGGACTCGGTGTGATGTGGAAGATTTCACGCCGGGATGAATCATCTTACTATGCCTGTTTTGTTTTGGTTCGCCAGTCCACATAACAAAAACGGTGTAGCAAAATGATGGTACTATTGTATATTCAGGACCAGGGTCAGACGTGGGGTTCGATTTTTCCCGAAAACATTTAGTATCCAGAACCATTTCTTAACTTCAGGAAACAAATGTGCTTGTAAGTCTCCCCATTTTCATGCCACACCTGAAAAAATTGCTTATTAATGGATGCACAAACACCAATGAAAAACCTGAAATTGGAGAGAATCCTCTGCTAAAACCGAGAGAGTACGACCCCTCTTCGATTCTCGAACCTTAATTTTGACCCTGTTCAGGACCTCAGAGGTTGGGAAAAGTTCTTCGATGATCACGAATCTACCATCCATTTTTCGTATTAAGCTGAAGCTTGGGCGAAATCGGTGACAATGACTTAGTTACCCCTTCTACCCCTTCCTAGCCTAACCTATGAAGAAAATGGAGATCTGTCGATTCCCGAAGTTTCACCTACTACGCTAAAGATACGTTCAGGGCACAACGACCCCGGAATGGCCATATGAGGAAGAATTCTGACTGATTCTCGACGATGAGTACTTTTCAGCAATTTTACTTCTCGACCCGTACATGCTGCAAAATAAAGGAACGTTTAGTGTCATTTGCATCGCAGGGGATTCGACTCAATACCACACTCACCAGTTTCAACCGTAGCTTGAGCGGACGTCTTCGACCCAGCCCCAAGAAAGGATTCGTCGCTCCCGCAAGAATCCCACCACTAGCATTGGCCAGATGCATTCCGCTGATCAGCCAGACGAATCCTTTCTGTTTTGGCTCTCCAACGATTCATGACCGTCTCCTTCGTCATCCTTGGCGAACGGACCGCAGTAAGCAGAAGCTCGTAGCCGCGCGTCGCTGGCGCTTCCCTTTTTGTCAGCAATCGCGCAGCGGAGCCAGTCGCGCCGCACCCCGAATTGACGCGCCGCGCCACGGTGAGAGTATAAGAGGCGGCTATGGGAAGGCCGGGGGAAAGCTGGCAGAGACTTGTACTTTCTCGGACATTCGAGTTCGACGAGCCGAACCGTCTCCGCCGAACCACGCCCCTTCAACAGACTGGCCATTGCAGTTGCCAACAGAAACTGCGGTTGCTATTCTGAATAGAAACACTGGGTTGTTAGACTAGCGCGCTTGGTGCGTCCCGCGCCCGTCTCTGCGCGCTCTCGCTGTCTACGCTCTGAATGGGTCGCGCGCCGTCGTCTATGGCCGGGGGCATACTTCCATCGCTGCGATGCCATCGCGGCGCTCAGTTCATGGCCATTCCGCCGCACGCGGCCGCCATCGGCCAGGGTCTCCGCGTTCTCGCCATGTGCATGCGTCTGTGCACTCCCTCACGAAGCTTCTCGAAGCGGTCTTGGCGCAATCAACACTGCCGTCTAGTCTAGGCAATAGATATTTTTATTTATTGCATATCGTTTAAGTTTTTAATGAAGCTTTTAAGAAGCATGCTCGCATGCTTTGCACCGTGAAAAAAGGAATGTAGCTGTGAAGATATCGAAGAATTCGGGAAATGTGGGAAGGTCTACAGCAAGTGTGTGGGACGTGTGTGGGAAAGTCCACAGCAAGTAATGATTGAAGGGCACTATTCGATATCACCGGCTGCCGCGTTGCGACGTGCCTGCTGCCGCGCGCGGCGTCGCAGCGTCCCTTAGCGATTTGGCCCCTGCTTTGGAGAGCGCAATTCTTAGGAGCACAGATTTCGTCTTCAGCAGGTATTTGTAAAGATTGCATTGAGAAAAGGGGCGAGCGCCAGGAATGGAAACATCACGGAATTGGCGGGAACCAAAATACCAACATGGAGGCGAAAATAAAAGAAAACCGTCATTTCTCTAAAAACACCATCAAGTTGGCCACAAGTTCGACTATTCAATTGTTCACACCGTTGGAATGGTCATCAGCTTCTCTTGTAGCTTGAACTAGAGAAGTGTCTGTGCTCAGACGATATGTTGTATCTGTTTTGAGAAACTATCTGCCACACACCTGTCCAGATTGTTTCGTTAATGGCGGAAATCCCATAGAAGTAGAATTATGCGGTAGATAGTTGAGACACTTTCTTATTCTTCTGCTTTAAATAACCATTTTTTAAAGCAATCAGCAATCTCGATTGCTTGACTCGTTCCTGCAAGTTATGTTAGTTCCAATCCTACTTGATCAGCTGAAAATTAGGTAGTCGAGTTCTCCAAATAACAATGCAAGACTGCGTCTTTTGCTCTCCAAAATATCGTATTAAACTTTTTGTTGCTAAAGTTTTATGTTGTTGTTGAGTTAAGATTTTATATTCTTCCACGTATGTTTTCCTTCTGCCGGCGCCACCCACAACGTTTTAACTGCAAGGAACAACTGTTGAATTCGATAAGTACCAATTCGTGTATTGACGATTTCAGCCCCTTTCCGTTTCCTCCTTTACCTCCAATTATCTGGAACTAAAAAGATGGATATGTATAAAAACGTCGGAAACCGGATTCATCGAAAGTGTCGCCTTGCTCCTAGTCCCGGTAATAAGTCCCTATCTCTCCCTTGATGGGACAAAAGGATCATAGGTCTACACCTCCCAGATAGAAGATCTTATAGGTGTATGAGTACTCTATTACATTTACCTCCACTGACCACTTCATTTGAAATTCAGTCGTAACAAACGTTTACATATAGCCATTATACTCGCAGCACACGGGAAGTCAAAGGTGAGAATATTCACGTTCCTGGTCTTCACATTCAGCAACCAGTTTATAGTACTTCCTGCGGTCATTTCTACTAAAAGCCTTGTAGGGTCCATGTCGTGTTTCTTCTGCCTAATATGGAACGTGCATGTCCATACTTGAGCGAGCCACGGAACAAATCAGTTCGGCGAAGCTGTGCCGCGGCGCGACCACATCGCAGCCGGTGATACCGAATAGTGCCCATCGTAATGATTGCATTTGTTTTTGGAAGAAATAGAGAATTTGGTGCAAATAGGGCCGGTGGGGGGGGGGGTGGTCAGCATCTACTCAGTGAATATTCGCTTTGATAGGAATGCACGTGCACGTCTAATTATATCAGAAATGGCCTCCTCAGTTCATCGTGATGGAGAACACACCTATGCAGCAAAAATTTTAGTTTCGTACAAAATAACTTCTTATTTCAAAAAATTTGTATTTAAATGATGTTTTAAATGATGTTTTTTTATTTGTATTTAAAATCTTTCCTATACGACGATAAATATTTTCTGTATCATTCCATACTCAGCTAATATGTACATATAGATTTATGTATACATGGTGTCTCAAAAAACTGTATACACTGTTTGAAAGGTGATAATTTTGCTCACAGTAAAGGTACTGAAGAAGTTAAGGGCTCATATAAAAGCCTTAGGAAATAGAAATTTTCTCGCGTGTGAACGGCATGGAATGCGCCATGCACTCCTGTGAAATTTTGTATTTTACACTCGATTGATTATGTTTCGCTTGAATGCTTGTGGCTATCCGGAAATTAATGCACGCATTCGACATTCAACTTTAGAAAGGCGATGGAAACGTTAAAAGAAACACAGCACAGGCTAACGTGGCCAAGTAGTAACAAGAATGTAACAAGCATTCGGCCCATGCACAATCAATCGAGTCTGAACTGCAAGGTTTCAGGCCGGGGCATGGCGCAATCTTGACTGTTCACAAGTCACAGAAATCCCGTTAGGCCCTGTTTATACTTCCGACGCCGAGCGACGCGATGGCATGCACAGTGGCCATATTGATCGATCGCGGCGCTCGATCAATGTGGCGTCTAAGGACACGGGTCAACCAGACGAGCGGAAAGGCGAGAGCGCAGAGAAACAGACACTCTGGCTGCGATCCGACGCCTGCCGGCCGAGTGAGCTGACTCAGCGGGCGGGTGAGAGTACCCTCTAGTGGTCTTCGGGCTACTCGCCAGAGGTGCACATTTAACGGTTAACGATTTAACGAATTTAACGAATTAACGGCATTTTTCGTTAAAATCTTGCTTAACGACTTAACGGAAATTTTTAGAAATTTAACGGAATTTTTAACGGACGTTTTTCTTAGTGAGTTTTCCCACATTCGCCCTTAATCTTCACTAATTTTGCAGGGCTGATCTTCCCGATTAGAAGGATAAAGGATAAGTTCCTGAAAAAACTAATGAAATCAGCTAGAATATTTTTATGTTTCCATGGATTTGCTTTGAATTTTTGGAAATAATGCATTTTGTGGGCGCGTGCAGCGCAGTCGGAAGAGGTGCTTGCTGTCGCCTGTACCCGTTACCATGTTCCCATTTCAGATTTCCCGCTCGAACAACCAAAGCCTTCCATCCCTCCGGAGTCGGAGAATTGGTAGAATTGGTACCAGACTTGTCTGGGAGGGATAAAGCGCTGAATTCTTTATCGACTGGCTACCGCAAGTCATTTGTACGGCCAAACACGCATTCAAATCGCCTCCACGATATACCATAGAAGTGGGATGCGTGGCGCTTCCCAAAAGAGATTGAGTAACGCTGTCCTTCATCCGTATCCTTTAATGCATTTTGGAGCTAGAAATTTCCTCTCCGAACCCCCAAGCACGCCAACGAATCCACAAAGATGCTTGTCTAATCTCCTCGTAAGATGTCCCTATCCTCACCTGGCGTTGCTTATCCCAGAATACTCTTGCTCGCCACCTGGAACGGTTGAGACGGATAGGATGTTTTCGGCCGTTGGACATATTTTAACTGATTTTTGAAAAACTCTAATAACAAAAATTTGGAAACCTACTTTTCCTCAAGGTTAACATGCTGTCGATGTGTCACACCTTTTCGGCTGTGCGACCATGTGACACGATATCGTGTCAAGGTCTCGACCTTGCAAAAAAATGGATTGGTTCCACGCACCAGGCACTTGAAAATCGTGCGTTCGACAACGTGTTAACCTTCCACTGATAGTCTTTTAATTGTATTTTTCTTTTTCTTTCTGTACTTAGTGGGCTGGTGCCCGCACCGAAATTGTATATGCTCGTAGAACAGCCACACAAAACGTTTTCGCAAAAAACATGGAAGGGGGGGGGGGGGAAACTCCGGGTTCTGCCTGATCGCACATTTTAAGATGCGTCGTCGGTGATCATCTTCAATGATAATTCCTCAGCTGTTTTTCTTCCGCACCCTGTAGGTAATTTGTTGTTGAAGGCTTGTTTATTTTTCTATGTTGAATCGTTTATTTCAATTGCAGTGTTGCACTACATTCCTTGAACTTTAGCTGTTGACCTCTTGAAGTTGAAACCCATAAGTTTTCCGTTGATTTTTTTCACTTGAAATAATGTTTTGCAGCTAATTGTGCTTTTTAACGAAATTTAACGTTTTACCGGAAATTTAACGAAAATTTTCGTAATTTCGTTAAAAAATTTCGTTAAAAATATTTAACGCAAAGAATTTTGTGTGCACCCCTGATCCGAACACCGCTAGGTATCAGGTTTTGCGGTGCAATCATGATTGCCGTATAAATAGGAACATTGCGTGTATAAGTGCCGTATAAATAGGAACATTGCGAACGAATAAGGACAGCGGCTGCTCCCTATATAGGCATTGAAAGAGCGGCTGCTTCCTGTATGGGCTTAGAGGTGGAGGACTCTTCCTCAAGTAGGCAGCAGCTGTCACTCCCTTATGCTTCGCCCTTCCTCCATACTTCTCTCACCCTATTACCAGTACCGAAGTGGATAGCGCTAGTTATAGTGCTTCGGTAATGAGATAGCTAACAGATTGCTTGGGGGATCATAACGGGGCCCTGGCCTTTCCCTTTAGGCCGTCTGGTAGGCATTTCGTTGGCAGAATACTATGTATGGATTTTGTTGTAATTATCTCACGCCATGCCGATAAATTTGATGCAATAATCCTGTTGGTTGATTCTCCAGTTAACATCCTATCGCAAGGATATTACAAAATGTTGCTTTGCTGCGGATTGACTATTCATCATGAAGTGATGACTCAACGTCGACTTCGACTAGAAGTACATATATTGCATGCGCGAATTCACAGAATGGCTAGAGTTGTCACGAAATGGATCTAAGCATCATGGAACTAAATAAACGCCAATGAACGCTTGCAAAGGGAAAGAAAATAAAAAGAAAAGCCTAAGATCGACAGCGATGGAAAGTGTTTGTGTTCTGTGTGGCCTGCAGCTGAGCACCAGAGGATCCAATTGAAAGTCCAGCAGGTCCTTTCCAGGCCATTACTCGCTCAGAAAATTCTAGACAAGTTACATGCAGGTTGAGTGTTAGTGGTTGATTTCCTCATGCTAGAAATATGCAAGTAGTAGGTAGCTTACAGTGAGCTCGCAAGTAACTTACTTAATCTTTCAAAATCGCAAGCAAGACACACTGCAAGACACAAATAGCATATTCAGTTTTTAATTTCGCAAGTGACTTACGCCGTTTTGTAGCTCACAAGCAACATACGCAAAGGCTACTGTAACTACTTGGAGCAATATCTATGGTATATGTATACTAGGCCCGTGCTCCCAATCTACTCGGAGGCGCAATATACTCCACGTTGGACTGTCGTAGAGTCTCACTGTCGTAGTAGTGCATGTCGTTCAACTGTGCTAACAGGTGGTTTCAAGCTATGGGACCAAGGGCGATGAGAACACTATCGGACTGAGATTTCGACCTAAATGCATTCTTCGGAATCCCATATAAGGGAAGCTAAAGCACTACACGAACTATATCGCGGATGTTACGTGGGGTCAAACAGCGCCGGTGGTGTAAGGCGAACATCGCTGCCCGGAAAGCAGAAGATGCGGGTTCGAGTCCCGATTTGAGATAAAACCAATCTGTGTTCACACAGCACTGCAGTAACTGATCTTCGAAGCGTTCTGAAGCCAGGTTTTGAGAAGAAGCGGACTTTAAATCCCATTTGTCTACGCAAGAAAAGCGATATAACCTCTTCCAAGCCGCCCAGTACTTAGCGTGTAACTTTGTGCGACCAATCGAACACACCACTGTGACGTTCTGGCAAGTACACGGCGCGTCCCAATTACGCGACACAGCAGGCATCTCACCTTTGAGCCAGGACACTGGTCGCGAGTACTATTACCAATGCCTTTGGCGCGATATTCTTTTAAAAAAAGTCGAAAAGGTAAGGCAAGACTATCCCATCGCATCAACGTTTCTAATAAGAGAGGTCGCCTAACCGACATCGTTCGTATGCGAAAAACGCATGACCGTGATGTCAAGCTCGTATGACTCTGCTTGTAGGTAGTCGTCCAAATCCGTCATGAGATTTTCACGCTCTTTTTTGGTAGGTCGTGAGTTTATTGTCTCAATTGCTTCCTTTAAGCAGTTGTCGTGGTACTGCTTGTTGCTCATTACCGTTCTCATCAGGTGGTTTAGCTGTGCTGTCTTTTCTCTGATGTACTCCTCACAATCCTTCCTTTCTTCCGGGAACGCGAATGGCTGGTCCAGACGGTTGACTTCTGCCTCGCTTGCCTTAATAAGTCCGCAAGCATTCGTCATTTTTGTCTTGTAAACCTGAATTTCTGCCATCTTTGTTGCTTCCGGCGCGTTTTACCAAAGTTTATCAGTAAACTTTGAATTTTACTTCGTTAGGTCCGAAGTAGAAGTCTCTTCCTGCCACGCGGGACTTTTTGCTGCTCTTCTGGCTTCCTCAGATGAGAATTTGCAAAATGAGCGAGCTTTTTCAGCGATTTCTATAGGCCCCTCTGTTGAGGTTTAACCAGGAAGAACTGCTGATTTAATCTCTTTCCAATGAATTGGAAAGAAACTTTTTGCTTCCTGGTAAAGGAAGGCTTTGAAAGAACTCTTGGTTCCCCGAGGAACGCTTAATGGAAAACTTTTGAAAGCTTCTTTCCCTAGCAATGGAAAGAAGTTTCAGGTGCTTCCAGGGCTCTCCTGAGAGAACACGGTAGGAAGTCTTTGAGTTTTCCTGGTCCCCTGAGGAACGCTTAATGGAAAACTTTTGAAAGCTTCTTTCCCTAGCGATGGAAAGAGGTTTCAGGTGCTTCCAGGGCTCTCCTGAGAGAACGCGGTAGAAAGTCTTTGAAGTTTTCCTGGTCCCCTGAGGAACGCTTAATGGAAAACTTTTGAAAGCTTCTTTCCCTAGCGGTGGAAAGAAGTTTCGGTTGCTTCCAGGGCTCTCCTGAGAGAACACGGTAGGAAGGCTTTATTAAAGTTCTCCTGGTTCCCCGAGGAACGCTTATTGGAGTCCTTTTTAGCCTCTGTCTCTCACTGAGGAGAGCTAGCGCAGAGGCTTGTGCGTGGGTTTGAATCCACGGCTGATGCACCAATTTGGTGGTTCACCAACGGATGCGTCTGTAGTCAATTGTAATAAGTGATTTATTACTTTATAACTCTCAGAGCACAACACGAATATCACATCACAGCAGGTTATATAGACAATATGCGGAGGCGGAGCTACAAATATCTCCAATAGTTAGCCAATGGGGCCAACTACCTCTGGTCTTGAAAGGGGGCACCGCGCCTAGAGTGGACAACTTGAGCGCTATCTCTATTACCTACTTGCGGTACCCCTAAGTTATGCCTGTGGATGTTATTCAATGGTACTTATCTTATAGTGTTCACTTAAGTATGCCAAGTCTTATCATTCATTCCTATTTGGCCTCTATTATGTATACTACAATATACATTCATAAATGTAGTCCCTAGTTGGGTATCCACAACAACATCCTGCATACGCTGTTGTATACACGCATGTATGCACATGTACAGATGTGTGTACACATATGTGGTATTTTGTACTATTGAGAAATCCACACACCTCGGTGTGATGTCGATCACGCTGAGATGTCGCAACAGCGTGATTGCCAGCCAAGCACGGGTACAGTAACCCGTGTAACTCTAGGCTATTTCGCAAGAGTGCGACCTCGTCGCTCTCAGCTCCTCCCATCCATGGGTGGAGGATGGAGAGCCATCCAGGTTACTTGCGCTAACCGTGAACGGTGTGTTGTATTCTACGCTCGTCCTACCGATCAGTTATGCCTACGTTTAACGATACTTCTGGAGACGATCCGTCAGTCAGTTCTGCTCCTAATCGTCTTACTCAGTCTATGGAGCATGAAGAGATTGTTGAGACCAATGTGATTCGTCTTGATTCGTGCGATTTGAACTCTATTATTCAAGCGGTGAAAGCCGACGCTCCTTCTTCCTAGCAGCAAACCTCGGCTGCTTATTCGTTCAAGAGGGAAGTGTTCACATGTGAATACATGCATCTGTACACATGCATATACACACTATACACATGTATACACATGTGTATATACATAAATGTATATATGTGTTTATGTTTATACATATGTGTACACATAAATATGTACGTATTATGTACGAGCTGGATATACGTGAGTATATCCCCAGCCCAAGCATCGGGAATACGAAAGCACGGTTATCGTGCAACCTTCTAGCAACCGAACGCAACTGCTACTTCAACAGAACAGCAACATGAGCCGCCCTTCAGTTGGCCGTCTTCTCCTGGATAGCAACAGCGGTTCCCCCCAATAGCAACTCGAGCCTCGCGACAGCGTGGCTCGTGATGCTATTCGGTTCGGCTCGTCGAACCGAATGTCCTAGTTGGTCCAACGAGCACGTTTCAAGGGGAGGCGGTCGGAAGAGCTCTTCGCCATGATACGCTTCTCCACGAAAGGGCATTCACTCACATCAATCTCTTACGGAGGAAGAACGTAATCGTAATCGAGAAGAGCGCCTAAATATCTGGAGAAGAGGGATCACCCTATGCGTGCCGCTTCAGTTCGAGGGTAATCGCAGCCTCTATCCAATTTCGTGAATTTTCCAAAACAAACCTGAACTGAGGGTTCAACAGTTCCTCTGGAAGCTTTTGAGCTCTCCCGGAATACCGACCTAGCGATAATATGTCTTGGAGCCTATGGCTACGAAATGAATACGAAATGGCAGGAAGCAGTAGTTTCTCAATGCTAAATCTATTTTTACCATAATTATGGTGCCGTGGCTTTAACGGAGACATAGCTCAGCTGGGTAGATGAGCTAGGTCACCTTCTAGGTCTTGCTACCAGACCCTACGTGGAGGGTGTGTGTGATGGAACGGATAGGAAGGCTGGAGGGATGCTTTTGAAGAATCACAACCCTTGAATAAATCCTCGTAGCCTGATCTTGCGTGAATTCGTAAAGAGTTCCATGAGATCTTAATTTGCAACGTTGGTCAGTGAGCTGCCGCCCTTCAGTTCAATGCACTTCAACATGTAGTAAATGGCTGCCACTCACTTTATCCAAAGTCATCAGCGCCTTCTTTTCATGATGTACATTATACTGAGCCTCATGAGGAAAAACTTCTTCCTAGAGCTCCAGCTGTGGAGCTCTCTTAATTTGGTGCTACGTAAAGCAGAAGCTCCCAATTAGGCAGTAGCGATCCATATAACTTTTGAAACTGTCACTACACTGAATCGTAATTCTGACGCTGATAAAGGGCTTTACAGCAGAGAACTATAACCAAATCAGAGAGCGTCTAGCTGGTTCACGTGAACAGCACCAAGATTTCGCTTAGCATTCATTCACCACGATCAATCCATGAGATTGCTTACGATTCCCTCACATTGCGTTGCATGGAACGGAGCCTAATTTTAAGCCTGGTTTCCTCACAAGCAATAGAGTAATCCATGAAAACCGCAGTTCCAAGGCATACAACCGCAGTTTTTCTAATCAGCAAACGCAGCTATCAAATCTATCGTGGATGATCTGGGATGGTGAGATATGGTAGCGAAGAACATGTGCTGATAACTGCACTGGATGCTCACAACGTCGTGGCTCATGGCACCCAACGTCAGCTTAACGAAGCAAATTCCGGTACGGTTGCGTCTGAAGGGGCGTTTGTCTAGAGATGAGGCATACGTCTATGATAGAGGCGTCTTGAATACTTCGTTTTCATGCGTAAGAAAGACCTTCGAGTGCATCAGTTACGTCCGTTCAACGCTCACGCGCAAACAATCAAACGTCTGCAAAAGCGGTGCTTTCTGTCGATGCGGCGCGGTTGATGGGTTCCAACCTTTTCCTGAAATGGTGCCGACCCCATTTGGTCAGCAGATTTCCTGGCCCGGAATGTACAATACCCACCATAAGGATTGGAAAAAGGCGCGTTATCCGCGTTCTTTTTGTTCTTTTGCCATAACTCTATTCATTTTCATCCTTTCCCAGAAAACTTTCCAGATATCAGATCAGATTGAGAAGGACTACCCAACGGTCTAAATTAATTTAGCTCTACCTAAATTTTGAGCATCCATTTTTCCCAAGTACCAGAGGAGAGGACGCTCGTAAACAAGCGGCGTCTTCGCTAATTGCACCCTATGGACATTTCTGCACCCAAACGAGAGAATGAACCGGCTGTTCTGACAGTGACCACTTCCTGCGCAGCGGTAGAAAACTGCATTGTTAGATGCTACAAGTAGTGGAAGAACGGCTCTTGCATTGCTATCCAGCTTGTACAGGGAGCACCGTCGTTTGGAGGTTTCAAGCACAATGATTTTGGATACTTTAAGCACATCTTTCAGGTTGTTTTTCCATACTTTTAAATCATCATTGCGAGCGCTGTGAGCTTCTTTAATTGAATCGTAGGTTGAGGAGAGCCTACGTTATCTTCGAGAGTCATTCAGATTCACCAGAGATAACGAATTTTCACGTTTTTGAAGGGTCTCAGCTGCCTATAAGGTGGGTGAGTGCGTGGGGCCCTCATTAGCGCTTTCTTTGGCTGCTCACCCTTGAGCATTTGCAGTAGAATTATCTTGGGCCATTCGGAACACTACATTTTAGATGCTGCAAGTCACTACTTTCGGCACGAACCCCCAGTCTTTTGGTTCCTTCCCATAACTCCTCGATTTATTTGAAGTTCGAATAACGGTTCACGTGGCATTCCTATGCAGCTCGAGGACTTTCCTCTGTTATAATATGAAGGGTATCTAAAACAAGTGAATTTCCTACCATTCTGCTCCCACTCGTGTCTAGGGCTCTGTAGGCTCGACCTGAGTACAGCGCTCGTCGGCCACATCTACGCGCCGTCTCGCCTTCTTCACACCTAGGTGTCAGGCTCATAAGATCATACCTTCGCATTAGCAGGACTACCCTGACCAGCAATCGATCCTTTACGAAATGCTTTGCACCCCGGCCCTTTGAGCCTTTCCAGTTGACCAGCACGATCTTCGCCTTTCGAGATTGATCCTGGGTTATACGTTCTGTGTATGATTCGAGACCGCAATACTACCTCTTTCATAGTATGCTGTCTTTCAAAGACATTTGTTAGCCTATAATACGGAATCTGAAAGTGCGTAGTCCGGAGATTAGATGCAGCAGGCAAATGACTTCCTACTTACGTGAAGAATGTCGAATTGTTATAAATATTTCAGAAAATCTAGTTGGTTGCTCAGTTTATTGTTGGTGAGTTTATCGTTGGGAAGGGTAAGCACCGAATTGTTCATCGGCTGGCCACCGCAAGTCATGCAATTGCCAAACTCGCATTCAAACCGCCTCCACGATAGAAGTCCCGTAGAAGTAGAATGCATGGCGCATCCCAGAAAGGAATGGGTAACTCCGTCCTTTATCCTTTATATTTAGGACAGCAAGTTTGTTGATGAATCCTCAATCCAATGCAAATTTTTAAAAATCCGTTAAAAATTTTGCTAAATGTCTCAAAATTTCCGTTAATTCGTTAAGCCAGGTTTTAGCGGAAAATGTAGTTAATTTTTTAAAATCGTCAAATCATTAACATTTCACTGTACACTCCTGGGACAGATCACAAGAGCGATCTGTGTTGGTTCTATTGCTCCAATAGGGTAGTGCACTGCCAATGGGAATCCTACCGAAGTGCGAACCGAGAAAAGTCACCCGCGACTCGGCCCGAGCCCTGCGCTCGGGCCGAGTCCAAGTCCCACTCTCAGAAGCGACTGTGTGCGGAAAGGGTGAAATATCGACTAACTCGGATTTGGACCGGATTATATCGCCGAGAAGCTGTTGAGGCGGGCAGAATGGCTAACCAAATAATTTTCTCTTTCAAGAACAACCAGAAGACTAAATTGAAGAAAACGAGATAAAATACCAAATTTGTGTGGCAGTAGAGGCCACAAAATTATCACTCCGGGAAAAGTTAGTCCTATTTGCTGCTAGTTTTGGGATACCGGCCATACTACCGTCCACTGAAAAAAGTTGGAGCTGCTTTACTGCTTTTTTGTACACACTACAACGAATTTAACATGGGGAAAGTCTGTGCAGTGGAAGAAAAGCAGCGTTTTTGGAGATACATTAAAGCGGACGCTTTTTGGCTCTTGAAGCTATTTTACCAGACCTGAAAGGAGCTTTTCTCAGCTAAATCAGCGTAGATAAATGCTTGTAGAGGAGAAGGTGGTTAGTGAGAAAGGGCATCTTGAAAGCTTTGCGAGCAGTTGGATTAAATATGCGGCGAAATCAGGATCAGCCAAATTAAGCAGTGTTTAGTGTCACTACAACAGTCTCAACAAGTTGAACTCAGATCTCTTCAGAGAAATGAAGAATTCCCAAATTCGCTGAAATCGGTTGGTGGAGTGACCGAGGTGGGCGCCAATGGCAGTTTTGGAGAGATCGTAAATCAATTAGGGGCCCTCCAGGCGAAGGTGCGCCATAACTAGGTCATACTTTGCCCAACTGAACACATCTTGGGAGCATCGAATGCCCGTTAAAAGGTGATTCGAATAGTATTAGCTGGAATCCACTAGACTAAATTTAAAGGAGGGTATGGCAAAGCGTCTTTCTTTAAAAGAATTTGAGCGGTATTGTAGTTTGGCGAAGAGTTGTCACTGGTCACTGCGATATCGCCTTATTTAATTTCCTTAATACTACCTCTTTCGTATTACTTCCCTCATCTATTTGAGGAAATCGAGGCAGTCTGCAAGGTTATTTTTTGTGCTCCAGTTTTTCTTCCAGAAGTTCTTCTTCAGAAGCGCCCGAACCTTTGGAAAACAAACAATCCGACCGAAGCTTGGATTCTTTTCTGTGCTCTTTGCATCTGTGGCTGCCAACGTACGTTGCTTTGGTTTAATTTAAAACAGATAAACTGATTCGTGCTGAAAACCGTGCTATCCATATTTGAAGAAGAACGGGCTGACAAATCGGATATGTTGAGAATTTTTAATTATTTATTTATTTACTTATTTATCCAAAGCAGTAATATATTAAACAGAGCCTTAGAAAATGTTTTTTCAAAGAGAGGACAGCTCATCGGTGTCACATGTTAAATAGGTCATCACATGTCAAACATTCACCAGGCCACATAAGTGCGCTGTTTGATTATTTTACAAAGTGGAGACAGGCAATCGAAGTTTCCTTGCAAACTAACACATTGAATGGAAGAAGCCAATTTTGCACAGAAGAGTAATTTTACTTTGGAATTCCACTTTATTTAAAGTGATTAAATCGGAATTTCTTTGCATTTTGTGGATTTTCCATTGAAAGCACAATCTCACTGAAAACAGCTTCACAATTTAGAACCACACATGCCCCTTACAGCAATGCTATTATATAGTTTTAAGATGAAGTTAAAGCAAAAGAGTGAGTGTTCTCACAAAGCCTAGGGTTGTTGGATCTTTAGTTATTCCTTACAGTTAAAGGGGGGGGGGGGATTCTGAACATTTTATTTTCCCTTCAGGGCAACTTTTATTGCTCGCTTTTTCAAAGCAGCAGTTATCATTGAACGCGAAACAGTAAGCAATACCCGTTGTGAGTAGGTGCAAAATAGCATGAACTATTGTCAAAGTAGCAAAGAGTGATAAAATCATTGGTGCAGTATGGTAAAGGTCACAATAGCAAGAGACAAAAGGTCACTCACCAACGTTTTTTGCATGTTGGCATCAATTTGCTGTGAGAAAAAAAACCCGACTCCCGCATTGTCACGCCTTTAGTGTAAAGACAATATGTCAGGGTTAGACTAGAATTTGGTGCATGCATTTTGCGACGAGATACTTTGAAAAGGAGGTACCGAACTTGGTTGTTGAAACACGACTTCACAAATAGGCAAAAACACAGGGCTAAACAAAAGAAAAGCTAAACCGAGTTATTCATGAACCTAAGAGGCCTTTGTCTGTTATTGAAGTGGAGCACAGCAGCTTGTGTTGCACTACCATATCTATTGGAGTTTACAACAAGGAAATTAATTTCGTTCATCCAACAATGCTGTTTTCTATCGCTGCGCAGGAAGCAGTCACTGTCAGAACAGCAGGTTCATTCTCAGGTTTGGGTGCATAGATGTTCACAGGGTGTGATTAGCGAAGACGCCGCTCGTTTACGAGCGCCCTCTGGTGCTTGGGAAAAATGCGTGCTCAAAATTTGGGTAGAGCAAAATTAATTCATACCGTTGGTAGTCCTTCTCGATCTAATCTGTTTTGTGGAAAAATTTCTATGAAAAGGTGAAAATGAATAGAGTTATGGCAAAAGAACAAAAAGAACGCGGATAACGCGACTACTGCGCCCTTTTTCCAATCCTTATGGTGGGCATTGTATGTACTTCTCGCAAGATCAGCTACAACCCCCTCCCACACTCGCTGGAGATGAGATTCAACGTTGGATCTTGGCGTGTCTTTGGTCGACTGCAGCGGATGGCTTCAAGATGTGCTACCCAGATAGAGGAGTGGGAGCTGCTCACAGTGTAGAGGATTGGAAGAATCGACGAGACAGCGGGGTTGCAGTAGAGCGAAAATATGGTGAGCACACCAGATGTAGCACAGGGCCGTCTACGAGCACATCAAATGGGTGGTAGTCGATGGTCCCAAGAACAGGTGGCACAGCGAAGGGCAACACTTGCAAGGAAGCAGATGAGAAATGTTGCAGAGAAGAAGGTCCACTTGTAAATGATTAGGCAAGGAAGGTTACGGGGGGCTCACACCGAGGGGGACGCACGAGGTGGCCGTTGCAGCGACTTGATGAATCGAACTATCGACTAGCTGTCTAAAGATGGGTTCAAAAAGTACACTTTCAATCACCGCGCTGCCCTTGAGAAACTTATTTTGTAGGTAGAACTAAACCAAAAGCTGGGCAAATTTGAAGATCTCAGAAGTGTGTTTAGATTTTTTTTTTCAAAGTTTTGAACGTTTACCTACAAACTCCAATCGGTAAGACCTTGTTCATTCTCCTTCTCTCTGGCCGGCTGAGGCGATTTTACGTGAGAACAGTGCTCAAAAACTTTTGACAAACAGTGGAGATACTTAGGTTCCTGGCCCACTACCTGGTAGATAGTTTCGCCTCTCGAATTTCGTTATATGGAAAATGCTTGTGATAAATCGGCTTTATGTCGCCGACTATGGCAAGGAAGGTCACTCATGCAAATCTGTGCCACCCGAAGTTAGCGAAATCTAACGAGCGGACTGATATGCTTCTGCAACGGTCTTTATTGAAACTATTGCAAACCATCGACAACGTCTAATAAGCGCATAGCTTTTCTTGAGGCGTTATCCCATGATGCTTTGTAAAGCGAACAAATCGCTAGGTTCTCTACGACTCTGGGCATGATAGAAAGGTGAACCATCATTATTATTATTTGAACGGCTGCAAACGTTTCTTGCACGGGCTGCAACCGAGAATGTTACCTTTAGCATCACATGAGAGACCATCAGTCCAATCTAACTAAGAAATTTTCTGCAAAAATGGATATTCGCCGATTTAGATGTGCTCTACATTAGAGAAGCGAAATAGTGGTGACCGTAGAACTAAACCAGCCTCCCTTCAAATACAGCAACTGGCCTACACTTGACAAAGATATCGCGCTCCGAACACGCCCACGCGTGCAATTTGCGAGCGGTCGAGGTTTGGTTCCATATGCATTGTTCACGGCACACCCCAAAAGCAAGCTGGGCAGTCTCAGAGTAATCCCTGAGTAGAGCGGCTGGGAATTTCTGATAAAACTCCCCGAACGCTCACTTTACAAACTGTCGCGCCCACTCGATTGATGGGTTCGATTCTATATGCATTGTTCACGGCACCCCCAAAGGCAAGCTGGGCAGTCTTAGAGCAACCCCTGAGTAGAGCGGCTGGGAATTTCTGATAAAGCTCCTCAAACGCTCGCTTTACAGGTTGTCTCGCCCACTCGATTGATAGGTTCGATTCTGTATGCATTGTTCAACTCTACTGAGTTTATATGTCAAAAGATGGAGCTCGAGCTGCTCAAATATATGTTTCTTTTCACAAGTAGTCAATTTTTAAAAAAGTTATTTAAAAAAGCCGCTTTGGGACGCTCCAAAGCGTTCTGTTCGGCAATTGACCAAAGCATATGCGCGGTACTGTACATCCATTCCCCACTGCCTGTACAGTGATGCTCGCCTTGAGAATTCTCCCGACTAGGCTCTCCCGACTAGGCTTGGCGAAATTACCACTGCTTCGCCATGGACACTTAATCAAGTTTGAAAAAACGCCATCAATTTCTTCTCGAAATTTCCGCTTAATTTATTGGGCCACCCTCACGGTCGCCGACTGCTTACCACGAGCCCTCTATTAAAGATGCATCTCTTTGCATCAAGGAAAGTCACGATCGATAATGGGTCAGCTTGTTAGAGGAACGCGTTAAAAATAAAAAATAATGTAAATTCAAAAACTAAGCCAAATTGTACCCGATCTCATTTTAAATAGTATCACTGCAATTTTCCTGACTACCCTTCTCTCCTAAGGTGTTCAAAACCAAAGGTTTTGAAGAAGTCTGCACTCGGGACTCAACCTCTTCGATACCTTCAGCATTTGGAGATTTAAGCTGCGTCCAAACTCCTGGGTGAAGGGGACTTTCACTCTTGCTCATACCCACAGTTGAACGATTCCAAAGACATAATTTTGACAAAGGAACGTCCTTATTCATCACTGCTGAATGTCAGCACAATGTGCGGCAGGTCTTCACCGCCTTGATTGTCGGTTGGCTATATTCTGGCGCCTGGTCGATCTTACTTCAGTCAAAGTTTAGCAGACACACTAAACCGTGTCCTGGACGACGTCCCAGCTCTCCTCCAAACACTTTGCCTTCCAACGAGTAGAGCAAGTTGCTGTCGCTGCGAGATAGGCCGCAAAGGGAAGGGCAGTACACCAAGAGCTTCGGCGAAAGCGAATTCGTTGTGCGTGCAAACTGAAAAGTGTTCTGGAGCTCCTGAAAGCGACAGATGATTTCAGCCGAGATGGAAAAGGATGGAGGGAATATTTGCCTTATTCATTAACCTCCTATGAACATGTATAAAACGCTTAGTTTTTTGCAGCAAGTTGCACCACCATTAGTGTACCATAAACTCAATAATATTGCAATTACTAATTAGTCAAAGAAGCACACGAACATGACAAAGAAAAGAAAACGACTGGAAAAGTTTCAGCCTCCAACGCTTACATACTGTGCAGTGCGGCTGGAAATGGTAGTCTGTGTTTGGTATTTCCTGACTAGAAGCAGCGTATTCCAAATTCGGTGTAAAATGGCTAGTACAAAATTAATTCGTAGAAGAATGTTTGGCAGCGAGCAGTAGCCCTGTTCCCTACCCTCAAAATATAAATGAAGCCGTGTTTCGCATATGTGTCGTGACATCCTCATTATCATCGTTCTAATTTAAAGATCAATTCGAAACGATTACCGCCGACATCACCAGTGCACTGGATTGCTTTCAAATACATTGTGGGTGACAACGACAACGTCTTCCGTTTCGAAAACGTGAGCTCATTCGAGCATTGCAAATGTTTTCCTTCAGTCCTAAGACACACTCATAAAACACCTCCGACAATGACACGTCAGGGGCCAAGACCTGTACCACATCTAGTGGATATTGGGTCCTTATCAATAAACACCTGTCCAAAACTTAAAATGAAATCTACGTAGACTATTAGTGGTGCGAGAGCTTCAACCGATGATGTTTGCGATGGATCGCGACCCTCTCCGCATTCTTCAAGCGAGGCGCCGAATCTCTCAAAGCTCCTTCCACCGGTCTACATAGTTGCTGGTTTTTCTAGTGGCCGCTCAATTCAGCAAATCCGCTCTTCAGCGGTAACAGCCAGTGCGCTTTGCGAGACCAATCCTGGCAAGCACTCTTCTCGTGCGGAACAAGTGTTTGGTATGACCTGACCCAAGGCTTCCAAACTGGAGCTTTCTTTTAATCATTCACACTCCTAAAAAGAGTGATCTTGACTCATCGCTTTTGAGAGTTTATAAGAGAGCAGTGGCCTGCGTAACGAGGCCAATTTCATTCGAAACAAACTCATGGTCAGATTGAAAGCAGACCGTTTAGACAAAAGGCAGACCGAGGGTTGAGCGCCTAAAAAGAGCAACATTGAAGGAATCATGAGGGGAATACAGCCATTAACTAAGGTTTTGTGTGCCGACGTTGTGAATACAGCTTTTTTGACACCTTTGATTTTATCAAATGTTATTGGTAGCAGAAACCTTACGGATTACAATGCCTCCTGAAGGCCTCTAAGTGATGCTGACGAATAGTTACAAGACCAGATCCGAGGACAGGGAAAGATCGGCAATGAAAAAAAGAACAGAAGTTTCGATAACGTTCAAATCAATATTATCCTCAGCGATAGGTGAGGCAAGTCAGCAGCTCAAGATGAACTGCAGAGGGGCATCGACTAGACGGGCGGAGGCTCCACTAGAAGCTGATTTGAAAATGCGACGCACTGTTGTTTGAGAGAGGGAGAGTGTCCACGCTATTCTCTGCTCTGGATGGTGGGCAATTAGAGAGGAAAGACGAGGATAAAAGGGAGGAGCGGAGAGAGGAAACACTCGCCGCCAGATCAAGGCAAAAAGGGAGCAGTGGAGGACCTCCTCCCGCGGCAGCCAACTCCACGACAAGAATGGGCGGCCGCTGGTGTCCATGACTAGGTCCCCGGCCGGAAATCGCGTGCAATCGGCAGGAAGCGTCGGTCGAGCGAGCTGTCCAGCTAGCCAAATTGGTTCGAGTTAGTCCGGGTTCTGCACGGTCAGTGTCCTTCGACGCTAATTTTCGCGCCTCAATAAATGGATCCCGTTGGGCCCGAACCACTCCTCCTAAACAAGTGTCTACGATGAATTGGCGACAGAGGAATAGGTGCCGACTTATTTGCAAGACGTTAACATCTAAAACACCCAACACTTTACTTACTTTGATACTTTGATGGTCCTTTTGTCGGCTGGAGGTCTTCTCAGCGGGAACCACAACTCTTCCAGACCGCTCGATCTCTGGCTGCTTGCATCCAGTGAGGCAGACCCCGCTCTCTGAAAGATCTTGAGAATGAGCCTGACCATCGCGTTGGCGGTCGTCCCAGTGGTTTCTTATGGTCTTTCGGGAGCCATTCTGTGACACGGAGACTCCATCTATCGTCCTTTCGTCGGAGCAGGTGTCCGACCCGGCGATATTTGGACTTCTTCATGTACTGCAGCGGGTGTGCTAATTGCGACTTCTCCTTTAGTTCCGAGCTTAGTAGGCTTCTTGCCATTGCAGGCGAAGGTTTGTCCTCAGAAGACATCTCTCCAGTGCACAATGCGTAGTTTGCATTGCTCTGGCGATTGTCTTGTTGTCGGGCCAGGTTTCCGTCGCGTAACACTTCGCAGGCAGTACAGAGGCGTTGAATATCGAGGCCCTGTGGCCGGCATCATTGACCTGATCGGTGACTTCGCGAATCGAACTGAAGGCTGCCCATGCTGCGCGTCTCCTGCCGGCGATTTCAGGAGCGAGGTCCTTATGCATATTCAGCTCTCTTCCCAGATAGACGTAGGAGTCGACCTGTTGTAGATCGACTCCATTTAACCTTACGAGTCCCGTGTCACACAACCACAAATCGCGTTTTGGACATATTCATGTCCAATCCAATCTTCATACCTGCCACATTGAGCTCGTTCAGCATCTCCTCGACTTCTTCAGTGCTGGTAGAGATGAGAACAATATCGTCGGCGAAGCGAAGGTTGCTGATCCGTTTACCGTCGACAAGGTAGCCTTTGTCGTCCCAGTTCAAGCCCTTCATGGCAGTTTGGGGTGCCGCTGCGAATAGCTTGGGAGAAATCGTGTCTCCCTGCCGTACTCCTTTCCCGATAGGAATTTTAAGCTTTCAATCGAACAACTGGATGGTAGTCGATGTGTTCGAGAAGCATTCGTCGAGAAGTCGGATGTAGGGCTATGGTATACCAGCGTGCACAAGTACGTTCAAAACGGCGTTGATTTTCACAGAGTCGAACGCTTTCAACGATCCTACGATGTGCCAAGGAAACCCTGGATGAAACAAAGGAAGGAACATGAGAGGATAAGGTTGCATGATTTTGGAATAGGGAGGTGAAGGCTGCGGTGAAGAAAAAGAAGGAGGCTTCAAAGCAGGGGCAGAGGACAAGAGCATCTTACAGTCTATCAAAAGCTGAGAAGGCTGGCAAAAGCAAAGAGCGTGGAGATAGACGCCTTATACGAGAAGCTGGACGGGCCACAGAGAGAGAGAGGTTCGCTATCCGGCTGGCCAAGGCACGACACAGAGCTTGCGTAACATTCGAGTGTTCAAGACGGTGACGAGTGCTGAAGGCAGGGTACTATGGAAGCCAGTAGAGGTCAGAAAAAGATGGGACGAGTACTTCAAGGAACTCTTGAATGAGGAATTTCTTCGTCAGGAAGTCCAAAAACAACAGCCAACAAAAGAACTCTTCTCATCCTGGACGCAGAAAGAGATTCGCAACGTCATAGAGAAGATGAAGCTCGTAATGGGAACTGAGCCTGATAAGGTGTCAATAGAGGCTTGAAAGTTGTTTGGTGACTGTAGAGTCAACTGCCTGACATAGCTCTGACATAGTTCTTCAACATAGTCACAATGGAGGGTAAGATGCCGGATGACTGGAGCGGCAGAACCATAGTCCCCGTCTTAAACGGGGACGTGTCCGAGTGCTCCAAGGGTAGGTCAAGGGTCTGCTCTGAGTTTATTCCTCTTCGTGCTGACGCTTGAATGCATAGTGAATCACCTTGAGGAAGGCCTTCTCACTATCAGTAACTTCCTCTACGCGGACGGTATCGCCCTAGTAGCCAACAGCCGAGAGAAACTGCAGGAGAAGATACAGCTGTGGCAAGGAGCCCTTGCATATAACGGCTTGTTTCAGAACGAAAACGAAAGAAAACGAGGTTCACCAGTTCTGAGCGGTCCACCGATCCTAGACTGCCAAGGAAGGCGATCGAGAAGGTGTAAGGATTCCGCTACCTCGGAAGTGACCTATCCGAGAAAGGAAGTGTGGTCTAAGTGGTTAAGAGACGGATAAATGCGGCATGGCTCAAATGGAGGGAGTTCACAGAAAATTCCTGGGACCGTAGGTGCTTCAGAACAGTCAAAGGCAAACTACATAGAACAGTAATGAGGCCTGCCCTCCTTTACGGCAGTGAGTGCTGGGCCCTGGGTAAAGTGCAGAAACGGCAACTGTACAGTGGGGAAATGAGGATGCTCATGGTGGACATGTGGATGGACCCGTTGGGACCGGGTCAATCGTGTAGTTCGATTTTTGTTGGAAACTTATGACACCGCTTCCTGAGAGAAATTCGTACGACCCACCTCCCTGTCTCTGTCGCTGTTTTTTCTTATATGTCTTCATTTCTTCAACGTTTTATGTGATCTTTGAACCCGTTAGTAGGCTCACCATTCCAGGCTTCAACACTGAAGAGAACACTGAATTTAACAACTTGAACATTACATGCTTTAAAAACATAAAAAATTCCTTAAGGTTTTGAATACTGGTGGCGATATCGCGTGATGCCGCTGGAAGCTGCTCGCTTTGCGGGCTAAGCTGAGCACGACGGTCGAGTGCAGGCGACAGGCCCTTGTGACAGGCCGGCCTACGAAGATCCCATGTCACATCACATGGCTGATGACCAGGGGTGTGCGTAAATGAAATTTGAAATTTCGTAAATCGTAAATCGTAATTACGAAAAAACCGTCGTAAATCGTAAATCGTAAACCGTAAATCGTAAGAGGTACTTGACTTGTAGTGCAGTCATAACAAATTCCTAGAGTTTTTCTAGTAAAACTGATCGAAGGTTGTCCAATACATATCTATTTACAGCGTTGTTTTCGTCTTAAGCTGAACACCTTTCTAACCAAACTAGAAGCCATGAAAATCAATCTCTTTTAAAATCAGACTGGAAACGTTCTAAGGCAATCAAAACAAACTGTGGGTTCAAAAACGTTTATCTCAGAAGGGTACCTATCCCTGGTGCCCAAACAACAGGCCTACCACGTTTAGTTTGCGTTTAAATTCATGACTGTGAAGGGACAACTGCAGCAAACCAGATTCAGTAAAAAAATCATTTTGTCTCCAACCAACTCGGCGAAAACAGCGTTTGCACAAGCAATCCAACGAACATTATCTACTGAATGGGGGCATGGCACATTCCTATCCCATGGCAAATTAGGTTCTACGCCTTTTTGCATTCTGAAATGCACCCAGCATTGGTGGGCACGTAGTCGGACGTTCTTCGTATTCTTCGCGACTTCTTCCACGCTCTTGAAGGCTCTCCAAGCCGCTCTTTCCTCCTGTTCAGCTCCGGCGCTAGCTCGTTGGCCATACTGGCTGCATGGGCATCTGAGTGGGAAATTCCCCTAAATTTGAATAAATGCCAGGTGATGCATGTTGGAACATTGGAGGCTGTGGAATATGAGGTTAGTGGTGTGCCGTTGTCTAGCTGTCGTATTGTTAAGGACTTGGGAGTTCTCTTTGAACCCACGCTTGAATTCAGAGCTCACATAGATTACATTGTTCGTAAATCGTACTCAGCACTTTTCCTAATTTTTCGGAATGTTAAATGTTCCGATGTGGCAATATTGATTCGCCTTTACAAGTCGTACGTATTGCCTCACTTGGAATATTGCTCGCCGTTATGGAGCCCCAGAACTAGAAAGCTTGTGCTCAAAATCGAGAAAGTACAGAAGCTTTTTACAAGGCTTTTATGGTACCGTTGCTCGAACCCTATAGATCGCCCACTCCTTCCTAGCTATGAAAATCGCCTGAAGCTTTTTAAGCTTCTGCCACTTCAAGTCCGTAGGATAATATCTGACTTGGTCTTTTGCTTTCGCATTATCAGGAACGAGGTGAATCTCTTAGCGAGCAAGTACTGGGTTTATCGGCCAGTTAGTTTAAGGCAAAATAGGTTCAGCATCTTCTACCGCAAAATCCACCGTCCTAGTAGAGATAAGCTGTTCAATATTGTGTTCTACCGGTGCTCTAGATGGTTCCGTCTTCTTCCCTTTGACGTCTTCCAGGTTCAGTCAGGCTCGGGGTTCAGACGAAGGTTGGTGAATCTTGCCCTTCTTGGTGATTTCAATTTCAACGAGAACTGCTTTTAACATACTGCTTTCCAGTGAACCGGTGGATGTTTCTCTCAAGCAGTGTCATCCATTGATTGAACAATGCATTCTTCTGCCAGCCTCTACCAGTGCCTAGTGTCACAATGATTGCTTGCACCTATGTTCTCTTCCTTCCCGCTAGCCTGTGTACTTCGATCCTTATTTATTCCTCTCTTTTTTGTTGCCTATGAAGGGGCCTTGGAACGACATCTTTTTTTGTACCAAAAAATAGAAAACAACAGCAAATAGATGGGATATTTTTTTTCTTATCGTGATTCCTCAATAAAAATTCTTTCTTATGCTGAATGGTTTCACTTTTTCTCTATAGTTAACATTCAACCTTCCTCAAAAAGTTACCCAGCCGTCACCTCGATCCTTGTCATGCAAAGGTTTTGTTCAATCTATTACCAATATCTCACTACAACAGGGGTGAGCGTTTAATGATTAACGAATGATTTACCGGATTTCCCGGCGTTTTTCGTTAAAAGTTTTTAACGAAATTTAACGACGAAAATTTCCGTTAAATTGCATTACCGACATTTTACGCACCATTTATAAAATTTTACTGCTTTTTCATGTAAATGCGTTTCGAGCGAATTTTTTGGATGTGCCTTCATAGTACCGTTGCGATTCCAAAGAAATCTTTACTTGGATCTGTGGAAAAGCAAGTATATGTCACCCTCATATCCCTCGTATTGTTGGCATTCTTGCTCCTTGACCAAATCATTTGCGTGCTCCACACTTTCCTATGCATTCATTTCGTATTCTTGGACTTCCTTGGTCGTTTCTTGCTCTTGATTCCTGCACAACCAGTCAGTTTTTAACAGTTTTCTTGCGGTATTTACTTCATAAGTGGAGGTGAAAAGGCATAGAACGCGCGAAGAAAACGCTGCGAAATACAAATAAAAAAAAATACTGAAAAATAAATGCTAAAAATAAGTGTAAAAGCGAAGCAGGGAAAGAAATACCCATCTTCCTCGCAAGTTTTCCGGAACCGAATGGGTTTCTCGTGTAGCAATAGGTGATGATTATAGGACTACATTAAGGCAACGTTGACCGCCGCTTAACTGATACAGCGTGGCTGCTGGTGCTTTCACTGCCTCGCTTTTACTGAATTTTATGCCGTGCATGACAACGATTCTGCTTAACATTTTCGTCTTCCTCGAGGGCTTTCTTCGAATTTTTCGTTGGGAGAAGCATAGCCGATAAACATGTGAAGCAATGAACACATATACATACTTACTTACTTTACTTTGATACTTTGATGGTCCTTTTGTCGGCTGGAGGTCTTCTCAGCGGGGACCACAACTCTTCCAGACTGCTCGATCTCTGGCTGCTTGCATCCAGTGAGGCAGACTCCGCTCTCTGAAAGATCTTGAGAATGAGCCTGACCATCGCGTTGGCGGTCGTCCCAGTGGTCTCTGATGGCCTCTCGGGAGCCATTCTGTGACACGGAGACTCCATCTATCGTCCTTTCGTCGGAGCAGGTGTCCGACCCGGCGATATTTGGACTTCTTCATGTACTGCAGCGGGTGTGCTAATTGCGACTTCTCCTTTAGTTCCGAGCTTAGTAGGCTTCTTGCCATTCTGACGAAGGCTTGTCCTCAGAAGACATCTCTCCAGTGCACGATGCGTAGTTTGCATCGCTCTGGCGATTGTCTTGTTGTCGGGCCAGGTTTCCGTCGCGTAACACATCGCAAGCAGTACAGAGGCGTTGAATATCGAGGCCCTGTGGCCGGCATCATTGACCTGATCGGTGACTCCGCGAATCGAACTGAAGGCTGCCCATGCTGCGCGTCTCCTGCCGGTGATTTCAGGAGCGAGGTCCTTATGCATATTCAGCTCTCTTCCCAGATAGACGTAGGAGTCGACCTGTTGTAGACCGACTCCATTTAACCTTACGAATCCCGTGTCACACAACCACAAATCAGGTTTTGGACATATTCATGTCCAATCCAATCTTCATACCTGCCACACTGAGCTCGTTCAGCATCTCCTCGACTTCTTCCTTGCTGGTAGAGATGAGAACAATATCCTCGGCGAAGCGAAAGTTGCTGATCCGTTTACCGTCGACAAGGTAGCCTTTATCGTCCCAGTTCAAGCCCTTCATGGCATTTGGGGGGGGGGGGGGGGGCGCTGCGAATAGCTTGGGAGAAATCGTGTCTCCCTGCCGTACTCCTTTCCCGATAGGAATTTTAAGCTTTCAATCGAACAACTGGATGGTGGTCGATGTGTTCGAGAAGCATTCGTCGAGAAGTCGGATGTAGGGCTATGGTATACCAGCATGCACAAGCGCGTTCAGAATAGCGTTGATTTCCATAGAGTCGAACGCTTTCCGGTAATCCACGAAGACAACGACAAGTGGGATGTGGTATTCGCGGCTCCTTTCGAAGAGTTGTGAGACAGTCTGTCGGTCCATGCAGGAGAAATCCTTGCGACATCCTGCTTGCTCCAATGGCTGATATTCATCCAAGCAACGCTCCGTGCGGTTAAGCAGTATCTTGGTGAAGATCATGTACACAACCGAGAAAAGACTGATTTGTCGATAGTTGTTGATATTCTCCTGCTGACCTTTTTTAAAGACTAGAACTGTTTTCGACTCCTTCCATGAGTCCGGAATCCTACCAGGTCGAAAGTAGTGGTTGAAGTGCTCGGCAAGAAGTGAGCAAAGGGCACTGCCACCCGCACGAAGGAGTCAGCAGAAATGCCATCTGGTCAGGGAGCAGTGCCTGGCTTCATCCTTGTGATAGCATAAGCAACTTCTGATTCCAGAATGAAAGATACTTCCTCAGCTGGTGGCATCAAGCATTTTGGGACAGTGGTGGAAGAACGAAACAGATCTGTGTAGAATTCTTGAACAGTTGCCTCCATCGCCTTTCGAGACGTTTGCGTTGTTCCATTCTTATCCAAAAAGACTGACATTACTGGTTAAATCAATATTGAACCACATCTGATTAACATTAGCAGAGAAAGCCTCTGGAAATTTAGTTTACTGCACTACAGCTAAGACTCTTACGATTTACGGTTTACGATTTACAACGATTTTTTCGTAATTACGATTTACGAAATTTCAAATTTCATTTACGCACACCCTGTTGCTAGCACATTTCAGCAGTCCTCTGGAGAGAAGGTCATAGTCTTCAGATGGATCTTCAAGAAGATCCCAATCGTACGACTTTATTGCATGTTCCAACTCCTCAGACTAGACATGGGATCCGAATCATGCATTTTCGGATATCCGGCCGGATTTATCCGGTTTCGGATTATCCGAAATCCGGCTCGGTCGGAAATTGCCCTCATCTGAATCATCCGAAGATTCGGGGTTTCTAAAATTGTCCCCATCTGAATCATCCGAAGATCCGGGGTTTCACAAATGCCCTCATCTGAATCATCCGAAGATCTGTGGTTCTGAAAAACGCAATGATTCAGATAAAATCGGATAAAAATCGGATAACTGGAGGTTCGCGCGCCTTGCTGGCAAACTCTGCGCCATTGATAACCTGACTTTTTCGGTCAAATTTGCAATCATTTGGCGGGAATTCTCTCACAAGGGAAGGGTCTGATAGCGTATATCTGAACGAGGAGAGGGAGTCATCTTCTTAAATAGTAATAATCGCCACCCCTCAATTAGCATAAAATGTGTTTCATTTTTGCCAAGTCGTTAAACCAAAGGAGTGGGGGTTCTTGAAGTCACAATTGAACGTGCATCACGAATTTGGGTTCTTATACGACCGCGATGCCTCTGCCGACAAGCAGCTCGGAGCGCAATGGATAGTGACGATGCTTCATGGGAGGAAGGTCGGGGGTTCGATCCTCATGCGCTGCTGAATTCCTGCTTTTTAAATGAATGGTTGAGATTTGAGGGATTCTGACGCCTATACCATTTTCAGATGTTTTCTGCGCACTTTCCAGCTGCATGCTGTGGTACTCAACAGGGTGATGCATAAATATTCAACACCAGTGATACACAGGTACAACGTGCATAAAGCAGCACTGGACACAACGGGCAGGGTATAAATGCTGCAGGCTCCTCTCAGCCTGTTGCCATACGTCGGCCAATGGCCTCGGGTAAAACATCTTGCTCGGATTTTCAAAGGAGACCATGATGTGACGTCACATGTGGTTAAAACGAGAAAGTCTGTGGATCCCGGAATTTGACCTAAACGGCATCAATACACTCTTTCTCTCATCTTTGCCTGTCATCTGGAAATCAGAGGTCTCCTGGAGGTTCTCTAAAACCTAACACCAGCAAAGTCGTCGACGCTCGAGTGTGATCCATTTGCTCACGCTGAAGTGTGTTCCACCTTTAGGTAAGCAGCTTTCATGGGAATGGCACCAACCTGACCGAACGGCTAGCATACCCAAGGACTTCGAAGCACGTCAACTTGAAGTTAACGAGAACGAACGGCTGGAAGTGGTGGAAAACCAGAAGAAGGTTGGGATCCGCAAAATGAACTGATAGACGTGGAAAGGCTGGCAAGCAGTGGGCATATGATAACGTTTTCGGCTGTAACTCTTGTTTCAGAGAAAAGGGAACGTCTTCAATTGGATTTCGCCTATGGAGCCGATCTCATTTGTCCATATATGGAAGCAAACTGTATGGAGCCAGTAGCCTTTATGCGCTGCTCGTATTGTGACCAGTGCTTATGTTCCATGTACTTTGTGTCTGTGTATCACTGATGTTAAACGTTCATACATCGTTATGTTGAACAGCTTTCCAATTGAGTTTTGGTTAAAGTACCGGTCAGTAATAAGCAAGTGGCAACAAAGTCGCTCTCACGGCATACATCTGGAAACACTGCACAGCAAACATCTGAAATGGTGCAGATGTCAGAATCGCTCAATTCAAACAATAAGTTGTAATGCAAAGATGCAGCAGCGCAGAAAAGTCGAACCCTCTACCTCCCTCAAATGGAGCAACGTCGCTATCGACTGCGCTACGAGCCGCTTCCCGCCGGCGGCATTGCAGGCGTACAAGACTCCCGAACTCGTGAGGCGCCGATTCCACGGTAACTTCAAGGATCCTCTACTCCTCGGGCTTATCGATTTGGTAAAAAAGAAACACATTTTTATACTAATTGAGGAGTGGCGATTATTCCTATATATGGCGGGATGACTCGCTCTCTCCGTTCAGACATACGCTTCAGACCCTTCCCTTTTCAGAGCACGAGAATTTTCTTGCGGGGCGTTTCGGAATCGTTTCATTATTGTCCTTTACAAGACTTCGCCGTGCATTACCAACTCACTATTGAGTCGGTATTGGCTCTTTGGGGTCTTAAAGCTGTTTTTTGTTTGTTCTGGAAGCGCAAAATAGCTCTGCGCTCCCCTCGTAAGGCAGCCAAATACGACATCTTTTACGTAGCGCTGGTGTGTTCCACTTCATTGGTGAACTAAGCTAGGCCAGATATAATGTAACTGGGCATTCATGTGCCTTGCTACCTGGGCATATAACCACTTAATTCAAGGTGAGGCGCTCCAAGCTGCTTTTCGCGCTCGTGACTTCAATTGGTCAAGGAAATAAACGCGGAGTTCCTGATGTGTTCCGTTTTTAAGAGTTTGCGTGCCCCCATTATATCACTTATCCGGTTGTATCCGAATCGGATATCCGAAATCCGGCTCGGCCGAAAATGGCGTTACCTGAATCATCCGAAGATCCGTGGTTTTCGAAATTGCCCTCATCTGAATCATCCGAAGATCCAGGGTTTGAAAAAATGGCCTATCCGAATCATCCGATTATCCGGAAAATCGGTGTCGGATCCAATGTCTACCTCAGACTTGAATGTGGGGATCCTCACCGGTGCAGGTTTATAAGTGTAACGCTTGAACATCCTCTTTTTGAAAGTCAGCTTCGCACGGACAAGACGGTGATCCGAGCCGGTGTCAAATGAAGGCAGCACAGCGACGTCGAACAGACGCTACAGACATCGATCTCCAAACGTGTTTCTCCATTTGGGCTTTCCCAGGTCCATCGCCGGTTTAAAGGCTTCTTGAACATAGAATTTCCATGGAAGAGACGGCACGCGGATAGGAAGTCTATCAGGCGCTCTCCGTTTTCGTTCCTTGAGGAAGTTCCATGTGGTCCTAGCCTCCATTCCTCGAGTTCGTTCGTACCGACGGTGGCGTTAAAGTCCCCAACAACAACTTTGTAGCAGCTCTTCTCTCTTCTTTGTAGTAGTTGCCGTAGATGTTGGAGCATATCCATTTATGATGGAAATGGTTCCTTGATCTTTGGTTTCCAGACGCAGAACAGCTACTCGCGGACAGACGATCTTGTAGGAGCCTACTAGGTGGTGCACTGTCGAGTTGGCGAGAAATCCAACTCCGCCAATATTCTTTCTGTCCACCTTTGTGGTCGGTCCTTCTTATGGTTTCCGTTCTGCGTTTCGTTTCCTGCAGGGCGATAACATCGTATTTGATGTTGCGGCTTCTGTAAAGCAGTGTCCGAAGATCCTGCTCAGATGCGATCGAACGACAGTTATAAGTGCAGGCGAATAGGCAGTTTCCGTGTCGTGGTGGGAGGGAGTTTCTGGTAGTCCGATTCCAATGACGTCCTGATAGTTTAACTCCGAGATTAGATGGCCCCTCGCCGGAGGAGGATGCAACCGACGTCGTAGAAGTCCACCTCCGGCGCGCGGGGGACTGGGGCGCGGGTTTAGTTGTTTGAGCTATGGCGGTGGTCTGGTTGTTCACATGTTCCTGGCCAGGGATACAGGAGAGCCGCCCATACACGACAAAGCGTCGCGTACTGCGTGACCGTTTGTGTCGTTAGACATCACTAATGTGATGTTCACCCCTTCACTGCGATGAGGTAACACATGAAGAGGTACGTACATAAAAGCAACAAAATTATATAAAAAACCATTATTACATATGGGATGATTCATGTGATTGTCCAAAAACTGGTGTTTACATGCGGTCTGTTGCACGAATATTTTTTAAGTTCTACGAGAAAGATGTACCTTTGAAGCTGCAGCAGCTCTGGCTCAAGCGAGAAATTTCCTTTATGTCTATAGGGTGTTTCATCTAATTCGCAAAATTACTATAATACCGTTCACCAATCCAAAATGTGTTATACAAAAATGGGAGAAAATTGAGAAACCTAAAACACATTACACCTCAGGCGAATGCGCTGCACAGTAGGTGCAACGCACAGTAGTGGCAGTAGGTGCTTCAAGAAGAAAATCAGAGTGGTCAATTGCTAAAACGTCGTAAAAGAGTGATAGGCAGTGGTGAATTCTTTTTGGATGAATTAGGAAGGATGAACAAGATGTACAACTGTTAGTACAAGGCGAGAACCGGCCTTCTAATACGCGTATTCCCTATGCATTTCGTTAGGAGCACAGCGAAGAAAGAACTTAACAATTGAAATCTAGGTTACTTGGTTGGCAAAGATAAAATATTCAATGCAGAAGAATTTGATTCGTTTAAAGTTCGGTCAATGGTCCGTCGCTATTTATCTGATTTCCTGTTGTTTGCAGTGAGAACAGAATCTTAGGACCAAAGTAATCACTGGACTGTAGAAGTCTTCTTAGCTAATGGTTTTTTTTTTAAAGCGTTTTGTCAGGGTAGATGAAAACGGTCAAAGACGTTTAGCCGTACTATGGTGCATAGCACTTTGCATCTTCGCAGAATCTGAACACTTTCCACAAGCTAAACGAACTAGGTATGCTGAGAAATCTGTTGTTGTAGAAGTCTTGTTGTTGCTGTTGGGTTTTGGATTCTTAAGGGTTTTTCTCGTTTGGTAATTTTATTGATGACAGATGCGCTGTTGCTATTCTGTTGTGAAGACGAAGACGTAAGCATATAATGATGATGGAGACGAGAAGAATCAATGAAGAAAAAGAGCTGCCTTTTTTCATACCGAAGCCAAACTGACTGCAGCTAAAGGAATGCTTATTTAACGAATTTACCGATTTTAACGCAAAAATTTTTCGTTAAAAAAAGAGTTGTTAAAAATTTACCGAGAAATTTAACGCACACCCCTGGCCCACAACTCCGTACCCAGATTCATTTGGCAGCAATGGCGACCTGCTGGTATTCTTCCCGTGTGAGATGGAAGGGAAGTAGGTAGCGGACGACTCATCATAGCTCGTGGTTGGGTCCATGACTCCACAACCATCAACGAATCTTCATTCCGTTCAATTCGAGAAACTTCTGACAAGGATGTGTAGTTCCCAAGTGTTCACGAATGCATCGATTTCGCTTCAAACTTCATTACGAATTGTAGGTAAGCGGAAAGACTGTTCTACACCGCAGATCAAATGACCATCGAGTGCGCTGGATGAGACGTGTGCTTCCATGACCGCCACAATAAACCGGACGCATGGGCGTGAATTTTCTGAAGGCTCGAACATGGAAGTATAGATTTTCGAGAGGCGTACGCTCTTCGCTAGCTACCCAACCTGAGTCGTAACCTACGCCTTGGCATTAGCAGTCAGGCATTTCATCGGTGAACAAACTTAGCCCTGCTCCCACCCTCAAGAGTTCAATTTGGTTATCGCACTGTTCCAGAGAGCGAAATTGTGATTCACCACTCCTTCGAAGGACACCGCAGAGAAGGCGATTCTGATCTTCCTCTGCCCTCTATGTTGAAGAGGTGAATAACCAATGCAAAACAGCCAACATTAACTCGAGAGTCAAAGTCTATAAGTCACTTGTTCCGTCCAAAAAACTGAAGAGGAAACAAAGTGGACATTCAGCATGCTCTTGATAGTGCTCGAGTGCTAGACAGGACGTGCTTCCCTAGTTCTTGCTTTAGTCCCTTATTCGTTCCGTTGTCTTCTACGGCACTATGCGAAACCGGCAGCAACGAGTTCTCTCTCCATCTCCTTTAGAACCCCGCGTTTCCATCGTTCCGACGAAAGCCTACCGCTAGCTCTCATCTTATGCATCGGATTTTCTCCGGCCACACTTCCCGTAGTACTTCGGGTCGGAAACGCAGGCCATCCTTTTCGTGACAATCTCAGGTTAGCTGTCCGAGAAGAAGACTAGCTCGGCTGCGGGACATTATGTACGAATGGTCGCCGCGGACGCGGCGGATAGCGCGGCGACCGCGGCAGAAGACGTCGCAATTGAGTGGCTTCAGCGACCAGTGGTATCTAGTCCTGCATCAAAACTTGCACACCAAGTGTTAGAAAGCGTATACAAAGTCAGTTTCACTGCCATAGTGTGTCATGTTTCCAGCTTTTCCTGAAGAAGCATCATATAAAATTGAGCCTTAGAACGTTGTCTAGCTGTATAACTCGAACTCAATTTCTGAAGCAGAGCATGTTTTCCCGCAGCTCCTGCAACAGCAGAAAGGGATATCAACAACTCGAACCTAACGTCTGCAGCAGATCATGGGGCACAGCTCACACGACCGCAGCGGAGCTCATCGCGCACGCGGCATTCGCCGTCGCGGACGCGGTGACCATCCTATTATATAATCCTATTATATAAAGCAGAGAGGCATGAATCACTGACGGGAGACTTCTGTCGCTTTCTGCCGACATTCTGCCGACAGCCGTCGCTAGACCCAGCCGTTCGTCGTATCGCCGCCGCCAACCGTAAACATCACAACATGGCAGCATGGCAGGCAGCCATGACCGCCGGTGTTTACTACCCAGGCAGCCATGACCGCCGCTGTTGACTATCACGACGCTGCCACTGCAGCGTCGTGATAGTCAACAGATTATGCACAAAAGGTTCAGAAATCTAATAAACGGTAAAGATTCTACCTTCCGATTCTACCTTCGAAACCAGACGTTTCGTCGCTGCTGAAGGGAACGGCGAAAATCTCCTCGTGACCAGTGAGCAACATAATATGAGCCTGAACACTGATTGATAACTACAGGTAGTGGGTAAATGACATATCTGATTCAACGGAATGAACCAACCTTTAGGTTTGATACTTGAGGCGTTTCCGATTTGTTTTCAATGCTGAACAATGCCTTCTTATCTGCAATTTTAATGTATTAATGCGCATATTAATAAACAATGTATCAGCCTGCCGATACCAGTTGTTTTACAGAGAAAGGCTACTGCTCCGATGCACCTCACATCAAAAATGTTTGATATGAGGTGCATCGGAGCAGTCCACCTCCTTCATGAATAAGTTATTACGATACTTCGTCAATACTATTCAGTAAGACAATTTCCTTTTTGTGCAGAGAAGCCAGCGTCAGAGATATTCCCTTCTAGCACAACTAATGATCTTCAGTTCCAAGAGAATGACATCATTAACGATAAGAAACCCAATGACATGTGCAAAACAATAATTGTGAGTACAAACGAAAAATTCAATATGAAACAGAAAAACAAACAACTAACCGGCGAGCGCCTGAACAGCGTGTGTCTGGCGTTTGTGGGTGAGCATTTGAATAAAGCTCTCAATGTCCGGTCGGATGGAAGCACGAAACAAGTATGGAAACTTGATATGAGATTCAGTGGCTTCCTACCAGCGGTGACAAGCGGACGGGACGTCAGATTACCTGAAAATAACTGTACTAGCACAATTATAATGCCTGTTCACATATCCTACACAATCACGAATTAATTCCAACAAAAAGAACGTCTAGAACAACGAAAACACTGCGGATTCTGCGGTGTAAGGCGAGGAAAATGGCTGCCATCGATCGCCCCTCTGCTGGCAACCTTCCAGGTGCGCAGCGCTGCCGCACCGCGCTGACGTGGGGGATGTGGCAAAAAATTATCCCCTCAGCGCGGTGCCACAGCGCAGTGAAACTGTGCACGAGCCTTATCACGACGCTGCCACTGCCGGGTGGTCACCAAAGAACACCCACTGGATGAGGTTTCGCAAGGCGTCATCGCGGCTATGACGAGAGCCGCCGCTGCCGGGTTCAGACAACACGTGCAGCGTTTCGGTAGAGGTCTGCGACGCGGCGCTACTCAGACCCCATGATCTCTGATGGAACACGTCGATGTGCCCACCTTTCGCTTTTGCTTCCCTCCAAGATCGTTACTGTTGCACTTGGGCGTTATTGCTAAAATTTATCGGGGCGGGTGTTGCGTCCTTAGCTCACACTTCGATCTGGCAATCAATATCCTAATCTGGAAGGCGCTCTTTTTGATTTGGAAATTGTTCACTTTGATGCATACTAAGTTCGCGGGCTGGGTTACTAAGCTATTTATACCTGCCCAGGTCCTCGAATTTTATGCGGTGGACCAGGACAGCTCAGCGAAGGAAGTTCGTCGGACCCACGCATGGTTCGTCTACGCTTTCAACCAAGTCTTGCCGCTAGGTCCCAATTTTCTGCAGTGCATTGACCATTTTCCATTAGCACTGTATGCAGAGGAGGACAGTATTTTTGTCCGAAGTCACCTGTTCCGAAGATCGTCACACGTCGTCGCATAAGGCACGGCGGCTGGACGGAAACGGTCAGGCGTTCGATTAGGCCTGACGAGCTGCAATAGGTTGTGAACACGACTCCAGACGAAGCAGGAGTGCTGTGGGCGCTTTCTTGAATGCTATACAGGGATGTGAGTGATGCACAGCAAGGCATCAATCTGTAGCAGGCGTGCGTTTCTACGTGTTCGACTTCGACGCTAGGGATGCTTCCTTACCCAGCGTTGGTTGCCGGCGAAGCCGGCGACCAGCGCTGGGTGAGGATTGGGCTCCGTTCTCAGCGTGGCCCACCATACCCGAAGCCGGCGAAGCCGGCAAGCCTGGCGTGGCCCGCACATCCAGCGTCAGTCGCCGGCGGAGCCGGCGACGGACGCTGGTTCGTACATAAAGACCGCGTCTCGACTGGCTCGACTTCCGCGCCCAGTTCACTACGAGTCTCACGTCTATCCACACCTGCGACAGTGGCTGACAGGAAACGGTCCGCCGAGCTCTCGTACAATAGAGCGCCCAAAAGAGAATTGGAACCACCGGCCGGCTTTTGCACTGGTGCGCCCTTTTGTTCGGGACTATTGTCAAGCACTTCTCCTGGGCCAGCGTCTGCTCGGTGCAGAGTGGAAAGAATTGCTGTTTACACCCGCTAGCGACGGAATAGTGAGTGCAGTAAGCGCATAATCGTGCCTTTCAGGCCGGATTCCCCTCGGGTTCTCGGGCCTTATCAGTATTCCTTTCTGCGTTGATTAGTTTTCCTCCCTCAGAGTGCGCAAAGCACAGTCCCACATGTACGCGACTTCGTGTGAAATGGACCTCCGTGACGCCTAGCTGCTTCGAATTTTTCAGGTAATTAATGACGGACAACCAGTACGCTCCGCTGACAGTGAGCATCGTCCGGACGTTGACGGACAAACTCTACGAGAAGAGGAAGGCTGCCGCGCTCGATATAGAGAAGTGAGGCTTTCATGGCATCCTCAAGGTTCCTTACGGTGCAATGCTAGTTCGTGGTGATCATTCCCAGACGACTTCACAAGAACTAAATGTGTGGCGTTGAAATATGTATATTGAACTGACTCATTCCTTAGAAGATGACTGCAGTAACGCAATCGAGATAAATAACACAGAAAACATGAGAATGTATAACGTTTGTGAGCTGGTCGGACGTGTTCAAATGATTAGGACGGGAAATACATTGTCTTGCCTGTGTCCAGAACGTTGGTGTCTTTGCATGTTCTTAATTTATTTTGCTGATGTCGTCTGTTTTAGCTCCTTGAAGATGATCCGTTCTCAGTGCAAATTTAGTTAGGGGGTTCTCTCTTACTAGACTTGCACCGAGAACCTTCCTTCTTAGGGTCTGTATGCATATCGATTAAAACCGAGCGCGCGCTGACGAAAAGTGTTCATACTCGAGCGCCGGCGCTGTCGCTCTAGTCGATGTTGTCGTTCTAGTCGCTCCAGTCGCCTGCTCGTATTTCTGCGCGCTGCGCTCTCGTCGCTCTTGTCGCTGCTGTCGCGAAGTAAGAACAGGCCCTTAGGTTTCCTTCTCCCGACTAGAAATTCGGAAACAGGGTCTATCTGGGCAACCGGGTTGGTGTAGTTTACGCATTGCTACATGTTGCTGCCCATTTAGTGTTTCGTTATGCAGTGAAATCGTTTAAGAGTGGCCACCACCAACTAAGATTGCACCTTCATTACATCCAGATGAAAGACAATGGCCTCGGTGAAGTCGGGTGGGACGAGAAGATTTGATGAGGTATGTACTTCCTGGGCGGTGTGGTCGCAACTACCTACTATCACATGCCTGCTGGGACCGACTCAGCGTACCTCTGATAGCTCTAGTGGCAAGAATAGGACTTCCATGTCCCACTCTGTCTCTTAGAATAGCTGCATTCCACCTCGACCCAGAACATTACACACCTGAACAAAGCGGAGGGCGGGCAAAGCGGCTCCGAGGGGTCACTGGTTACCACGTAGGTGTTGTGTTGTGCAAATTAAAAAAGAAGGCACTAGTTAAAAGTTCCGACTCCACCGACAAGACTTCGACCGAAGGGAATTTCTTCGCTGAAACTTTGTCTGGGGGGGGGGGGGTTATTTGGGATGCTGATCTCGAATCTGATATCCGTTTTTCACGATTCGGTCGGAGACCACCCATAACATGAGTGGTCCAGGCAGGGTCACCGATTTCGCTGAAACTTCGCCTAGGGAGGTTATTTGGGGTGCGGATCACGAAACTGGCATCCGTTTTTCGTTTAACGCTGGAGTACGGTAGGTTACGGAAGGTACGGGTGACTAAGGTAATGGTCACCAATTTCGCCTCAATCAAAAAACGGATGTCAGATTCATTATCAGCACCCCAAATAACCCCTAGGCGAAATTTGGGCAAAATCGAGGACTATGACCTCGGCAGCCTTAGTTACCTTTAGCTACCGTAATCGGCCGCAATTCCAAAAACGGATATCCGATTCGTGATCAGCACCCCAAATAACCCCCATAGACAAAGTTTCAGCAAAAAATTTTTTTGACCGAAGTGTTGTCGGTGGAGTCGGAATATACAATTTTCGGCTGTAATTGCTGCGTTCTTACCAAGACGGACAACCACTGGGCACAAGGTGATCCCCCTCTACGAGCCCCATTGCACCCGTTTTAGAGTTACCCAATGTACGCCGGGACCAGAAGACATGACGATATGGTACTTCGGCGCGGGCGTGGGGGGTTCATTCTGCGTTGCCTACGCGTGTTGCCTAGCTAGATACTATACATTGGATGCGAATGAATCATTTGTTTGATATCCGATTAGGATATCCCGTTCCGAATCATCGAAAAGTCCGAGGCCCACGAAATGACCCGTATCCGTGTCATTCAAAAATGCGGGTTCGGCGAAATTGTCGGTATCCTAATCATCCAAAAGTCCCATTCGTGAAATTAGCGTCATTCGAGTCACATAATTATCCGAAGACTTTCGATCGGATCCATTGTATCGAATGAATCATTTTCGGATATCCGATCCGAATCATCCAAAATCCGGGGTCCGCAAAATTAGCGTTATCCGAAGATTTTTGATCGGATCCAATACATACTACATACGGCGAACCTTCCTTCCGCTTCCATTTGCCTCCAGGGCCGGATTCATCAACGACTTACGTAACTTAAACGGAGAATTGCAAGCGAAAAGCTCGTCTTATCGCTCACCATATCGCTTCATAAGCCGCGTTATTCGCTTTTCACTGACAATTCTCGGTCAAAGTTACATAAGTCGTTGATGAACCCGGCCCCAGGATGTAAGCAATCCATGCGGAGCACAGGACACAGCTCTAGTATTGTGTGTTTGTTTGCTATACTAACGTTGTGTTTCGCTTCTCTTCTCCACGTTAATGAAACTTTTTTATAAGATAACCCCCAAGTACTATTGCTACAAAACTGTCTGCACCGCCAAGACCTCGTGAGGCTACTATCCTCGGACAAGCCCAAGGGTTGGAGATTGGTGTACCAGGGGACGAGGGATAACTACGCCGGTGGTGTAATGAGCCAGAGTGCCCCCGAGAAGCAGAAAGTGTGAGATTGAGCCTCTGGGCTTGAGCGAAATTGAAAAGCATCGGACAGTATTGTACTCTCATGACTACCAGAGGTCGAAAAAAATTTCGCCCAAACTGCGCTCAAGTGAGTTATTTGGGGAGCTGATAATGAATTCGGCATTCGTTTTTACTACAACAGGAGAGTGCTTCAGCTTACTGCAGTTGCTACTGCATAAGCCTGCCGGGATTATGATCACCGATTTCGCTCAAACTTCGTCTCTGAGAGTTATTTGGGGTGTTGATCTCGAATGTTTCATCTTGCAGAATGCACAGATGCGGTAGTGGAAGGGGTGCAAAAGCAGTCTCGTAGAGATCGCCTCATTAAGTGCGACAATTTTACGGGAAACCATATTTTGCGGGAAACTCTTCACAACGTCGTTACTCACTCGCACCGAACCCTACTGTACTCCTCCGTAATACTAAAAACGGATGTGAGGTTCGTGATTAGCACCCCAAATGATCCCCCTGGCGAGGTTTGGGCGAATTTTTTTCGACCATTCCTCTAGCTTTGGAGTCGTGAAAGTACAGTAGTGCCTAACATCGTTTATCAACTTTCCTTTGGTACATAAGAAACGGAGCATCTGCTGTGCTAAAAGGCATCCTTCATTCCCTAGTCCTTATCGCTTGTTACCTTTTGAATTGAATGTGCACGCAACGCCTCCAAAGCCCTCAGCCTGTTGACGGTGCGCATACCATGTCATATATTTCATCCACTGCCATCGACCCATTCATTCATCGCGTTCATCTTCAGACTGGTGCGAGATCTCCATGCAACGAACCAGTTGACGCAGCTGGAGAAGCTGCTCACTGTGCTTCGTGAGTTGGCGATGGCGTCGAATGGTCACACACGAAAAGGAGGCTTGATAGGACTTGCTGCGGCGGCCATTGCTCTCGGAAAGGCCTGTGGTTTGTCTTCTCCACTAAGCTCCACTCGTCCGCTCATTCTCGATTTTGCAGAACACTCCACCTTACACCGCGCATCTAATCGAGCCGGTGCTCTCGTGCTTCAACGACCCCGACTTGCAAGTTCGATACTACGCGTGCGAGGTGAGCTTCATCCCACCCCTTGCGCTTGCTTGAAACTTGGCGGAGCCCATAGGTGCAGTAGAGAAAGCGCGACGTTGTCCACAATGGTTGCAGTCGCTGTACAACATCGTGAAAATCTGCAAGATTGCCGCGCTTTCCTACTTCGATCAACTGTTCGATGTATTGTGGAAGGTTTGTGCTCTTCCACATGCTCTCCGACCTTGTTTCTGCCTATTCTATCTTGAGTGTTGTAGTTGTCTGCTGACACCGACCAGAACGTGCGAAGCGGAGCGGAGCTGCTGGACCGCCTCTTGATGGTAGGCCATGTTTTGCTCCTTATAACCGCCGCTTACCTTTAGGTGCTTACAGGACATTGTCGTTTCGAAGGAAGACTTCGACATCGCTAACCTAATGAGCCTCATCCGTGACCGGATCTACGTGCAGACGAGTTCGAACAGAAAGTTCATTGTAACCTGGGTCAGTCCATCTCGGTCCTCGGCAGCAGTTCCTTAGCCGTTCACTGGTCTTGTTGCTTCAGCTGAACGTGATGCTTACAACACCGGTCTTCAACTTGCTGCCCTTTGTCGCTGAGGTGTCCGATGGACTGTTCCGGATGTTAGCTGATGGTCAGCCTGCCGTCAGAGATGTTACAGAAACGCTGCTCGGCCAGTTCTTACAAGGCATCCGAAACAACCCCGAATCGCTTAATCCGGTAGCTCCTCCTTATGTGGTTGAATTTCGCGTTTCTTGATATTATCACTGCAGTAGTGCTATTTGAGGAGGAAGGGAGTGTAGTCTATACATCAAAGTTTTTGAAGCGAGAATGGGGAGTGGGAGCTGTATTTAGTAACTTCGCCCAAGTTACGGCGATCTCACGTGTCCTTTGTAATGCGAACAAATTTGTACTTGCTTAGCTTTTAAAGTTCTATGTTTTTGAATGATTTCATTGGATAGACATGAAGGTGAAAGGGGCTGGACTCATACTGCGTTGCACTAGATTCTTGCTTCGAAGTCCCTAGTTTCTCGTGAGGCTCTTCCTCAGATGTCATATGAATGCCTAAGCCATTAGAACAACAGAGAAGATTGTGGAGGATGTAACAGTATACATGCGTAACAGTAACAATGTATGTGTTCTGGGAAATGACATAGCTAGTTCGGATTATTTTCATTTCGTTGCCAAGAGGCGTAACGTCGCAAAAATGGCGATTTTGTTTGAATTCGTTCCACGAACAACTGACTAATGAAGCTGTTTCTCGAGCTGCGATCAAGTACACAGCTTGGATTCCCATTACCTTTACGACTTTTCAGAAATGTCAGTTTCTCTTCTATCGAGCTGCTTATCAGTTACAATTTTTGCATAGAACAGGCGGGGTCGTCAAACTTCGGTAGAGTACAAAATTGTGCCAGAAAACGTTGGTCTTTTCACATGACAAGTTCCCAGTCGTTGAGCGAGTACGGTCCTCGAGACGACCGTTCACGCATTCTCGCTTATTCCCTCTTCCGAGTGCTGTGTTGTTATTTGCGCTGTTTAAGGAGGATCGATCTCAAATGGTGAGTGTACTGCTCGCCCATGCCCATGAGGATGAACCTGCTTTGGGCAGAAAGCTGTCGCTTATCTGGATGGATGGATTCATAAGGTATCAATTACTTCACTCGATATCTACGCATATGAAGTGCTGTTTTAGAATTTACAAAGAGAAGATGCTTCCATATTTGTCCTCCTACCTGACGGCCATTTTACCGTCTCTTGATTGTGATGACCTTAAAGGTGTTTTTTTTTAAAGTAGAGTCTCTCTCCAGGTTCTTCAGTTTTGTTTGTTCAGCAAAGAGCGTCAACGACTACCTTCTCTCCCTTGTTGCTGCGGATAGCAAAATAGATGAGCAAACAGTGTCGAGCGTTGTCGGTTGGTCAATTTTGGTAGTGCTAACAGTTTCCGGTACTAAGCGGGCCAGTGCCGCATCGAGATTGCAGCATATGCTCGCGGAAAAATCACACACAAATAGGCAAGGGAAGGAACCTCAAGGTCCGGCTCATCACACTTACCCGTTTTTAACGGTGAAGTGCGGGCACCAGACCCGCACTTCACTGTTAAAAACGGGTAGAGTACCTTTTTCGTTTCACCTTAGTGCTTTCATACAAGTTTCTACTTGTGATCCGAGCAAAGCGAGCTGCTTTCCAGAAGTTTTGCTGAAATTCGTTGCTTATAAGAAGCAGGAGACTAGAATTTCTGTACTAAATTGGATTCGACATTTGAATGCCACATTGCCCTCGCAGGTGTGACGATTTTATTTTTTGTATTTTATTAACGTTCGCGATTGCCATCAAGCTTGTATTTGTCGTGTCTCGCTATCGTTCAGTTGTTTGTGCACATGGAGCGAATATTTCCTGTTCTTCTAGGAACCCTCTCGGATACTTCAGATGAGGTTGGTTGCTGATTTTTTTGGCTCCACAAGTTCATTGACGTATTTCAGGTGCTACTTCTGGATCTCCATCTTTTATCTGATATCTGTCAGTCGAATACTGATCGCTACGACATTAATCTCTCCATTTTTCATTTAAGCGACGACACTCTGAAAAATGCAAGTCTCTATCTCCATATACGAAATCAAAGCTGTAGAGTAGGTGTACTGTACAAGAAGCGTGAGCGTTTTGTTCTCGCTGTCATTACACTTCTTAAGTTCCAATTTTGAAATCAGTCGGCTCGGCGTGCTAGTAGGCTTAGCGGAGGAAACATGGCGTTTAGATCTTGTCCATTTTTCATGGTGAGGTGTTAGTGGCTCTTTTTCAGCTTGCTCCGGTGTCTCCCTCTCTTGTCAAATTTGCGGTGAGCCTGCTGGAGATGTTTCGTGCGGAGCCGGCTCTCCTCAACGATAGAGGTGTCCTGATCGTACGGTGAATTCTCTTGATATTCAAAACTCTCTCAATAACAATGCATTTGATGGGCTACAATCGAATGACACCAAAACTGTCGTCTTGGCATAATCTGAAGTAGCACCTCACTTCCACACAAGTGTTTGCTGTTCTCCCACAGGTGCACCTCTTTGCCTTTTCTCACGTACTCTCCCGTAATTAGTGGAAGCTTATGCATAACGAGTGCTTTTAACGTTTCGTAAATATTGCCCTAGAATCTGAAAAAGGGCAGAGAGGGAAACTCGGTTGTTTAGGAACAGCATGGAGCCGTGAAGAGGTCAAATCCCTTCTTGAAGTCTCTCTTTCCCAATTGAGTAGCTGATGGATTGTTAGCTATAATCCTTTGTAAGGGCGTTAAACGAAAGATGAGAGTTTTTTTGTGTAATGAAATGAATGGTTTGGTGATGGTGGCTCTTATTGTTACGGACCGTATTTTCCAGGCAACTGTGTCTTCTGATGGAGCCGGCTCATATTTATCGTGCGCTTTGTGTGCTCTTGTTAAGGGAGCAGAGCATCACATTTATACAGGTGCGACTTCACGTTTTGAGAAACTACTTGAAGTGCTGTGGAGTCGTCGACCGCATAAAACGGATTTATGTGATAAATCGCGCGTAATTCTGTGCCATAAGCTATGTCGCAATAGAATACATATACTCGTCACAGGCGAGTTCTGGTAGCAAACTGATAGCAACGCAGGCAAAAATATCGTGGGTGTGGCGCCCAATCTAATACAGCCAGTGCAGCGAAGTAAAACGCGTAACCAACATCACCAGAAAAGCAAAGCGTTCTGTCTCGAGTCGCACCTGGTGGACGGGGTAGACACGTGTGCCACTGCGTTTCGAATTAGTGTTATTCCCCGTTTGTTATTGGGCTTATTGTTTCTGTTATGAGCTGAAAGTTCTAACTTCAAGTGACCTATGTTTTCCGTCTTTCTCACCACAGTTATAAAAACCGATGAGCATAAAAAGAGACACAGAACCGTTCTAACATAACGGAAACGGAATAAAACAGGCAACCTTGTAGTGACCACGTGAGGATGTGCAATTTTTCCGACTAGGAATCGCACATCTTGCCTCTTCCGTTTAATTGAAATTCAAAATTCGATGGAATGTCGGCTTGCGGAGTAATTTCGAGGTTGATTCGACTAACCGTTGTCTTACCTAAGTTGGAACCTCGTGAACAATGTTGATTTCAGAATGCGGTCTCGATGTTGCATGGTGTGCTGCTGACAGCGACCGAGTTGTTCATTTTGCGCGATCAGCTGAGGAAACTGGAAGGCAAGGTGGGAATTGTTGACTGCTGCTACCAAATCCGTTGGGTACTTGAACCGTGAGCTCCTTTAGGATTAGGTTCAAATGGATCATTATCTCCTATTTTGAGTTCGACTTCCTGTAACGGGAGGCTGCATGTGATCAAACCCTTGTTGAAGGTGCTCTCGCGCCCAGGTGGAATGCACAGCCCCTAGGAGATAGATCTTCGTGCTTCTTCTTCTTCTTGCTGAATGATTAGGACAAAAGTATAGAGCACTTTAAGAGTTGTAGAACGAATAATATTGGTGTCACCTTCATACTCAATTCTTCGATACAGTTTACAGGCTTGATGAAGGTTTGTCAGTAGCAGTTAATAGGATCGTCTCTAGTGTTAGGTAAGCTATACTTATGAATAACATTAGTAACACAACATTTGGAGACAATGAATACAGCTGGAGACTACGGAAGGAGCAGGACATAATATCCTCTTCTGTACAGGGATCATTTGCTGAGTTTTGAAAGGAGCTGATTGCCTGAATGTTTCCTCCAGTGAGTGTTTAGGACTCCGTATCGTTATTTGAATGCATCTTCCGATGTTGGTGCTACCGACCGATTGCGCTTTTGGGACTATGCCTTCTTTCACAAAACTATGCGCAGGCTGCTGATATCGCTTTGTTGTTATCACAGGTACCCGTTCTTTTCAGTGTTCCTGCTTTGTGAAATTTTCTTGACATGCGTTTTCAAACCTGCATTCAAGACAGTGGTTTATTAGTGCTTTTAGGTCGATATGACGTTGGACGTGCTAGTGGAAATTGACAAGTTGGTCAACATGATCGAGAGTCCTGTGCTAGCTTGTACGTTTTCGGTTTTCGACTTTCATCGCGCCCATTGGTCATGGTATTTTGGAGTTTTACAAAGTTTTTTGTCTTTCAGATGTACGAATGGATCTGCTCTCGGCATGTCATCAGCGATCGCTCTCGACGGTGCTCTCCGCCCTCCTGATGTTGATGCCTCAGTCGGATGCCTTTCACACCTTGCATAAGCGCTTGCAAGCTGTGCCATCTCTTACTATCGTGGGGTTCGTTCTACTTCAACTTTTCTGGGTATCAGTTTTCATATTTTTTTTAATTTATTTATCGTACGCTATTTGTGATAGCTTTCTAACGGGAACGTGTGAGTGGAGCAAGCACTCCTGATCAGGTATGCGTCCATTTCACCAGGAAAGGGTTTCAATTTCCCATGGAACTTTGAACGAGGACGTAGGCTGCTGGATGAAGCCTGGGGTCCTGATTGCATCTGTCTGGGTCACAACTGCAAAATGCAACTCTAACGAGTTCTGACCTGTTAAAGTTGCTTTATCTTCGATTAGACCATTTATTTCCATTTACAACGTATAATATATTTTAGTTATGAATGAAGTCAAAAACGGAGCGAGATTATTAACTAGCACGCAAAGCAACCCCTACGTACAGGATTTGGGCAAAATCGACGATAATCACCTCATTTTCCTGTCCCCTGCTGAAAAAGAAAGGCGACCACTGATAGGTTTACCTAAAGGAGGAAAGTGTAGAGGTAGGACCTGTTCAGTCCTTTCAGGTGCGCCAGGCATTCGACTTTTACACGATATCGTGAAGAATCTAGAGCAGGCATTTTATATCAGTGAGCTGCTCAATGTTGTTCTCAGTTCCGAAATGGTCCGTGCTAGGTTATGGACCCCGAGGGACCTTAACTGATGTTTGGCCCTGAATTGAGCGCAAATTCAGTTTGTGGTGCGCGGGAAAATGATGCCTACTGCCACTGTCAAACCCTGTTATATAAATTACAGAGATAATCCATTTCAGGAAGGAGGTCTCGCCCCCGAAGCCAAAGGTCGACTTTGTGCCGCTGTTCGCGTACTTGAGGTCCGCGCTTTCTCGACGACAAATAGAGATCAGGCAGAAGCACCGCGACGTTCTTCTCGCGTCCATTCAGAAAATGAACGTCCGTTAAGGTGGCAGATGTAGTTGTGAACGTTAGCGTCTTTGTCGTCAGTTGTTACTTCAGGCCATCCGTTGTTTCGAGACTTTTGTCTGCTCTTGATATCATTCCTTCGTTTCAGAACACGAAGTGATCAGATTCGTATGCCCAGTTGTTTTGGAACTATTCATGTAGCTTTAGGATCTAACTATTGTGATATCCTCTGTGATGCTAACGGTTTCTGTCAAAAGTGCCTTCATGAAAGGCTACTAGCTCACTGGCATTACTTTCTGCAACGTTTTTGCTTTAGACCTTGTTTAGTGCGCGCGCGACGCGCGACGCGATGTCATGTGCAGTGACCGAATTGATCAATCGCGTCGCTCGATCAATTTGCCCACTACACATGCATCGCGTCGCGCGTCGCGCGCACACTAAACCACCCCTTAGGCGGAAGCTTTGTGTATGTGTATGGAAAATTCTCTAACCTTGTCGGCTTCCTTATTGTTGCAACAACTATTAAATGAAATAAAATTTTAAAAGGAAGCATAGAAGGTGGAGAGAAATTGAACAAGGTCGGCGCTAGTGAGCTGGATGCGCCGCGCATTTATTCCACTCCTGGGCGTTGTCGTGGAGGCGTGTGTAGGAAAGGATTTTGGTCGGATCCCCCCTTTTCTGTGCTGCACGCCTCGCATTGTCAAGCAAAACCAACCGAGTGTGCACTTTAGGCGATCACTCACCTAAAGCCTTTAGTGTACCATCGCTTTTACAAGGGAAGGGTCAGAGGCGTATGTGTGAACGGGTCGAGCGAGTCATATAGAGAGAATCCTCACCCATCAGTTAGTATGAAAATGTGTCTATTTTTGCCAAGTCGTTAAACCCAAGGAGTAAGGGATCACAATGGGATACGGTGCATCACGCGCTTGGGGTCTTGTACGCCCGCAATTCCTCTGCAGGCTGTGGCTCGGAGCGCAGGTGGGTAATGGGTTGACTCATGCGACTCAGACGTTTTCTGCGCATTTTTCCAGCTGTACGCTGTGGAGAGTACCTCTCTTGCGACTTGTTTATTACTGACCGGTTTTCTAACCACAAGACAATGAGAAAGCTATTCAACATAATGATGTATAAACGCTCAACACCAGTGATAGACAGGCACAAAGTGCATGAAACAGAAGCACTGGTCACAATGCGGGCAGCGTATAAAGCCTACAAGCTCCTCACAGTTTGCTTCCCTACGTGGACCAATGTTCGGTACACCAGTGACACGACCTTCAGTATCGTTATAACAAATCCATTCCCCATCAGCTACCCGCAGCTTCGACACTTACCTTCAGGATGTTGTCCCTTTTTTGCAGGTCAAAACGATGGTCGTGCACAATGACGTGGGAACGGTGCCTTCCTCCATGGTTATGAGCACGCAACTGAAATCCAATTGAAGACGTACTGTCGTGACTTTCGCCACGACTCTTGAAGGACGCAGAGTCTATGTGCCCTCTTGGTCTCGCCGCGCACGCCTGTCGAATGCGGAGCCTCGATTCGCTGCGACGAAGTATGAACGCGCGCGCGGGCGCCACTTCTCCCGTCTGCCGCCGCCCCGGACGGTCGTGTACGGTCACCGTCCTCTCTCGTCAACATCCGCTGGACGTCACGAAGTCTGGAGCGAGCCGATTCCACCGCAGCATCGAGGAGCGCAGGGCCGAGGATAAGGAGGATCTACCCTGGCATGGACGCCAGGAGGAGGTAACCGCAGGTGCGAGGCGAGGAGCACCGTCTCGTGGGCACACGCCCCAGGCAGGACCTCGCCGGACCCTAGCGGGCTGCTGTTGGGACTCCCCTAGTGAGTTAGGGGGGGGGGGTAGCTGCGTGACTTGAAGATATGTGTGCGTCTTAAGAGGTAGTGATGTGTAATATAGTAAATCTGTATGTCTATCTCATGTCTGCGGGAGTCGCGAGAAGACCGGTGAATACCGACATCTTTATTGATCGCAATGCTATGTGAGAAGGGGAAGGCACAGAGACGTGCGGGGAGGTTGGCGCAGAGTCATAGAGGCCTCAAGGAGCTAAAGTCCATCGCAGTTCCGTCCCAATGGTTCGGCTGGGGCAGCAGGAGGGCCCTACGTAGTTGGTGCCGCGTGGCTGTAAGGGAAAGAGCATTAGCGTGCTGTAAGTCCCCACCGATCTGCCACACACGTGGCCTCAGATCTGGCCACCGTTACCGATGCCGGTGGCGGCCCGCCCGGGGCACGACACGTACCCTTTCCTCCGAAACAAGAGTTCCACCCGAAAACGTTATAATATGCCCACTGCTTGCTTACCTCTCAATGTCCATCAGTTCATCTTGCGGATCCCAATCTTCCTCTTTTTCCACCACTTCCACCTGTTCGTCTTCGTCAACTTCAAGTTGACGTGCTTCGATGTCCTTGGGTATGCTGGTCATCCGTTCGGCCAGCTTGATTCCTTCCTTCGAAGGTTCCTTATCTAAAGGTGGATCACACTTCAGCGTGAGCAGGTGGATTACCACTCGGTGGACATTGTTGGTGTTAGGTTTTAGAAAATCTTCAGCAGACCTCTGTTTTCCAGGTGACAGGCAATGGTGAGGAAAAGAGTGTATCGATGCCGTTTAGGTTAATTTGCGGGATCTACAGACCTCATTTCTCATTTTAACCACTTCCGATATCACATCTTGGTCTCCTTTGAAAACCTGAGCAGGATGGTTTTTCCCGAGGTCATTGGTCCAAGTATGGAAACAAACTGTGAGGAGCCTGTAGCTTTTATGCGCAGTCCGATTGTGCCCAGTGTTGCTTCCTGCACTTTTACCTGTGTGTCACTGATGTTGAACATTTATACGTCATCATGTTGAATACCACAGCGTACAGCTGGAAAATGCGCAGAAAAAGTCTAAAAATGGTGTAGACGTCAGAATCCTTCAAATCTTAACCAGTCAGTTGAAATGCAAAAGTGCAGCAACGCAGGAGAATCGAACCCTCGACCTCGCTTGCATGAAGCAACGTCTCTATCTACTGCCGCTTGCGGCAGAGGTATCGCGGGCGAACAAGACCCCCGAACTTGTGAGGCGCCGATTCCATTGTAACTACAACGACCCCCTACTCGTCGGGTTTAACGACTTGGCAAAAAAAAACATTTCTATAGTAATTGAGGGATGGATATTCTCTCTATATGACCCGCTCTTCCCGTTCAGACATAGGTTTCAGACTCTTCCCTTGTGAGTCGACTCGAGTTGAGCGTGAAGAAGCGTCCCTGCTTCCTTCGAACGTCGTCGAGGGTCCTCGGACAGTCGCGTGAATAGCAAGTGATCGGGTTATGGCTGTTCAACAACGCTTCTGCCTTCGGTGTACAACGGGAGAATCGCCGTTTTGTATTTTTACCCCAAGAACAACAACGGAACGATTAAAGCCGGAAGGAGCTGCGGTAATGAGGTAGCACTTTCTGGAGCCTGGGAAGCTCCAGCTTTCTGCCAGCAGAGACGTTAAAGAAGAGAGGAAGAGCAATGGCTATGGAAACAAGAGCCAGTCATACTCCGTTTCCTATGAAAGCAAGCTATCCACATTTTCGCCATAACACTGCCCAACACTCGTAGTGCATTATCAGATTAGATTCCAACCATGGACTTCGGGTCCGTTTGCTTATGAGTGAAGCGAAGCTCTTCAACGGAGCCAGAATATAGACTGGATGCCATTCATGAGCCTCCAATTTGCCTTTTCTGCTTCTGTTCGCCTTTGTGTCACTTCTTCGTCCGTGCTAGCCATTCTTTTACCACCTAGAAGCTTCGGTATTACCTAAGGAAAGACAGTAACTTATGGTGCAAGATCTATAACAATCTAGCTCTGCCTATCCAGGGTGTTTCTCCTCTCGGTGCACGAATTCTTAGGGAAGCAAAGCGTGCTTCATTGCCATTATACCTTTGTCATCGTCTTTTGGTCTCATGAAGGAAATGGATGGAGCAGCCTTCGCAGCGCTTCAACAACGGCATCCGAGCCTGGACACAGACTTCCACAGCCTCGGCTCGGTCATCAACTCGCTCTCGCCTCGCTCGTCGCCCTCAGCCTCAGTAGCGCTTATCACTCAATAGACTCGCCACTCTCCACTCCATAAATCCTTATTTACCATGGGAGTAGCGGGAATATGTCAGCCACGGGACAGGAGGAGATCTATTGATCGAAATCGATCTACCACAGTGGATAACTACCTATCCCTTTTCGCAATTAACCAATAGGTAGAAGAGGAATGACAATCTGAAGCCTTCGTATCTGCCGCTCTCTAAAACGTAGTTTACAGTGGGTGATAAAAAATAAGTAAATTCCAATCATTGGGGGAATATTCAATCATTTGAAATTCGAAAGTTTGAAAATCGAATGTTATTTGATCATTCGAAATTCGAAATTTTTCCCAAGGAAAAAGGTATAGTAGTAATGCCAGATTGCGGTGCTCCATAATGTGGTTTCTTTGGTGTTTAAGCCTATGACTCTAACAAGGAAATGTTCCAAACTCATGGTGAGCTTTTGCGATGCTATTTTGACAGGATGTAGGGCCGTGTGAGCAGAGTCCAGGACCACAGTTAGTTTTTGCTGAACGCTAAGGCCTCAAAAAGAGGTGTGAAAACGCGTGCGCATCACTGATCGACTCCTATGACACCCCACGATAGTGCCTCGGTGGCGCAGTAGGTGGTAGTGCCGCATCGTATGAGCACACTGGCAGGTTTTCAGTTCGAGTCCGAATGCTGTCAAAATTTTTGCACGTATTAGTTTGTTGTTGTTACGCTTTCTCATGATTACAGGAGTCGACTTTAGACCATCAATGCTTACAACAAACTAAGGCTGTATTTTTGCGCCTTCACCTGTGCTAGTTTTTTTCTCGTGGTGGCAGAGGTTATGTAGATGTTCACCCTGGACCCTTCTCTACACCCACGGATTACGCGTTCAGCGAAGAAGAAGTGGTCGTTCCTTGCCAGGGAGAAGACCGTTCCTCACTGGCTTTTGTAAAATGCTGCTGGTGTGACACGTGCTTGTGTTTTACTTGTTTCATAGTTTTGTACCATAGCTGTTGACCAAAAGGAAAGAGCAATAAGACTTTTATTTCCAGAAGAATGATCACCTGTATTACCTGTCGTTCCGTTGATCATCGACTAGCTCGAGCGGGCGCGAGCAGCGTCTCCATTCGTCCCTGTCGCGTGCCAGAGTGGTCCAATGGGTCCTCCTCGCTCGAGGGACATGAAGAGCGTCATAGCGGTCGTTCAGGGCTCTCACGAAGAATTCCGACCAAGGCGTTGGTGGGCGTCCCAGTGTTTTCTTGACATCTCTCGGAATCCAGTCGGTGGTAGCTGTCGCACAGTGGGTGTCTGCGAATCGCATTACGTGGTCGGCTCACCTGATTTTTCGGACTTGCAACAGCGTTTCTGATTTCGAAGGTCGACGAAGCTCGGAACTCCGAAGTGCTTCTCTGTGAGCCATGTCATTCAGAGCATCGTCCTCTGGATTCCATGCTGATCGCGTGTTCATCCGATCTCTTTCGTATGGCCCAGGTCTCTGAGGCGCAGAAAGAACAGTGGAGTCGAATAGGTGGGCATTGAGCAGGACGTTCTTCGTCTTCTTCACTTTTTCGACGCTCTCCAAATCTCCCTAAGCCTCTCGTTTCCTCCAGTCCAGCTCCGGCGCTGGGTTGTTGGCCATATTGACTTCGCGACCAAATACACGTAGCCGGAGCATTGGGAGTTGCTCGTTTCGTTGAGCGAAAATGGGCCATCAGAAAGCTGTCTGTTCCTCATGAACATCGTCTTCGTAAGATTCAGCTGCAGTCCAACGTTAACACATGCACGATCGAAGTCATTCAGCATTCGCTCCGCCTGCTGATGCTCGGTGCTATGAGCACGATGTCGTCAGCGAAGCGAAGATGGTGCAGTTGCCGGCCGTCGACCTTCATTCCCATGTCTTCCTATTCTAGTTCACGCATGACGTTTTCTAGGGTGGCGCTGAAGAGCTTCGTGCTATGGCATCCACCTGCCGAACTCCTTTCCTTAACGTTAGTGACGTTGTAGAATGATGATATCTTGGTCGTGAATCTCTCGGAGGACTCTGAGGAGCTGAGTAGGCACCCTGAGTGAGCAGGGCTTCGATGACCGCCCGTTTCAACGGAGTCGAATGCCTTCTAGTTGAACGTAAGGCACAGCGGCAGCTTCTTCTCTCGCGATACTACGATGAGCTTTGTAATGGTCTATATTAAGCTCTCAGAAATCTATTTTTTATTTTTAGGAACATCCATTCTCATGAAAGCTCTATACTTCTTTAACTTTACAAAGCATATATTCTGTCGCAATTGTAATACTGCTGTCAGGTATGGAATCCTCATAGAAACAAAAAACTTCAGAAACAGATTGAAAAGGTTCAGCAGACTTTCACAAGAATCCTAATGTTTAGGACTTCCAATATCAGGCACCCTTACGAACTGTCTAATTATGCGACTAGGCTTAAACATTGCGGTTTAAAAAGTCTATTGTTTCGTAGAGTTTTCTATGATTTGGTTTTTTCTGTCCGTATGCTACGGATGGAGGTAAATTACGATTCAGCAGGTATTGGGTTTTCAGACCTACCAGCGAACGCACAAGACATTATTGGGCTTATTGTTTCTGTTATGAGCTGAAAGTTCTAACTTCAAGTGACCTATGTTTTCCATTTTTCCCATCACAGTTACAAAAACCGATGAGCATAAAAAAGAGATACAGAACCGCTCTAACATAACCGAAACGGAATAAAACAGGCAACCTTGTAGTGACCACGTGAGGATGTGCAATTTTTCCGACTAGGAATCGCACATCTTGCCTCTTCCGTTTAACTGAAATTCAAAATTCGATAGAAAATCCGCTTGCGGAGTAATTTCGAGGTTGATTCGACTAACCGTTGTCTTACCTAAGTTGGAACCTCGTGAACAATGTTGATTTCAGAATGCGGTCTCGATCAGGAGTGTGCGTTTAACGATTAACGATTTACCTATTTACAGGATTTACCGGCATTTTTCGTTAATAATGTTTAACGAAATTTAACGACGAAAATTTCCGTTAAATTGCATTAACGACATTTTACGCACCTTTCTTAAAATTCACCTTCTTCGTGTAAATGATTTTGGACAAATGTTTCGCATGAGCTTTCGCAGTATCGTTGCGATACCGAGGAAACGCTCTAGTTACTTGAATTAGTGGAAATAGGAATCGATATCGTCCGTGTATTTTGGCATTTTCTTGCTCCTTAACCATTTGTTTGCGTGCGTCTACACGTCGCCATCGACCTAGTGCCAGAACTGACCAGGAGGTAGTAAGCGGCTTGGGGAGCTTTCAAGAGCGTCGAAGAAGTAAAGGAGACAAAGAAGGTCTGAATCCATGTCCACCTATTCGACTCCACTGTTCTGCCTGCCCTGACTTACGCCCCAAAAACTTGGGCCATACGAACACCGCAATCAGCGCGGCGAGGTGAGGAATCGACGTGACGATGCTCGCAGTGACGCGACTCACGCAATTGAGAGAAGGCCTTCGGAGTTCCGAGCTTTGTCGACGTTCGACGATCAGAGACACTGTCGTATGGGCCAAGACGTGGAAAATTAGGTGGGCCGGCCATGTGATGCGCTTCTCAGACCCGCGCTGGACAAGGGCCCTCACCAACTGGATTCCGCTGTCAATAGAAAACCAGGACACTTGTCAAACCAAATTCGACATTTCAAAGCGAATTGGACACTTTTCACGTCAAATTGGACACTCTTCTAAGCTGGCCTATGAACTTTGAAATCAAATTGAACGTCCTCCAGATCGAGACGAGCTTTTTGCAGGTTAAACTAAAGACGCTACAAGATGGTTAAAATAAATTTTTGTTCAACGAAAACTTAGAATAACTTTTTTGATTTTTTTCAGCTGCCGAATGAGTGTAATAATTTTATAAAACTTCTATTTTTTGAAAAAAATAAAATTAATCTTGTGTTGAGGCGCAGCCAGGCAGTAATCATGCTGTGCATCAAAAGACTGGATCGCGCCATGCACACAAAAAGTTCAACGCAACGTTTATTTGATTGTGTAGTGCAAATATTACTTACATGCTGTAAGAAAACTAGGATATGTGCTTTTGAAATTCTTTATGTTGTACTGTTTGCACGAGTAAAACTGCATGCAAACAGAAATTTTGCTATTAATCGAATAAAAATCGCGAAGTTTCGGACGGGGCACGGCGCAATCTCTGTTTTGGCACTAAAAAATGGTCGCCTTCCTGCTCTTTAAAATACGCTTCAAATCACTATTCTCCTGAAGAAATAAAATTTTCAAACTATGTGTTCTCTTATTGGAAAGTGAATTAAAACTTCAGAGAAAGTTATAATAAAACTTCCTTGAACAAAAAATTATTCTAACATTTTTGGAGATCTTCTAGTTTAATGTAGAAGAAGCTCGTTTCAGTTTGGAAGTGTTCGCTTTGATTTGAAAAGTCTTACCAGGAAACTATCTCAACGGTAGGTCGGAACGGCCCAAGTGTTGTATATGGGCAGAATCGCCTCTCTCTAGGAAACAACAAAATGCGAGTATCTCGACCCCAATACAACTCTGCGCAGAGTTGTATTGGGGTCGAGATATTTGTATTTTTTGTTTCCCAGAGAGAGGCGATTCTGCCCATATACAACACTTGGGCCATTCCGACCTACCGTTGAGATAGTTTCCTGGTTAGGTAAGCTTAGAAGAGTGTCCAGTTTGACGTGAAAAATGTCCAATTTGAGGTAAAAATACCATAATTTCCATGTAGTTGGAGTCGAAGACGATCAATAAAAAGGAAATCTGGCTATTTGCATATTAAAATACTGTTAAACTAGGAATATTATTAATATTGGCAGTAAGGGAATATTATTTAACGAACTTACCGATTTTAGCGCAAAAAAAATTTCGTTAAAAAATGGTCGTTAAAGGTTTACCGAAAAAATTTAACGCACACCCCTGCTCTCGATGTTGCATGGTGTACTGACAGCGACCGAGTTGTTCATTTTGCGCGATCAGCTGAGGAAACTGGAAAGCAAGGTGGGAATTGTTGACTGCTGCTATCAAATCCGTTGGATACTTGAACCCTGAACTCCTTTAGGGTTAGGTTCAAATGAATCGTTATCTCCCATTTTGATTCGACTTCCTGTAACTGGAGTCTGCATGTGGTCAAACCCCTGTAGAAGGTGTTCTCGCGCCCAGGTGGAGTGCACAGCTCCTAAGAGATCAAAAAAAAAAAAATTAAGAATCAGTAGGTATTGGGTTTTCAGATATACCAGGGACGTATAAGACATTTTGCCATTTATTGCCCCTCACTTAAATACTGGCATCGGCACAAAGCTTACAGTTCAATCTTTCATTTGGCTTCACGTTGGCTACAGATGATGCTCGCTGATGTACTAAGCTCTCCTACTGTCTCAATATTTCGGAATAGGCGAAAAAGAATGGATTTCTTTCTTTATTAAATATATTTAAATATACAGGACTTTTAGGTTGTTACAGCAAGCTCTTTCACAGACCAGCTCCGTGACGTCATGGGAAGTAGTCGTTAGAATAAGTGTTTTTTCTCCTTTTTATATTTATTTGATTGCTACCTTTACAGCGGTTTGGATGTCTGTCCCGACTTCTCCATTGACTCTGCACACCTTACCAGTGTTCTCTCCGTGCCAACAAGGCTACAACGTTGTTCGCACATGTTCTTCGACTCAGTATCATCGTGGCGTGCACAGCTTCTTCCGTAGACTCCACAATTTTTCTTTCTCGATGTCTTGAATGTTGTTCACAGGTTCCTGTCCCGTTTTAGTTTTAGTTTATTTTGATTACTCACACCTATATGGCGTACAGTATCAGTATCAGCCGTGCACAGCCTCTCCCGTAAATACGTAAATATAAGTGCTTTTTCTCGGAATACCTCAATTTTTGCTGGTGCAATAGATTCTTACATTACTGTCTTTCAGTAGTGTCGAATACATTACTGTCTTTCAGTAGTGTCGAATCATATCAATCGGAAAGCACAGGTACTGCAGACATTATATTGACTCCCTTTAGCTTAAGGAAATCAACGTTTCATTTCATAAAATTAAACCAGTTCCTATTGCTCCAATATTTTTACCTAACTTTATTTTTACACATATATCTCCTCCGCAGGTCTCCTTATTAGGCTACCGCCTGGGGTGCGTAGCAGTTTAAAGAAGTTCTTGGAAGAGAGAACCTGCCCCGGTGTGGCAATGCCGTTGCATGCCTACTAAGTCGTAGCACTCAGGGTGGAGCAACTGTTGACTCTATATAATATAAGCCGGGAAACAATTGCCTCCTAATTACAATGTTAACTAACATACAGTTCCTTGATATAACTCGCCTAAAAGTCACCGATTTGAAAAACCAAGGGCATATTTGAGCTCAGGAGCTCGAGCTCTACCGTTTGGTATACATGTTTCATACTCAGGCATTCCTCGGGAGCGACCGCCGGCGAAAAGACGAGATTCTCCTAGCCCGCTTCCGGTCCATATGCAAAATGGGCGGAGTCGGGGACTCACGGTGCTGGAGGTGAGGCGCCTTGCCTCAAAGGGTCCGGCGGCTCTTCATCGGTTCACAAGCAGTTCGGGCTGCGGTCCACCGGCACATGAGCAGCGGTTCATAACCAGCGCAGAGGAGAAACTATTCCTCCTCGAGGAGGAATTTGCAACGTCGTCCATAACTCGGTCCAAAACTGAAACGTGCACCGTTATGGACAGCTGGTCAGCAGCCCAGAGAGTTTCGATGACCGAAGGCAGCACAAGAACAGGACTCGCCCTAGAACACCGGACAACATTACGAAAATTTGCCGGCAAGCGCAGTACACCTGAGGCCATTGGCCGACTTTCTGGCCAAGGCTCCCTCGCTAGCCACGTTAGTGCTGTAGTCGTGCTAGAGACGACGGGAGCACAAAGGGTAAAAACAAGGAGACGTTCCAGCCAACACCTACTTTTGTCCAGGGCTTGTCCTGTATCCCGAGCATCCCCAGGACGAAGCGCTCTACTGGGAGCACTCCCATTACTGGGAATGCTTCCATTGCAGTATCCCTTTCTCCATATTACCTCCCATGTGCTCCTAACGAACCCTCAAAGTGGTGAAACTGCTCACAGTCCCTTCTAACTCCCTCCTAGTCGTTATTAGGACTACCTACTACTCCTACTAACCCATGTAATGCTTCAACTGCCCATAACTGCCCATAAGTGCTCCGACTCCTCAGAATGTCTCCAAAACGCTCTGGAGCTCCATTGCGAAAGGCGATCGCGGACTAGTTGTCGGTCGCAAACCGTCGAAGACCGTTGCTTGCTAACAATTCCTCTAATTTGAGGTTTTTTGAGAAACGGTTGGTACCGTTCGATTCGTGTCTTCGAGATCCACACAAGCTTGTATACAACTTCGCCAGATCACCGCGTTTTCGCAATGGGTGGTCAAAAATGACTGGGGCAGAGTTTTGCAATTGAAGAAGCTTATATTCTAGGACTTGCATGTTCTCGGAGCATCTCAATCATGGCTGAAAGTGTTCTATCATGCCAGGAATCCTCTGATAGTGCGCCGTGCACAATGCATATAGGATCGAACGTATCAGTCGAGGGGGGCAGCTTGTTGAGTGAGCGTTTAGGGAGTTCTATGAGGAATTCTTAGTCGCTCGTATACGAGCGCCCTCTGGTACTTCGGAAAAAGGTAATCACACCCTATGGATGATATCTCTGCACCCAAACCTGAGAATGAACCGGCTGTTCTGACAGTGACCACTTCCTCCGTAGCAGTAGAAATGCAACAAGTAAGCGGAAAACGACGGTTCTTCCTGCCAGAAGCTGAATAGTAATGCTCAAATGCACTGCTGTCAGAAAGAGCCTTGTACAGAAACAGCCGTCGTTTGGGTGTTTCAAGGACGATGACTATGAAGAATTTGAACACAAATTTCAGGTTGTCTTTTTGTACTTCAAAATCGCTCATTGCGAGCGCTATGAGCATCTCTAACGGCATCCTAGATTGGGGGAGCCTACATTTTTTTCAGGAATCATTTAGATTCTCTAGCAACAATGAATTTTCACGTTTTTGAAGGGCCTCAGCTGCTCTATAAAGTGGGCGAATGCTTGGAGCTTTCTTTGTGCTTTCCTTGGTTGTTCACCCTTCAGCATTTGCAGCAGAAGTATCTTGTGTCATTCTGAACACTACGTTTTCGACGCTGCAAGTCACTACTTTCGACTCGAACTCAGAGCCTTTTCGTTTCCTTCCCATAACTCCGCGTTTGAGTTTAAGCTCGAAAAACGGTCCACGTGGCATTCCTATGAAGGTCGAGGGCTTTCCTCTAATATAATATGAAGGGTATCCAAGACAATTGATATTTCCTGCCATTCTGCTCCACTCGTGTTCTACGGGTCTGAGGCTCGACCTGAGCACAGCGCTCGTCGGCCAGATCTCCGCGCCGTCTCGCCTTCTTCACACCTAGGTTTTAGGTCCATGAGGTCATCCCTTCGCAATACCAAGGCTACCCTGTCCAGCAATCGATCCTTTACGAAATGCTCTGCACCCTGGCCTTTGAGCGTTATCAGTTGACTAGCGAATTCTTCGCCTTTTGAGCTTCATCTTGGGTTATTCATTCTGTGTAAGGTTCGAGACCGCAATATTACCTCTTTCAAAGAAATTTATTAGTCAACAGGATGGAATCTGGGAGCGGGTGTAATCTGGATATCAGGGAAATGACCTTCTACTTAAATGAGAAACATCGAACTTGTTATAAATATTTCAGAAGATTTTTGTTGGGCGCTCGGCGGCCACAAAACTGTTGCAGCAGGAGAGACACAGACTTACTTCTGCCACAACGTGTTCTGCATGTAGCTGCACAAACATGCTTTGCTACCGCTCTCAGCTATTTCAGAGCTCCCCGGTTCACCTAGGTAAAAATGGCTACTTCGAGAGGGAGTTGGATGACCTAATCGAGGAAACGGACAACTTATTTCCTTGTGAAAAGATTCAGGGTTCCCTTATGACAAAAGCTTCATTTTTAAAAGCCACATATTAAGATAGCATAAATCGGTAGTTTGTTCGAGCTCACATTTTACATAACAGCACACTCATGGACTCCGAGTCAGTGCCAGCTAGCCGCGCATGGGACATACGGCGAAAAATTGTATGTTAAGGGGTGCATCAATGTGGCAAGCCGAAATATCATTGGCTTATCTAATGGGAAAGTATTTGTTTATTGAAACCGCTTCGACAGTGTTAGGAGTGTGTAACACAACTGGAAGAGGCAACTGCTCTGCCTGCACCCCCAATTAATTCACGGTTCTCGGTTTCTGCCCAGTCCAAACAAGCCTTCCATCCTTCCGAGGTCGGTAATCTGGTGCCATACTTATTTGGGAGGGATAGAACGGTGACTTTTTAACGGATAGCCACCGGAAGCAATTGTACAGAGCAAATACGCTTTCAAATTGCCTACAAGATATCCCTTAGATGTATAATGTGTGGCGCATCTCGCAAAGGAATTGACTTACGCCACCGTTTATCCTTTATGCACTGCGTCAAATAGAATCCAAAATCGTAGTCTACTGAACAGCAAAAGAGAGAGAGAGTCGTAGTTATACAACTTTCACTTTTATCGGCGTGAATCATAATTTGTTCCAGTGGCATTGCAGTATTTGAGAATGTTGTGAGCAGGTCATGACTAGTCTTTGAATGGGCAAGGACGCACTGGTATAAGACTCAAAGGCCAGGGTGCAGAGCATTTCGTAAAGGATCGATCGCTGGTCAGGGTGGCCCTGAAGAAAGCGAGACGGCGATCTGGCCGACCATCGCTCTGCTCAGGTCGAGCCTACAGACCCCTAGAACACGAATGGGGCAGAATGGCAGGGAATATAAATTGTCTTGGATACCTTTCATATTATATTAGAGGAAAGCCCTCGACCTTCATAGGAATGCCACGTGGGCCGTTTTTCGAGCTTAAACTCAAACGCGGAGTTATGGGAAAGAAACGAAAAGGCTCTGAGTTCGAGTCGAAAGTAGTGACTTGCAGCGTCGAAAACGTAGTGTTCAGAATGACACAAGATACTTCTGCTGCAAATGCTGAAGGGTGAACAACCAAGGAAAGCACAAAGAAAGCTCCAAGCATTCGCCCACTTTATAGAGCAGCTGAGGCCCTTCAAAAACGTGAAAATTCATTGTTGCTAGAGAATCTAAATGATTCCTGAAAACAACGTAGGCTCTCCCCAATCTAGGATGACGTTAGAGATGCTCATAGCGCTCGCAGTGAGCGGTTTTGAAGTACAAAAAGACGACCTGAAATTTGTGTTCAAATTCTTCATAGTCATCGTCTTTGAAACACCCAAACGAGGGCTCTTCCTGTACAAGGCTCTTTATGACAGCAGTGCATTTGAGCATTACTATCTAGCTTCTGGCAGGAAGAACCGTCGTTTTCCATGTACTTGTTGCATTTCTACTGCTGCGGAGGAAGTGGTCACTGTCAGAACAGCCGGTTCATTCTCAGGTTTGGGTGCAGAGATATCCATAGGGTGTAATTATCGAAGGCACCGCTCGTTTACGAGCGCCCTCTGGTACTTCGGAAAAATAAGTGCTCAAAATTTAGGTGGACCAAAATTCATATAGACCATTAGATAGTCCTTCTCGATCTAATCTGTTTTGTGGAAAAATTTCTATGAAAAGGTGAAAATGAATAGAGTTATGGCTAAGAACAAAAAGAACGCGGTTAACGCGCCTACCGCGCCTTTTTCCAATCCTTATGGTGGGTATTGTACCTCCTGACCGTCCTCCGAATATCAGTCCGTGTTGGCTTAGCTCGCAGCAGCGAACAGCTTCCTGTGGCACCTCTTGTAGGAACTGACATCGCCACCATTAGTATGCAGAATGCAGAAAACATTTTTTAATATAAGACTATTGAGAACTCTGCCGTCGGTCCCAACGGAAGGTTCTCGCATATTGTTCGGCAGATCATGTGGCGATCTGTATTCCAACATTGTTTTCGTGTGAGATATAAGAAGCTTTCCTTCTTCATAGTTGTTGGTGGGTTTGGACTCATGTTATTGCCATTACTATTTCCATTGTTTGTTGTTATCCTTGTTAAATCCCTGTAACATACATCAATGCATGGAGAGTGCAAGAGAGAATGGTTCACGATAGTATGAAAAGGAAACAACTTGATTATATGATTTCATTATAGTGGCAGAATATGCAAAACTACTGCATCAATTCGCATAAGTTTCGATCCGAACCTCCGACCTCGTGCTTACGAGCCCTCACCGCTACCCCCTCGGCCAGCTTGCCACTGTTGGTGGGCGGCATCCCGGCAACCACGTGGGGCTGGCTTGCGACAGTTTTTGGTCATTTTAGGACCACCCAGTGGCCATAGCAAGAACAAAAAACTTCTGTGCTCCCCGTCTGATTCCCTATAACATCGTATAGATCACGTTAAGAATCGTTGGGGAAGGTCATGGACTACCCTTGTGAGGTTTTCTTCATCTTTTGCCATTTCCTATTGATTATATTTTGACGAATTTATTAAAGTTCGTTAGCGATCATTACATTGAGATTCTAATAACTGATGTACTCTTCCAATTCACTCCATACTGAAGAAATTGTTTGTCTCAATTACTACTGCACTATCCGGTGTTATCCGATTCAGATATCCGATCCGATGAAAAATCGTTCACCTGATTCATTCGAAAATCCAGAGGCCGTATTCATGAAGTGGCGGGGAGCGGGAGATAAACGATATCAAAGCGATATCACCTCTCGCCCTCTCTCCTGCATGCTCTCTCGTCTCGGTCGCTTCCCGTGGGAAGGCGGGAAGATCGCGGGAACGTTCATGAATACGGCTACAGGTCTCCAAAATTGCCCTTATCTGAATCATCCGAAGATCTAGGGCTTGAAAAATGGTCTATCCGAATCATCCGATTATCCGGAAAATCGGCGTCGTATTCAATGTCTACGGTCTTGTTCTACACCACTATGAATAACTTATATATGCGCTTGTGTGGGGAAATGATGGCCGTAGTGGGAGCTTGATAAGACCCAGTGCGCGGCTCCCTGCCAAGGCCAAACTAATCGTAAGTAGAACCGCAGCCTTGGGGTTAGTACATATAAGAGAGCCTGGTGGGAGGAAAAAGGAGTAGCGGTAGTTGTAAGCAGGGGTGCACATTTAACGGTTAACGATTTAACAAATTCAACGAATTAACGGCATTTTTCGTTAAAATCTGGCTTAATATTTAGAAATTTAACAGAATTTTTAACGGACGTTTTTCTCAGTGAGTTTATCACATTTACCCTTAGTCTTCACCAATGTTGCAGGTTTCTCATCCCCCGATTAGGACTGCTCTGAAGAGAGTAGCGGAGAATTGGTACCAGAGTTGTCTGGAAGTAAAGAGCGCTGACTTCTTCATCGGCTAGCTACCGCAAGTCATTTCGCGGCCCAATACGCAATCAAATCGCCTTCAGGATATCCCTTAGAAGTAGAATGCGTGGCGCATCCCAAAAGGGATTGAGTAACGCCGTCCTTTATTCTAATCCTTTAATGCATTTTGGAGCTAGAAATTTCTTCGCCGAGCCAGCAAGCACGTCAAAGAATCCACAAAGATACTGATCTAACCCCTCGTAAGATATGCCTATCCTCACTTGGCGTTGCTTGTCCCAGAATACGTCTGCCAGCCACCTAGAACAGTCGAGACGGAGAGAACGTCTTCAGCCGCTGGACGTATTTTAAACAATTTTAGGAAAACACTAATAACAAAAACTAGGAAAGCTACTTTTCCTGAACGTCAACACGTTGACGAAGTGTTACACTTCTTAGGCAGTGTGAGACCGTGTGACATGATGTCGTGTCACGGTCCCGACGTTGCAAAAAATGGCTTGGTTACGCCCACCAGGCACTCGAAAATCGTGCGTTTGACAACGTATTAACATGCCACTGATGGGCTTTTATGCCACGGATGGGCTTTTAATTGTATTTTTTATTAACTCTTTCTGTACTAGCGGGCTTGTGCCCGCATCAAGATTGTATATGCTCGTAGAACAGTCACACAGAACAGTTCCCCAAAGAACTAGCAAAGGAGGGGAGGGGGAATCCGGATTCTGCCTGATGACACATTTTAAGATGCCCTGTCGGTGGTCATCTTCAATGATAATCCGTAGCTGTTCTTACTCCATTCCTGTGGGTAATTTTTTGATGAAAGCTTGTTTATTTTTCTATGTTTGTTGATGTTCAATTGATTAATTTACATTGCAGTATTACACTCCATTCCTTGAATTTTAGTTGTTGATCTTTTGAAGTTGAAACGTAGAAGGTTTTCCTTGATTTTTGTCACTTGAAATAATGGTTTGCAGCTAATGGTACATTTTAACGAAATTTAACGATTTACCGGAAATTTAACGAAAATTTTCCATTAATGAATTTCGTTAAAAAATTTAACGCATAGAAATTTGTGTCCACCCCTGGTTGTAAGGGTCTTGGTATTGGGTAGTCAACATATGGTTCTGGCTCCCTTATGGGGTCCTAGCCTTCCCGTTTAGGCGGCCCGGTAGCTATTTTCATTGGTAGGATACTAGATTTAGATTTTATTGTAATTGTGTCATACCATGCAGATAAAATTTGATGACATATTTGTGCTGGTTGATTTTTATTACACATGCATAACTTCGTCATTTCTTCAGAGTCTTTTCGTTTCTTTTCAAACTTATTCTTATGTACGTTCTGCCTTCCGAAGATCTTGGCTCTTTGACCGATTTCTGTTCTAGGTCTGGGAACAGACTTTGTTACACGGCCTTTGTGGAGAACCAGGTAGCATTTCTGGCGCCGGGAGTAACATATATGATTGCTAGCGCGTTTTCTGTCCCCTCAAAAATGAACGAAGCTGTGCACTTCCAAATAGTGGGCGGAGGTTTGGCCCGCTCCCGTCATAGCTAAGCCCTCGAATCGCGTAATCCGCAGTTTCGCTTCGCATGCATTATGATTACTTACGACCTGGATCAAATCAGCCCACAAGCTGCGAGGTTTTCAGGGATCTCTAAGCTCCGCTAACGCCTCGCTCTGGATTGGTGTGCACCGCTAGG
>OX375869.1:46707376-46768948 GCA_947359475.1 Heligmosomoides polygyrus bakeri | reverse complement strand
CTTGGTCCTAATTTGTGAAGGTTTTACCAGCGAGAATGTTCTGAAAAAGTATTTGAAAAGGTGGTAGTCGGTTGGCGAGAGGTCTGGAGAATGTTGCGGGTGAGGCAGAACTTCGACCCTTAACTCGTTCAATTTTCGAATAGTGATTTGTGAAACGTGTGGGCGGATGTTATCGTGCAAAAGAATCGGGCCTCTTCTGCTGACCAATGCTAGCTGAAGTTGACTTGATTCTCGGTGCATTTTGATGATTTCCTACAACAGGACTTTGCTGTGATCGTTGGCCTGGCGCCGAAAAGTTGTAATGGATCACAACAGCCGTTGACCACCACACAGTGACCATTTCCTCTTTTGGTGGAGGTTCGCCTTCGAAAAATGCCTGGTTCATCGGCGTGCAACCACTGCCCGGAACGTTTACTGTTATCATACAAAATCCACTTTTCATCAAAAGGTGGTGATTCGCTCCAAAAACGGGTCATCTTGGTGGTAAACGTGGAGGTGACAATTTTTGCCGCTCACTCTCAACTCTTGGGGCACCCACCCTTTTTGAGCGTTTTCACCTTTCCAAGACGTTTCCAAAGCATCCGCAACTGCAGTTCTAATGAAGTCTAGCCTCTTCCGCGATTTCGCGAACTGTTTAGGATGGTTCGGCTTCCATTAATTCCTTCAACTCGTCGTCCAGGATTGCTCTAGATCGACCGCCACGGGATCATTTTCGAGGCTGAAATCTCCAGTCCGGAATTTACTGAAGCGCTGGTGCACAGTGCCTTTTCCAACACTATTAGGCCCCACACTTGATCGAAATGTCGAGCTGTCTCAGCTGCGGACTGCGCCAATTTGAGGTTGAAATAAGATATCGCTCGGAACTGCTCTTTCGACATACTCCAATAAGCCCTTCAAGAACAGAAATATAAAACAATGTTGAAACATAATTTTTTTGTCAAATAGAACGAAAAATTCTGTGCAGAAAGTAACGTTAATGCGCAATACAAGTTGAATTTTTACTTGATAATAGACGAATGAAAGATGGCAACACAAAACAAAAAACTCATCGAGATTTGCCAGCATGGATCGATATTGGTGAGCTGCATAAATCGAACAGGCTCGTAATTACGAGAAAGAGAAGTGAGGGATTCGTTGGTCATGCAGCCGAGTGCAATGTCTCTGTAGGGCATGTCAGGTCAGTGCAATTAAGAAGACCTCTACATCGACGCTCGATCTGGTGCGTCAAAATATTGGCGTCTGGACTGGTTGAAAATTTTGAGCGAAAAAATACTTAATATGAACGCTGGGCTTCCCAGCGTTCATTCTCCAAAGACTGAGCATGAAACACTGTAGAAGCTCAGTCGCACTTTCGGAAGAAGTCTTCAATTTAACCAGCTGAAATTCAGCCATCTGATCACCTGGCTTCTCGATATTTGAGACTTGGAGTCTCTACATTGCGTACGATTAGCCAACATATTTTTGGACTAACTCATTTGCTTAGGACGTAGATATACGCAGCCAAAATCGGCGACAGGGAGTGCTCTTTACCATTGTTCACTTGCAGATTTGACGAATTGCAACCAACACACAAATGCCCGAAGTGAACTCGAAACGTAAATTTTCTATGTCATTTTTCCTCCTTAAAGACGAGCAGATAGCAAGCTACAATAACAGGTTTACACTGAGAATGCTTCCGTTGAAATAAACAAAATCGGTTGAAGCAGCTGCAGACTCCTGCACATTTTCCTGCCAAGTTTGGTACCAAATGAATTGTCGCAGCCAGGAGAAGGTCATAAACAGCAGGAGTATGAAATTTAATTAGGTTTAAGACTTTTAAAATTCAACTGGGCAGCACTATTTGCGCCTGGGGACATAATTAAGCGAGACTCGGCGACGGTGTTAGGTCGGGTCACAGTAATTAGGACCCTCCTTAATTGCGGCACTGTTTTTCAGGCTTCCGTCCACTTTTTAATGGCGGTTGCATGCCCATTGGTAGGTAGAGTGATGCTAGGAGCCCTTGTAAATTTTGGTGAGAAAGCCTTCATTTTGAGCAAAGTTATCATGATACGACGCAAAAAACGCGTTTTGCGTCGCAAACATCGTTTGGTTGAATGTTTAGCGGCGGTACTGTATACAGAAACATCGTTGAGGAGGATGACCACGCTGCCCTCCAATCTGCAACAGATGCTGTTGCGAGTCAAGGAGGAGGGAGCTTCCCTTATCAAGTGAAAATACCAAAGTGCTTGGACAGCAATACAACAGAAACTCTCATTGTCTTGGTGAACAGCAACTCAATAGTACGCTTTCTGGATCTGATCTAGTCCGGGGGGCCACATATCTAAAAATTATCTAACAAATCGACATGGGACTTACCGAGCGGCTCCTGAAGGACTCGAGAGGACCTAAAAGGGAGAAAAAACCAACGAGCGAACAAAAAAATTAAACCGCCGCGGTTCTCACAACCGTCTCGGAGGACAAAGAGTAAGGCAATGGAGGCCTGCCGCGTACTGACCACAGCCTGACATGTCGTAACCAGGATCTAACATAGTGAGGAGGGCTCATAAGGACACATGCCACTGCTGACTGCCGCCTGACATGTTATAACCAGGATCCAACATGGTGAGGAGGGCACACAACTTTGCCGGCTTACAACCGCAACAAATGTAAATTTCGTTTTTTCTTGGTGAGTTTTTTTTTGTTTAGGGTTCTGTGTTGTTCTGTAGGAGTCGCTCGGTAAGTCTAAGTGAATCTGCTACATATAATACTTTTTAGTTGTGTGCCCCCGGATTAGGATAGATCCTGCTTTCTTTACGTGACCTAGTATTTATTCTAGACACTAAACTTTCCTTCAGTCAGCACTGTGATTATATGGCTAAAGGAGCTGAAAGAATTGTGCTTAATATATTTAAGTCTCTGAAAACTAGTTCACTAGCGCATTTATTATCCGCACACAAGGCCTACGTGAGACCCATGCCGAGCATGGTACTACGGTGTATAGTCCTACTACTAAGAGAGATGTCGCCAGATTGGAAGCTGTGCAAAACAGTTTTACTAGAAAGCTCTGGATCACAGTATATGGATGTGACTATAATAGCCTCCGGCGTCTGGAAGGAACAATTTCTTCAATTTACGCACTCTTGCTTGTCGCCGAAGAAAGTTCGACTTGGTAACGGTTTATAAGATGATAAAAGGCATGGTGAGTTTTCCCCTTAACGAATTCTATTCAATGTCTCATTACAACACAGAAGGCACTCAGTGGAAGATTCTAGTTTCTAGGCTAGTTGCAACATAAGACCTTCTTTTTTCACAAATCGAGCTGGCAATGAAATTCTGAAATTCTCTAAGAAAAATGGATTACCAAATTCTATAGGGCAATGCAACTCCTTATTGACAGGTATCTTCAGGAAGTTCCTTAGCAGTTTGGTTTGGTCGAGTATGGTGTTGTATTAATTGCATCCTCCGGATCTATCCTAGTCCGGGGCCACATAACTAAAATGTATGTAACGAAATAAATTGGGACTTGCTGAGCGGCTCCTAGAAAGGAAGATATGACCTAAAGTAGAAAAATTCACAAACAAACAAACGATAAAATTACATTTCTTTTCGTCGCGTTGCAAGCCGGCAAAGTTATGCCTCTTCCTCACCATGTCAGATCCTGGTTGGTCCTGGTGACATGCTTATCACATGTCAGACTGCGGTTAGCACGCGCCATGTGGCTTTAGCCACCCTCCTCACCATGTTAGATCCTGGTTATAACATGTCAAGCGGTGGTCAGCACGCGGCATGCCTCCATTGCGTCGCTCTTTGCCGGCCGAAACGGTTGTAAAACCGCGGCGATTTCATTTTTCTTTCGTTTGTTCGTTCGTTTTTCTTTTTTCAGGTCATTTCTTCTTCTCTAGGAGCCGCTCGGTAATCCCCAATTCATTTTGTTAGATACATTTTAGTTATGTGGTCCCCCGTACTAGGATAGATCCCATCCTATTTTCTACTCGTATTCTTTGTGTTTTGGGTTGATTCGGTTGCAGTGTTTTTTTTTGCGTGGATTACCACGTAGAATAAATAAATTAAGCACAACTCTTCTCATTCACGAACATACACTAAAACAAATCAATAACCTCATTTAACTGGGCGTAAAGAACCTGGGCTCAACTTGATATTTTTTGATTTCTATAAAAGCTAATATCACTGCCATCGATATAAAATGTGCTTTCCAGCTTGTGTTTTTTTACCTTGCGAGATTTCATGTCAAGCGACTCAGTCTGTAGAAGGGCAGTTGATCGTGGCGCTTTCTGTGGCGTAAATCGGTGGCGTAAGTGTGGCGCGTCACAGGTGCTGCCTAATTTTAGATTTGAATAGATTTTTACGACATTTAAAGGCTTTGTATTTGATGTCAAGCTAAAAAAAAGAACGCCGCTGATTGTCTACAGAGTGTAGCTGAGCGCTGTCTTTTTGCCCCTCGATAGGCGCAGTGCCCCTGGAGCTCACACCCAGGTGCCAGCATCGGGCGAGCCATAGAGCGCTGGTGCGGGTCAAGTCGCAGCAAACACAGAGCTCCGCAGAGACGAAAGATATCGTTCCTCTCAATTTTCTATCATATTACATCGATCCAAAGGGCTCATTGTGCTTAACGTCGGTAGCACAACCGTTCCTCAATTAAAGTTAGGGCGACCGAGTAAGCGCAGAAAACAGGGGAAAATCGAGATTCTCTGTCTAACTTAAGATCCTTGAAAACAAATACTAAGAAGGAAACGAATATTTTTGCGGCCACTACTTTGAAAGCACTTAAGTAGAAAATAGGTGGAAGCAAGTTCAGCTAGGTGTCTATTGGCTGAAAGAAGTTATAGTTCGTTAAAGGTAGTGAAATCACTTGTTGAATAGAGAAATGTGAGGATTTAAGGCTATAATACCTGGACGTCTATTGCAGGGTAAAAGCTAAAACATTCAGTTTTTAGATTTCGTGCTACCCCTTCTACTACATATCCGGAGGAGACCCCAACTAGGCTTCTGAAGAGGTTATAAAACAGCTAACGTAGAAAAGTTCTTCACAACTGATCACTTTCTAGTAAAATTAACGTTTACACATCTCAGTGGATTCGCACTGAGGCAAAGAATCGAGTGGTTAATTTGAATTTTAAGAGGATCGCTGTGAACGAAGTTATGCGATTGCGACTGTTTGCGACGGAAAAATCTGTCGCAAAGTGTCGATTGAACACGAATTAGGAGGGGCATGAACGAAAGAAAAAGGGGCTGCTGGAGAGCCGCTCACTAACCTTACATGTTCAGTGCGACTACTACATATTACATACTACTTACTGCTCTGTGCAGCTCCACTAAGGCCGTTGAATGCACAACAATGTATGTAAAACCTCGTTCACGACAGTCTGAAACGAACTGTTGGCTAACTATCCTATTGAACAATCTGTGGATAGGTGTGGAAGACAATCGTTATAAAAAACAACCATCGATCACATTTCCTCAGGATTGAAAAAGCCGAACTTCTATGCGTTGTTTTATTGAGCTACAGGGTGAACAAGGTCTTCAAAAGTGCGGCGATAAGCAGACCATCAAGTTGAAAATGCTAATCTTACCTTGCAGCTAGGACCTATATAACGTCTCGAGAAGTTAGTGGGTACCAGTAGTGAGTTCGTAGTACGAACTTCGTACGTTAAGTGTCTTTCTGAGTTATGGTAGGGTTCCGCCGCCACCCGCCACCGCCCCCCCCCCCCCTCTTACGGTAGCAGACGGGTTGTTGAGTCCGACTCGGACGAAGCATGACGGATGAACCGAGAAGACTATATGCTGCTGAGCATCTTCTGTGCCGAGGGTGTTGACTGAGGACCTTATTCGTTTTTTGCCCTTCTCTTCGCTCTTCTAGTTTTCATATTTTATCGTTTTTATTTTGCATTGGGGCGCTGAGTGACTCCTGGTTCGCCTTATAATGAACGAAGGCAGTAGAGGTCGAATTAGCACATTCAAGTAAGGCTGCATTCAACTAACAAACTATAAGACAAGCAAAAGAAAGGAACAAGTCCAAAAGAGGACATGGCTTGAGCTGAACCTATGAAGCTGTCGTAGACTAAGGAAGTGTAGAAAAGAAAGAAACTTGATGTGCTTTCCCTTTTCCCGTTTCGTCCTTTTAATCTCAGAGACTTCTCCAGGCAGCAGTATGCGGTCTGCTCGACTTGCCTCATCTTGTCGTGAAAACTCGTCCGAGGCTGGCGCTGCACTCGGTCGGCCTACGGTAACCGAGCGCCTCGCTCCGCCTTGTGCAGCACTGGGAGACACCTAACGTAGCGCAACCACTCGTTGTTTGTGTTCCGGAGCTCGCGCGGAGTTCTCGTACCAGCCCTGTACAAGGCGATCCAACATTTCGAAGAGCGTCTCTCTCAAAAGACGCCTGGTCATTGCACGGTTGTAAGTATCAAAGATCCTCTGTTTAAGTGCACTTCTAAAACCGCTCTTGCGAAGCATACTGTGAATAGGCGTCATAACAACAGCTAGGCTTGTCAGAGAGCTTTTCCATTTTATCTAACTTTTCTTCCCCTATTGCGCACTTTTTCTTATGAACCAGAGCTAAAAAAAACTTTAAGAGCACTTCGGTTACAGTGTTATGGCGGCTCAGTATATATTTGCCAACAAGGAGTGTTTTAAGGGAGCAAACAAATGTGAGTAAAACAGGTGGCATCAGTTCAACAAAAGCCTTAAGCTTTTACAATTTCAACGTATCCTGATTAGATTGAAACAATTCCACGGTGGGCAGATGGGCTGGCTGCTCTCACAGAGGGGCAGTGTTGGATGCTTTCGACGATTTCCGGACATTTTATTTCGCTGACGGTGTCACGTTTTTCACATTGTGCGTCGGCGTTGAGCACCTTTTTAGCTTGCAGTAACTTTTAGAGCTGCATGTCTTTTCAGCTCCGAAGCGAGCGGCGCAACCGCCTTCGAATGATGAGCACCTCGGTTCGAGACTTTAATTATATTATATTGTATCATATTATATTATAAGAATAACTAATCTGAGCTATTGCAAATGCATGTTCAGTGAACGAAGAACGGAGAAGTTCGAAGCAAATGCATGTTCAGTAAACGAAGAACGGAGAAGTTCGAAGTATTGGTTGGTGAAAAAGTCTTGCACCGCAGCTTAATTTACGTTCAAAATTTTATTGCCTCTTTGGTGGGCGACTTCAATCTACAAAGTAACCACCATTTACATCTACAACCTTCTGCCATCTGATGGAGAAATCACGAATTGCTTTCTTCCAGAATGAAGTCGGCTGTGACTCGAAGAAGTCGCCACCTCAGATTCCAGTTAGGTTTGGCCGTTGAAGCACCTATCCCGTTACTCTACTATGTGTTTCCCTTCGTGCTACTCTATTCGCACCTTCCTGTCGTTGAGGGCATGGTATTACATATCCTAACTGTGTCTTATTGCTGCCGAAGGAAGAAACTTCGTCGAAATTGTAATTGAGTGGCTCGACCTGGGAGAAATCTAGCGACCCTTCCGCTTACGAGTCGACAAAGCAGCATGGAACTGTCTTTCAGTTCCAGTGCCTGTGTCCCCAGCTCTGCTAGCGATAGTGATGAACATTTCAGACTCCACTCTGCAAAATACAGCATGAACTTGGTTCCACAGAGTCCTTATCCACAAGCTATATAGCAGCGTAAAGAAGGCTCCGCTCATTATGGATGCCAAGTGTACTCTACGTGCACGACATCGTAATTTTTGTTCACTGGGAAAACTATGCAGTGAACGGTCCCGACGAAATAAGCCAAAACTTTTAGGGCAGCGACTATTCAGCCGCCCGTCCAACAAATTGGAAACTTTGCCATGAGTGGTGCTCGCATCTCTACTTACATACGATGACCGCAGTGCGCCACTGCCGCGATGTCTTCTTCGGTGGCTGTTGTGCGCTATTCGTGGGCGATTCCGGAGACGCCGAAGGTGAGCAGGGAGGCCCTGTCGAAGTGGTAAATGGAGCGGCTCGTTATCGGGTCGTGCGGCTGCCTTAGAGCTGTGCTCTATTCTGCTCGCCGGATATCTCAGCGGGGTAGAGCAATTAAGGCGCAGCTTCATCGATTCGTGCCTCCCTTTCCACCGGAGAACCTTAGCTAGTCTCCCTGAATTCCTGCACGCACCTCCCCATCCCCCTGCGACGACACCATCGACCGGACGTCGCCCACCTCCGCTCCCGCACAATTGACCGATAGCCTCAACCGAACGGCTCCATATCGTCCTGGTTCTTTCCGATTGCAGCGCACGTGGCGGGCCTTCTTGTCGGGGCGTTGGCTGTGCCGGGGAGGCTACTCCGGTTCTTCTCGCGGTTTAGTCGATCCCCGGGCGCGAGGAATCAGCCCCACGGGAGGCCTTGCTCGTCCTCTGGCAAAAATCTGGTTACTCCAACAGCTGCAGCTCCCGAATGCATTCGCCTGGAGATCGCCGATAAGAATTCGCCGCAGCTCTCCACCCAAATCTTTCTCGGCTGTCTTAAGTGCCAGCAAATTCCAACTTGCTCTAAAATAATTTTCGGGTCACTTCCCTCATTTTCTAAAAAATTTCAAAACCCTTTGCACATGTACGTTTAAAGATTCCGCTATAGCTCCACCCTTTCTACACTTTTGAGGTAATCTAATCTTTCTATTCTATTTCTATTTTTCTATTTTTTAAAATTATTCAAACATTACTGAAAGCAGAAGCTTTCAGTAATGTTTGAATAATTTTCCCTTCTTTTCGCTTCATCTGCGAACCTACTGAATGCCATCTGGAAGCATTCATAGATCTACCACAGTACAGTACTTCTTTTTCTAAAATTCTTCAAACAATTCAAATTACAAGGAAGTAAGCGATTTTTTAGCCATCACTCGCTCATGTCATTATGTGCTCACGCTACGTTTGCAGCAGTAAGATCAGCACCAATGGTGTGCCAGAGTTCTTCCTTCCTTTGGTCAAATTGCTGAATATCTCAGCTTCCGCGGTAGTTTCACCAGTCCTAGTCGCGAATAAAGACAGCACTGGAGGGTGGGAACCGCCAGCCGATCATATCGCATCGAACGCCTGTCAAAACCAGCGTGTACCGTTGGTGCTTTGATTATCCAGCGTGCGTTCGGTCGGTGCCGTAATTGGTTTTGATTAGCTGGCGCATCTTACAATGCTGCCTACATTTGCGACACGATCCGCTTCACTTATACGACCTTATTTATTTATTTATGGCGCTTGTTTTTGCGCTTTACAAAAAACGAACATAATGAAGGCATAACATGACATCTATCATAACATTTGTTGGCAAAGCCGTCCTCTTTTGATTCCTTCCTTTGCACCTTTTATCGATCAGTTGACTGCTAACGTGACCCGGGGCCGGATTCATCGACAATTAAACCCGTGGGTATGCGGGGTATAGGGAGTAGAGATAAATGAATGATGAGATAGATGAGTCAAATAGAGATAATGCAAGGGTCAGAGACGCAGGCTTCATCGTAGGTATCTCTGCCACTTATACCCACGGGTAAGTTGTTGATGAATCCGGCCTCCGAAGACAATCATTAAGGGGGAGCACGATCTAGCGGGAGCACGGTGACGGTCTGCGAGGGGAGCCCAGTATTATCGACAATGTCTCGACTCGGTACATTTTGTTGTTGTTGTTGTGTTACATTTTGTTCTCTTTCTTCCGTTCGGTTTTTACTCACAGTCCGAACACATTCCTAAGGGAGCGAGCTTAGGAGTAGAGTGGGAGCTGTCGGTAAGGGAGCTAGCGACGCCTAGTGAGTTCGATGGTGGTTTCGGTAGCAACACTAAGGGTCGTGGTTTCGGCAGCTTCCATAGCAGCTCCAGGACTCGTCTTCCAGGATCGTGTCACCATTCGCGCTTGCGAACTTGTTTGATTTCCAGGTCACTCATTGAATCCCATGTTACTTGTTTGATTTCCATGTCATGTGTTCTCATGAGGGTTTATCATAGTTGACCAAAGGGAAGCAAAGGTACTCATCATTAGTTTCATGAATAGTTAAACTTGTTTAACCTTATCTCCAGCGGGTATAACCTAGCCTTAGCGAGGAAGCAAGCTAGTATTTGGACAAGGTTAGATTTAGTCATCACTTATTGACATCATCGTTCATTTCAATCATTCCGAAGTTGTGTTCCGTAGTCGTATTTGTTGTTGCGTTAATTAATTAATTAATTAATGCTTAATTACCCAAGTTTGAAGTATTTCGTAGAGCGGTCTTGGCCGTCTATGTTGGTAGCCTTATCCGCGTGGCGTCACTGGTTGTGATTTGGGCGAGCAAGTATTCTGGAGGGACCGCTAGTCATGAAAACATTTGCTTAGGTGCTTCTCGATTCGATCCTTCTCTCTGGTGCAAAAATTACTGAATCGTAGCGCTGCAGCAAAAATAAGCTTTTATCAGGGAGTTGCGAAACGCAGTGGCATTGATATATAAGTATTGGTATGACTATTTCACGAATGATTCAACTCATTTTATTCCAACCTCACAAGGCCGTTGGTAAGGCCGGCAGCAGAGTCTTGCGGGTGCCGCGGACCCGCCATGACAACGGCAGGTGGTGCGGCGCTGCGAGGGTTACTGTACGCAATACTGCGTACTTTTGCCACTTGCGACCTCTGGGAATGTCAAAGATGTAGTAAGCAAAACGCTTTTTCTTTTGTGAAGAAGCGTTTTCTAAGTCAAGTTAGTAGTTCTTGAATCTAAGCCGCGAAATCTAATAGAACACTTCTTGTAACTCAACAGTTCTGTGCCATTTTGCGCTTGCTCTCACTTTTGTCGATCTACCTCCACTAAAGGTCCCTCGCTTGACAAGCATCTGGAAGATAATGTGGTTGCCCTTGTGATGACAGCATTCCTCCGATGCCTTGTTGAGTCCGGGAGATCTGTCCGATGCAGTTATAGCTCATACTAAAAAGAACGGTCTGCTTTGTTGTTTCCCTAAACCTCAGACGACTAACTTGTGGCTGGAAGGCCACGAAGATTTGCAGTGCAATTAAGGTTACCTAATATCGTGCTAAGCTTTCTTTGCGTTACATTTTGTGTACAGGATTCCATACGCCCCCATTTGTCGACACTACCGGCGATTATATTGTTGGTTGTGAAGCTCCTTTATGGACGGAAATTATGCACCAACCTACTATATCCCTAGCATGTGGATTCGTTTAAAAAATGTTTAGAATAGATGAACGATAAGGACACCCATCTATCACACCCTCCGGCGGGTCTCACCCGCAGCTCCTGGCGCTGCGGATGAGAGCCGCCGTGAACTGCGGCAGCCCCGGGGACCTTTGCGTGCGGCGGCTCCGCGACAACTGGTCCGCGCCGCGGCTTCCACCACAGTGGCAGCATGGGTCCCACTGCGGCGGGAGCGATATGGACGAGTTCTCGGAGTGCTGCCGCGAGACTCTGTAGAGGCCCTAAGGCTGTTGCAACGATTGCGTGTCACCATCAAAGCTCGCCCAACGGGACGCTTGTCTTTATGAGAGCTTCGAAGACAGAACCTTCTTCATCTGAAGAACGAGACACCAAGTTAAGGCTGTATTGAATAACCGACGAATGATCTCGTTCTCAGAGCCGTCTCTCACGCTATTCTCCCCACAACCTTACTCTTAAGTGTTTGAAGTACACCACTGAGCTGTTTCGTGTATGGTTTTGATGTCTGGAAACGGAGAAATAACCAAAAAAGAGGGACGGATACGGAAAGAATTTTGTCGATGACCATCCTCTGTTCAGTCCTAACAATAACGTCTTTGCAAGAGTTATTGTAGTCAAAAGCAGTGTAAAAGGATAAAGGATAAAGGACGGCGTTATTCAATCCCTTCTGGGATGCGCCAGCGCATTCTACTTCTACGGGATGTCGTGGAGGCGACATGAATGCGTATTTGGCCATACAATGACTTGCGGTGGCCAGCCGATGAACAAGTCAGCGCTCTATCCTTCCCAGACAAGTCTGGTACCAATTCACCGACCCCGGAGGGATGGAAGGCTTGGTTGGCCTGGGCGGGAAATCCGAACCAGGAACCTGGTATCAGGTGCACGCGACAGTCGCGCCTCCTCCGACTGCACTGCACGCGTTCATTCCTGAACATATACTAAAAGCAGTGTACGAGGCGAAAATTCAACTGACGTAACCGAAACTTGCTAGAATGCTTTCCTCAGTGTCTCTTTTGTTAGCGCTTCTAAATACCTTCTGTATTTTTAGCACTTCTAGTGGTTTTCCCCGAGTAACTAAGTTGAAATAATACTTAACCAACACATGCTATTGGAACCAATCATCTTCTCAGGCTTCTTCAGCAGGGACATATTCAGCGACGTGCTGGCGAAAATTCATACTCACAGAAACAATCAAAAATTCCTTAAGCAATAATAATCTTTGCGGCCTTAATTTTTGACCAGGTCATTACTTACACAGGTCTACTCGCTCGTGTTCATATATTCACTCGTTCAGATTCTAATATAATATATTTTGAGAAATGTCATTTTTGATACCAATATTTTTCATTGAAATAGTCGTTCAAATTGTTGTGAAGGAGCTTTGATCTCTCAGAACGGAAAGGAATTCAGCTAAGTTGTTTCTCGACGAACTTCAGCAGTTCGACAGCAGTTGGGCATAGAATCAGTCATTTATTTCGCCTTCACTATGGGCTTCCGACAATTTGTCATCGATCTCTGCTAGCTTTGTATTCCCTATTCTCACATGTTTTGCCTTCTATAGCCTTCTATTTCGGTTCGAAAAATTCAGTTTCCTTTGACTTATATTGAAATTCTACCGTACGCTCATGAAAACGTCGTGCCACTTCTTCACTGCTGTTGCACTTTGTTTCGGCAGACTTTCTGGAAACTTCAGATTTCAAACGTAAAAACTGTGAATCTCGAACGGTCCGTATACTAATACAGAGAACTAGAGAGCATGAGAGAATGGAGTTTTTTGGGTGCAAGAAGCCATTTTAGAAGAGGATTTTAGAAGTAGTTATATCCTGTTTCACCTCTAACAAGGGAGGGAACAACAAGGCAAACTTATTTCTCAAATCGATAACTAGGGTGGTCGTGTCAGACTCACATTGTACTGAACTTCGTCTAACAAGGGAGGTCAATGAACATCCCGTGGCAATTTTGGAAGTGACCTTTTGAGGGTTGTAGGGGATTGTATGAGAAGCACCGTAGTGGTTTTCAAATTTCCTGCGGACATCTGGGTGGGTCAAAAATTGCAAAAAACCGTTTCACATCAGTGCGGGCCGATTAAGCAATACTGACGCCTGGCACTGCCATGTCGTGGTTAGAATGTAACCTGCAAAATGTTTGGGGCTGGAACAATAGCGTAATTACAGCGACTTCACAATTTGTTTGTTAGCGGTACAGTGACCGAAGTGGAACGTGCGTCGCTCACCACCAACAGCGCAACGACCGGGTCGCCGAGTGGCTATGGGGGGCTGGCTTGCTGGAAAAGATTTAAAGTGTATCTTGACCACGGTAGTGTACCATACTGACATTATAACTTTATTTTAACCTGGATGATACGATATAAACACAAAATAAACACCCAAAGCAACAGCGTTCATAGTATATAATTTGATTGGACATTGAGGAGGAGTAGGCGACTTTTCTTTGCCTACAAAATAGATAACTTCAGAACTCCAAAGATCGAGAAAAAATTATTATTTTATTTTATTTATTATTTTTATTTATTATTTTTAATAATTTTAATTAATTAATTAGCTATATTTATGTTTGATTTTCTTCGACCTCTGGAGAGAAAGTATAACAGTACCAGTCTGTCTTCTTCGTCCTCAATCAACCATATTGCAAGTGGTCTCACGGCCGTCACATACAGCATCCTCCTCACTGTTACAAGGAGACGTAATACCACCCACATCATTGTCATCGTCCGGCGACCAGCCTAAATCCTACGCTTCGTTCAAGTCAAGCTAACATCACGAACGAGAGAACAGGCGACTTTTCTTCGCAGTTCTTCGGTAGCATTCCAGGGCCTGTCCCAACTAAAAATAGATAATATTCTTTATCTTGACCGTCTTCTTTAGGCATTGACAGTGGGTCTGTGAGCACTACTTCATGACCCTAAAAGTCGAAGAAGGATTGAAAAAATGGATACAAATGGTTTATCTTTATTTTTCATTATTCATTTATTATTTTATTTATTATATATTAATTACGTATCATTGATTTTTATTTTTATTTACATTTTCAATCAATTAATTGATGTATTATATTTATATTTGATCGATTGTTGTGATCGTCCTTCGACAGACTATACCACATCCCCCCCCTTAACTTAATATCAATTGCATAATACAATGTGCTCTCCGTGTCGAGTTATTGTTGTCTTGCTAACTGCCTTCCTCCCGACTGCTCTGCCCCTATTCGTAGGGAGACCGCCATAGCAGATGCGGTCGGGGCATACTTCAAAATGGTATGTATGGGGTGATATTGATTGTGCTGATGAGGATGAAACACTCCAGGTGGTTTTTTTTTCATTTGATGTTTATCGCATTGATGTTCTTGTTCGTTCGTGATGTTAGCTTGACTTCAACGAAGCGTAGCCGGACGATGACAATGATGTGGGTGGTATTACGTCTCCTTGTAACAGTGAGGAGGATGCTGTATGTGACGGCCGTGAGACCACTTGCAATATGGTTGGTTGAGGATGAAAAAGACAGATTGGTACTGTTATACTTTCTCTCCAGAGGTCGAAGAGCAGTCGAAAAAAAATCAAACATAAATATAGCTAATTAATTAATTAAAATAAAAATATAAATATAAATAAAAATAGTAAATAAAAATAAAATAATAATTTTTCCTCGATCTTTGGAGTTCTGAAGTTATCTATTTTGTAGGCAAAGAAAAGTCGCCTGCATCTCCTCAATGGCCAATCGAAATATGTACTATGAACGCTGTTGCTTTGGGTGTTTATTTTTGTGTTTATATCGTATCATCCAGGTTAAAATAAAGTTATAATGTCAGTATGGTACACTACCGTGGTCAAGTACACTTTATATCGACAAAACTGGATGGAGCAAGACCATCAATGGAGGAGCAGCACCTCCGGATCCGAACCCCCGTCACTTTTCCCGCAAGCCCGCTCCCATAGCCACTCGGCGACCCGGTCGTTGCGCTGTTGGTGGTGAGCGACGCACCTTAACGTTCCACTTCGGTCACTGTACCGCTAACAAACAAATTGTGAAGTCGCTGTAATTACGCTATTGTTCCAGCCCCAAACCTTTTGCAGGTTACATTCTAACCACGACATGGCAGTGCCAGGCGTCAGTATTGCTTTATCGGCCCGCACTGATGTGAAACGGTTTTTTGCAATTTTTGACCCACCCAGACGTCCGCAGGAAATTTGAAAACAACTGCTGTGCTTCTCATACAATCCCCTACAACCCTCAATAGGTCACTTTTAAAATTGCCACGGGACGTTCATTGACCTAACTGTAAGTGGTTATTGGAGGTGTTGATCACGAATATCAGACTCTCTTTTCAAATATCAGCCAACTACGATAGGTAGCGGTAAGCTACATGGGCCACGTGAACTACGTGATGTGGTTGGGAGACGATATGACGGGGACAGAGTCACCGATCTCGCCATAACTTCGTCTAGGAGATTATTTTCGGTGCGCTAAAGAATGTAGATTGTCACAGATGTGAAATCTAATGAATTCCGGAAACAAAACGTGACACTTCGCAGATTTGAACGTCCCGGCACGAAAACTGCAGTTATCGATTTGGTAGAAAACCGAACGATCGATCGATATGACCGATATGACGGACATGGCATCATGTTCACCATTCCAAATAACCCTTCCAGACGAAATTTGGATAGACCTGATGCCGTCCTTCTCAACTAATTAGACCGCCGCACACCATTGAGCGGCGTCGTCCCACGAGACAGACTGGCTGCCACGCACCTTCAGCGGCATTGTCGTCAACGTGTTAGTGGCAGATTTGGCTTCGACCGAATCGAATGCTTTCTTCAGGTAGATGAACATAAGCAACAACTTCAGCTTGTACTCTCGTGATACTTCCATGAGCTTCGTGATTGTGCGTATGAGGACGGTTGTGCTGAGTTCTGATTCCTCGCATGACTGTTCTCCATCCAGCGTTCTGGTGACCCTATTCAGGATGACTCGGGTAAACAGCTTGAAGATTACGGACAGAGACAGATGCCAATGTCGTGCACGTCTCCCTTCTTGTACAGCAAGACGCTCTTGCTGGTCTTCCACTGAGATGGAACCTTGAACTCCGACAGGTAGCCTGTGAAGAGCCGCGCCAGGGTGTTGATCAGCACCGGGGGGGGGGGGGGGGGAGGTTCTTCAGGTTTTCGGATCTGATCATGTCGGGACCGGGTGCTGTACGTTTCTTCACGGGAGAGCAGAGGGGACAACGCATCCATCCTGTGGAAGATGGAATGGGACAGGCGAACGTGGATATCGAAGAGATCGGAGTAGAGGTCGTGAATGACCTTCTCTATTGCCATTCTATAAGAGCTGGCGGATCCATCTGGGTGTCGGAGAACGGTCATCTTGGTCTTGGAATTGGCAAAGTTCCGGTGGGCATTGCGGTTGCTCAACACTGCCTCTGCAGTTTCAGCCAACTTCCGCCGTTCTCTCCTTGAGATCTATCTTCATCGCCGCTCTGCATAGCTTTGCATGCTCGGACGTTAGTTGCATGCCGCTCGTGTAGCTCCATGCTGGCGTATCAGCTCGAGACTTCCCGGAGACAGACGTCTCTTGGTGGTCTTTAAGCTTTCGGCTTCCTTAGCACTATCGTAGATATTTTGCACGAAGCGATGCTATCCCTGGTCAATGTTGTCCGTAACGGTATCTTCGCAAAGGCCGGCAAGAGAAATGTAAAGTTCCCAGTTGATGGTCGCTCTCGTCGGTCGGACTCCTCTTCTTGAAGGCTGCAGCCTTCTCTCCTTGACGCGAAAAGCGGAACCGCGCAAGAGGCGGTGGTCCGATCCCGTGTGGAACTTGGGGACAACGGATACGTCGGTCAGGCAATACTTGGGGTTGACGATGATGTGATCGATCTCGTTGTGCAACTGGCCACTGTGGGATTCCAGGTCCACCATAGGGCGAGAGGTTTCTGGAACTGCGATTTTCCATGGACGGTCTTGGTCGATATGATGAATTCAGACAGCCTTTCGCTTTGCCGTTCCACTCCAAACCGTGGGCTCCAATGTGAAGTTCTTTCCGGCGACCTGACTTTTGCGTTTAGGTAACTGACCTTTCTTAGAGGATGCGATCTTCCTTATGGAGTATCTGCAGCTGCAAGTAGGAGGCTTTGACTTTTTCATCGTCGTCATCTAATGCAGGAGCGCACGCAACGAGCACAGTTGAAGCTGGCACGTAGACATGTCGCTTCAGTAGCAGGCTTGTCAGAGACTCGTTCGAATCGATGTTCATGGCCAAGTGCGTGTTGGCGAAGACACCAATGCCGCCTACTCCTCTGCTGTCGCATGTCCCGAGGAACAGTTCTTCTCCGGAGTCGTAGGCGGCGTGTGGGGTCACGGTTAGTCCGATGACGTCGTGCTTGATCTTTCTGGCTTGGATCATCAGATCCTCGACGGATGCTTCCGATGCGAGCGTGCGGGCGTTGTGAGTACAGATCGTCATCCTAGTCCTCAATCTGCGCAACCTGGTTAGGCCCTGAGATATTAGCAGCCTCTCCGTAATCGTCCTTCCCATCGCTGCAGAAATGGGGGCTCTTTCGGGGTCAGGGGAATGAGACCCTTTAATGCTGCTGTTTTTGACTGAAGTACACGGGTTAGTCGGGCTCTGTCGTGCGGGCGAAGAACTCCAGGTGGCCAGCCATACTGTCCGAAGGGACGGACGAGATTTTTCAGGTGACCCCGAGTCGCCTTACTGTATTTCCAGTCTACCAAGAGCAAGCTTTTGACCGGGCCTTACACAGATACAATCCCCGCAGGCGCGAACACATCTACGCACTCTGCACTCCATTACATTAACATGGCGCTCCCACACAAGGAACGAATCGATCCAACACAGCAGGAGCAAAGAGTCCATCCCCTGCATCCCACCTGCTCATCTGGGAAGTACACGGTCGCATTTAGTTCGCGATTCATGCCCCTACCCACCACCCAGGGATGCGCCACGTGGTCCTACGACAAGCGGCCCTAATCCCTGTAACAGGAAGATTCAAAAACTCTAAATAATGAGATTCGTGGTAAGGAATGTAACTGGGAATTCATGCAAGTTAAGCGAACTGCTGACATGCCACAAAAAAAAAAATTCCGTCCCCACATTACCAAATGGTACGAGGAAATTGAAAATTGCTAATTTATTGGTCGATCTTGATTGATCTTGCAGTCCAACGCCATTTCCAAAAAATTCCGTCAATTCGCTGAGCCAGATTTTAACGGAGGATGCCGTTAATTCGTTAAAAGTTGTTACCCGTTAAGCGTGCACCTCTTGTCTAGAAGAGATGACAGCCAGCAATGGGCTGTATCAGCGCGCAGCATCATGAGCCTACCCAAAGAATACTCTCTGTTAAGATCATGATGAGAAATAAAGTTCAGCGTCAACCAATACGTGTGCGATGCCCGACGCATTCTGCTTCTAACGGATGTCATGAAAGCAATGTGAATATGTACTGTATATTGTAATTATGTATCCTACCTAGTGACTTGTCAAACCAACCGATGAACAAGTCAGTGTTTATCTCCTTCCGGAAAAGTTTGCTGTCACTTCACCGACCCCGGAGGAGTGGCAGGCTTGGTTGGCCTTGGCGGGCCCGAGCCATGAGCCCTGAAGAGGGGTGCACGCTATAGTCGGCACTTTCTCCGCCTGCGCTGACGATGGTAATTGTCAGCGCAGGCGGAGAAAGTGAATATGGTATGAATCTAGTGCCAACACGTGCTAACAGAGAGCTGCGAAAGCATTCCATGGATGGATCAAACGTGAGTTTATCCCTCTTTGAATGGGTTTTCAGGGGTGATTTCTCTAAGGAAGCCAAGCCGCTAGAGTGGGGATAGCGTTTGGTGGGGTAAATCGCTCATCTAATACTTGCACCACGTGCAGGCCTCTGAAGAAGGCGGCGAGAGCGTCGAAACATTAGGCCTTGCAAATAAAGATCCACCGTAACAACCTCGAGCAGCACAAGTAAACATATCGACAACTATTCCCTACAATGCCGAGGTTTTATGACGAGAGAAGCTGGAGACTTACTGTCGTTGCTTTGTTTCAGAATGCCAGGGCTATGGCTTCTGCATTTGGCAGGCAGCACGGGTCAATACTTCCTCATGATTTCGCCTTTGTTTGCTCTTGCTTTCAAGTGAATCACTCGTTGCTATCCCGCGTTTCAAGCTACGTTGGTCGCATTTTGCCCATGGGATGCACCTGGCTTGGGATAAGTATTCTTTTTTCGAAAGCATTATTTCTTACGGCTCGAGGACCAAAGAATTTTCTGCGTTAGACCGACTAGCTGCATCATGCGGCTCAGGTCACCATGTGTTTAGATTAATTTTGTCCTCTCAGTTGGAAATAGGAGAAGGTGTCGTAGCTTTTCTCTGCGTCGGTTCAAATTTCTCCGTCGAAACAATGGTGATGGTTTGCGGATCGAACGACTGACAAAGCTGACGAGACTGGAGGGATGTACTGGAACGGAATGTTTGCTTCGTTAGAACGGATGTATCCGTTCAAGCAAGAACATTCAACAGGCATTTCTGCTTCAAAACATACTAGACCTCCAAGGCTGATACCGACGAAATATTATGCGGCTTCATCTTGACACATTACATGTTTCCGCAGAAATGAATTGCTCACGGACCGTGTTTGCAAGAGACTGCAGACAGATATGGAGCTGCAAAAAGCGTCTGTAATGCGGAACACGGAACAGGGAAGACGAAGTCGTGCTGCCAAAAACGTGGGTGGGGCCGCTCTATAACCCCTCCAGTTGATGTTTTTGGCTCAATAGAACTCTGTATGTTCGGCACCATATATTTGTCTTCTTAGATGTTGTCCGTTTGTAGAGGAAAAATGGCGCAGCGGAGGGCTCAGAGCACCGGGGAGGCGAGCGAAGCCATCTGCCGAAAATTCCCTGAGGCAGCCCATTCTTCTTCTTCTTCAGCGTTTGTCCCGCATCGTGGCGGGGTCCGCTATTCTGGTGTTATGACGCCACCTTTCCCGACCCAGCGCTAGATCAGGATGAACACCAGTAATCTTCAAGTCCGCATGTAGCGTATCTAACCAGCGCCGCTTCGGGCGCCCTCTAGGCCGCTTTCCTATTACCTCGATGTTAAGGCCTATCTTGCGGACGCTGTCTTCCTATCCATGCAGAACGTGGCCGTACCATCGCAAGAGAGCTTCGCGCATCTTCTCGGCTATCGGCGCGACACCGAACTTCTGCCAAATGACATCGTTTCGGATGCGGTCCATGCGTGTGACTCCAGCCGTCCAGCGCAGCATCTTCGTCTCCATGACGCTGAGGCGCGTTTCAACTTCCTTGGTCGCAGGCCTCAACGCCGTACATCGCTACTGGCCGGACGACTGCTCTGTATATCTTCGACTTCAAGCGCTCCAGTATCTTCCTATCGCAGAGCGCCCAATCAGCGAGCGCCACTTGGGCCAAGCTGCATTCACGCGTGAATTCACTTCAATCATCAGTTTGCCGTCAGACGTGACTGCTGATCCCAGGTACTTAAAGATCGAAGTGCATGGGAGCTCGATGCCTTGACGGAGCTGGACTCAGTAACGTCCGTCGTTAGATATTCGGTCTTCTTCACGTTCAATTTGAGTCCAAACCGCTCCAAGCGATCACACCAAGCTTTCACCTCTCGCTCGAGTTCATCTTTATCTTCGCTAGGGAGCATTACGTCATCAACATAAAGCAACGTCCAAGGGACGGGTTCTAAAGATCTCGTGTGATGGCATCCATGACGACAACAAAGAGGAGTGGGGAAAACCCAGAACCCTGGTGTACCCCGACAGAGATGGGAAACCCCATCGAGGTTCCAGCTGAACTCGACTCTTTGGACAAGAGTAGAGAATTCGCACCAACTCTATGAGCTCTTCAGGAGCTCCATGATGTCGCAAGGCGTACCATATCACTTCACGCGGTACGTGGTCAAAGGTTTTCTCCAAGTCGAGGAAGGCGATATGCACCGGCTTCTGTTTCTCGCGATGCTTCTCTATCAGGAGGCATGCGGCGTGTATGGCATCAATGGTGCCACAGCCAGTCACGAAGCCGCAGTGATTGCTGGAAAGAACTGTCACGAATTCGTCCGTCGACAATTCGCTTCAAAGATCTTCATGCTGTGCGAAAGCAAGCGAATCGAACGGTAATTGGAGCAGTCTGCAGGACTGCACTTCTTTTTCCAAATCGGAATCGTCGTACTTTGGCGCCAACACTCAGGCACTTTTTTCTCCGCCACAACCTGATTAAGGCCTCTGTTATACTCCCGCGGGAGCATCCGCGGAACGTCCGCGGACTATGTGTGCACCGCGGATGGCGGGCGTGGCGGGCGCGGCGATTGGCCAGGTGAGGGATCTCGGCGCGATTCCCGCCCTTCCGCGGATGCTCCCGCGGGAGCATAACAGAGGCCTAAGGGTGCACCGCGGACGGCGGGCGTGGCGGGCGCGGCGATTGGCCAGGTGAAGGATCTCGGCACGATTCCCGCCCTTCCGCGGATGCTCCCGCGGGAGTATAACAGAGGCCTAAGGGTGCACCGCGGACGGCGGGCGTGGCGGGATGCGGCGATTGGCCAGGTGAGGGATCTCGGCGCGATTCCCGCCCCTCCGCGGATGCTCCCGCGGGAGTATAACATAGGCCTAAAGAACATCGCCAACCACTCAGCAGGGTACCAAAACTTCGACTTCCACAGTTCTGCTGCCACCTCGTGGGGCCCAGTCGCTTTGCCTGGCCTCATCTTCTTCACTTCAATCTCCTCCATGGTGATCTTCTGGAGGGGGCCGTGGGTTGGAGCCGTAGAAGGGATGGCTGGATGAGGAAATTCTACTGTAGAGATTTCCTCAAAGTAATCGCGCCATCGCTTCAATGCCTTCTTGCGGTCCGTAAGAAGATGGCCGTTCTCATCATTGATGCCGAAGAACTTCTCGATGTCCTCGGTCTGACGAGGCGATTCTTTGCAAGTCGGTACAGATACCGCTCACCATCGCGAGACTCGAGCTTCTCGTTGACATCTCCATAATGAATGGCTTTTGCAACAGCCACGGCCTTCTTTGCAGCTTTCTTCGCTTCCTGGTACTTCCGCCAGTTATCGGCTGTCTTTTCGAGAAACACGTGATAGAGCGTCTTCTTCTCTCGAACTTTGGCTTTCACGTCATTTATCCACAGCAGCCATGCCTGCTTGTCGACCTTCTGTCGTCCAGGCTTCGTGATGCCGAGTTCCGACTGTGCAGCTTGACGAATCGCGTCGGTCGTCTTCTTTCAAGTTTCGTCGACAGTCGTGACTGTCGGTAACCGCACGCGAGGAATCACAGCTGCTTCCTTCTCTTTCATTCGCCACCATTTGATTCTTGGTGCACCGCATCGCTCGACCTGCTTCAGCCTCGGAGGGGCGATCTCTAAAGTACAGATCAGCGGTCGATGCTGCGGGGCGACCGTCTCATACGGCACGACCTTCGCGTCTGTGACAAGACTTCGGTCTCGATCCTTCACAAGCACAAAGTCTATCTGAGTCCTGGTGTTCCCGCTATAGAACGAGATGAGGTGGGAATCGCGTTTGCGAAATACGGTGTACACTATGGTGAGGTTGTGCGATTCCGCATATTCAACGATACGCTCACCATCTGCGTTACGCGACCCGTAACCGAATCCACCATGACAGCTGTGCCCGTCTTTCGTCGCGCCGACGTGCCCGTTAAGGTCTCCAGCGACTATGATGACATCTTTTGAAGGTACCTCTGCTGTCTTCTCATCAAGCAGGCTCCAAAACTCTTCCTTGGCTTGATCCGAGCAGCCAGTCTGCGGAGCATACGCAGAGAAGAAGTGATAGAGTCGCTCCTTCGCGTCGACAACGATCTTCATCAATCGGTCATCAAAGCGCTCAACGCTTACAATCGAGTCACGAAATCGTTCGGAGACGGTTATTCCGACACCACTAGTGGTCCTGGGACTTCCACATAGAACGGCCTTGAAACCTCGTCCTATGTCACTTGACTTGCGGCAGGACCACCTCGTCTCCTGCACCGCACAGAAATCAACTCTTCTTCGCTCCAGTGCTTCAACCAACTCGCACGAGCGGCCCGTCAACGTACCCACATTCAGCGTAGCCACGCGGGTCCTGCTTACGTTACAGGACTTTCGGACTAACTCAGTTGCCCCCCGATGCCGTCCTCGCATCAAGGACCCTCGCATACTTTCCACATTCGCCGGGCTCTGCGAGTGCGCGTCGGCTCCCGCGGACGCCGTAGCACTATCTCGATAAACGTAAACAGTCATACACCCTGTTATGTGACATGGGTCTTTGTAGGCCGGCTTGTCACCAGGGCCCGTCTCCTGCAATCGAATGTCCGTGATCGGCTTAGCTCGCAGAGCGAACAGTTTCCAGTGGCACCACGTGGAGGAACGGACATCGCCACCAGCCCATTACTGCCAGGAAAGTTTAGAGGATCGGCGTGCCCGTGCCAGGTGCGAGGGGAACAACGGGTGTCGTTAGAGGGTGGCTCCATCGACCTCTATTAGCCGAAGCGATTGACGCCCGCCCGGTCCTGAACAGGATAGAGTTTTCCATTCCCTAGTCGGGCGTCTGACGGTCGAACTCTTCCTAGTGGCGGCCGTTCCTCCATCTAGTCTGCTTAGTGTTACGCCGACGGCGGGAATATTAGCACGGATTACCTTCATGAAAGCTTTCCTTTCAATCGTTAGCTAATGCCAGTGCAGGTGAAAAGACCCCTACCCAAGGGAAGCCCACATGCCCTACCAGAGCGGGCGATGGTTTCGATAAACTGTCGTACTTGGGAGCTGGTCTGAAGATAGGAGAAAGGGGCTGAAAGGATTACAGGGTGACTAGGAGAGGAGGTCAACATGGTAGTGCTCTTCTCCTATTCTCTGATGACTCGCGAAAAGGGATGCTTGCCTGATACTGGCCATAGGCATTCGATCGAATGGATCATTTTCGGACGGATACCTCATCGGATACATCCTATCGGAATCCTCCAAATATCCGCGAGTCTTGAAATCGCCGTTATTCGATCATTCGTCCAACTATCCCATCTCTAGACAAGGCGATTCACATAAAAATTGGATAACATGCATAATATGTCACGCTCCAGAAGGAGTGCCGCGCACCTTGGATGACAGTATGTTTGTGATGAATTCTGTGGTCAGAGACCATGTTTGCCTGATGAAGGCAACCTTGAGAACGACCACAGAAGAAGATAGGTAAATTTAAAAAGGTAAGACTTCCCAACTGTTGAGACATTACTGTAGTATGAAGGTATCTGAGAAAGTTGCTGAAATGTTGTAGCTAATGGAAGAAGCTATGAGGTTCGTGCATCTGTTCCATCTTGAAGGGAAGCTGACTCTTTTCAATACACGACTTTTTGAAGTTAGAGATCCGGATATACGAATCGGTTCTCCGGAACTCGGCGTCTGGAGAATCGCCCTTATCCGAACCATCCAATTGCCCTAACTTTACAATCTATATAATAGATAAATAAAAAGTAAACAAAAAATTTTGAAATATATAAATATAAAAACAAAATTCAAGAAGTAAAGTAAACAAACAAGTGAAATTAAAATAAAGTTTTTTTGTGTGTTTTGTGTGTCTTTTCATTTGTAAAACTTGGTTGTTGGTACATAAAGCACACTAATGTATTACTTTGTAATGTACTAACAACCAAGTTAATTAGTTACCCTCTTCACTGAAGAGCCTCGGGGTAACTAATTTTAAACATGTTTTGTATGAAGGTAGAGGCGAAACAAAGCATGTTTAAGGTTGTGGTTGTCGTTGTTCTCGTTGTTGTCTTTCGCTTGTGATCGTTGTGATATTGAGTTTATGTTGTTGAGGAAATTTAGATAGAGTTATGCAACTTATTCTATCTAATTCTATTTGATTGTTGTGGCTTTGAATTTCAAACTGTTAAAGAGCTGTGAGATTCTGAATAATTTTGCATATCGATTTGTAACTAATTCTATTTAAATAAATTCGTTCCGGAAGTTCCATTACAACCAACATGAATGAATGGAGTAGTGAAGCAAGGGAAACACGGCTGCCAGAACTAAAGAGGGCTGACCAAGCGGGACGGGGCTACGCCCGGAGTTGCCAGGCAGGTTCCAATGCCCCGCTTCTATTACTCCCGCCCGGAAATTCCCGCCGTTTTAGTGCACTGAGTATTCCTGCCATTGTTTAAGTTCTGTACTCGACGACTTCAGAAGAGGTATTGATAGCTCTAGGTGGAGAACAAGACATCGTTTTAAATGCGTATTAAATATACAAGATGGCTCCCAAAAACTGTCGTGGAGCTTTTCGCGTCGTGTCCTCGAGGTTTACGACTTGAATCTCCGAAACGCAAAGTCGAAATTAAATTGAGATTTAGGTTTTTGGTCTGGAAGGCATTGTTTTAAAAAGCAGCTGTGAAGCACTGACACGAGAAACTATGAACTAAAGTCAGAGAATCTTTCTCAGAATAGACTAGCGTACAAAGGAACCGGTAGAAGCAAAGCATAAGTGTCCCACGTTTGGCTTAAGGCTTTAGATATCAAAGCCTTTCCTGCTGACACTCTTCCTTACAAAAACAGGAGAAAGAGATTCACTCACTCTGAATTGTTCGCTCCGGCGCCTCGAGAAACAGGGATACCAACGGCTAGCGCAGGTTCCTTCTTTAGAGGCAAAACGAAAGAGCATGTCGAAGTTGTAGTAGCTTATTATAAAGAGCGGATCACGAGCAAGCAAAATGGCTTGCGAAATATTTGAGGAGGAACTATTATAGTTTCTTCGAACCATCGCGAAGTTTCCAGACCTCATTCAAATGACTACTTTTGGTACTCGATGATTTACTGCTGGTATAGTTCACAATAGAATCTACTAGGCAGACTGGTAAACTAGGGCAAAATATTCTGATGAAAATCTGAGGGCAAGGCATGACCAGTAAACATAGCTAAATTCATCCACACAAAGGCTGTAGGGTTTTAATTTGTAAGACATTTTCGACTTTATGTGATCTCCTTCACAACCAACCTACAGAAGTCAACCTGAATTTGCTGCCACCGCAATGTCGTGTTCGGCTGGAGCGCAGTCAGTCGTTAAGCTCCCACCTCCCTACCACGCTGCCCGTAGCAAATACGAGAGGAAAGGTGAGAGGACAGGTCAAACAGGTAAAATTAATTTTAGATGTCAGTCTCAGTCCACACTTGGCCACAAAATCGCTTTCTTTCTTCGTTTCTTCTGTCTATTCATGTCAACCGAAAAGGCTAGGCAGAAACTGTCTCAGGCGTATGTCTGAATGGTAAAAATGAATACCACCACGAGAATCGCTGCCCTTGAAATAGTAGGAAGATATGTTTCATCTCTGCAAAGTCCTTGAACCCAAGGACTTTGCAAAAATGAAACATACCGTGAAGGTCCGGTATTGAATTAGACTGTCAGCACGTACCTAACACGTTTGTGAGCGCCCTACGTGGAGATAAGGGACGCGGTGAAAGACACCGGTGCAAGCAGCGCTGTGGCTCAGTGGGACGTGGCGGGAATCAAATGCGCAGGGTCAGGTGCTCGAACCACGTGCCTCGCCAATTTTTTGAACTTTTAAATGTTCATGTCTTGCTTGATATCTATCACCTTCCCAACTTTTTCTAAGCATATATTCGACTACGTGCTGCCAAGTACGTGTTCAGTAAGAGATTTTCATCAGTATGATTTTCATTCTCTTCTATACGCGATACTTTGTACTTTCTGCTGATTTTTAATAGGACCCTTGGCTACATCGGAAATGAACCTTCCAAACCAGACATAAATGAAACAACTACAAGAGCATATGATGGCACCAGTCCAGAAGTCGAGAATGGGTGTCCACTCAATCTCACCTTTGTGTCCCACATGATCAAAAAAGGGGAGCCGATCGGTGCACAAGTCCAGTTGTACCCTACTGCCCGACGAAGGTGTACATTTAGACACACCGATGATGACGAGCAAGTAGCTACTGCAGTCCCAGCAGGTCAGCAAGTATACAGTGCGTTTCAAAAGTATGTAGCCACCTTAAAATCAAAATTTTTACCCTTCGCCTTTGTTTCTACGAACCGGCGTTTGACGCATTCAATTCCTCGTAGTCGGAAATACCTATATTGCTTTTTGCAGGAAAAAGCCTGATCTCTAGCAAAAATAGGTTGTTTTTGAAATTTTTTGTTTGTTTCAAAAGTATGTAGCCACTCTTGAAAAATACGATTTTTATTAAAAATTATTAGTCAATTGGACCACCATTATTTCTTATTATATCAAATACTCTGCTACGCATGCTACTAAAAAGTTTCTGGATCACTTCGTCACCGATGTTGTCCCAGGCAGTCAAAATAGCGGTTTTCAGCTCCCCAATATGTTCAACTGCCTGTTATTCAAGTAGACCTGCCGGATCAAGATACCTCACATGTTCTCCATTGGGTTGCAGCCAGATGAGCAAGCTGGCCATTCCATTACTCGGAGTCGATTACGTTGGAGCTAGTCTGTGGTCGATTTGGTCACATGAAGTGCATCGCTGTCCTGCTGCAGAACATGTGTCTGCCGTTTTCTCCCCGTTAGGAAGGGCAGCAGGCTGGACTCCAGTACGGCTTGATACCCTAGACTGTCCATACGACATGATGGGAATCTGAGCTTCAGCTTCCCCCTACTGCAGAAGCCTGCCCATGTCATCAGAGACCCGCCTCCGAGGTTCCGTCGAGAGAATGTGATGGGAGCCTGTCGTAGATCTCTCCAGTAATACCTGTAACCATCGGGACCATTCAGATTAAATTTTTTGTCGTCACCAAAGATGACCTGAAGCAATAAGCGTGTGAAATTCATGACGTCGACGAAACCAGAAAGTTCCTACATTTTCCCATTGCGTGCCATGTTTTTGCGGGCAAACTCCAGTCGCGCCTGCTTGTGGAAGTTCGTGAGGTTAGGTGTTTTCTGCATGGTCTGTCTGCAGATGTGTTCGTTCAATCGAATACAACGCCACATCGTTGTTCTTGATGCAGACAAACCCGTCTCAGCGCGAACTTGGTTGACGCTCCATGTGGAGTTCGACACCATGCTCTGATTCGTCGACGATTCTGGCTCGAAATCACACGCGGACGACCCGGTACATGTGCAGACCGATAACCATTGGGATTTCGAAGAAAGTGGTCGACACATCTTGCGAACTTCCGAGCTGACGAGCAATGGCGCGGTTTGTCAAGCCAGCATCCTTGAGCGCTCGGATCTGAGCTTGTTCCTCGATAATCAGGACACGTCCACGGACTGGCATAGTGGTTATTTTTGAAGAACAGGTCAAGCTGGCTATTTATGACAAGAACTTCCTGCCAAAAAGAGCGCAAAATTTGGATAGGAGTGTAAAAATGCCCGATATTCTGGAGTGGCTACATACTTTTGAAACAAACAAAACATTCAAAAACGCCTAGTTTTTGCCGGAGATAAAGCTTTTTTCTGGAAAGAGCAATCTAGCTATTTTCGTCTACGGGGAATCCAATGCTGCTAACGCCAGTTCGTAGAGACGAACGCGAAACGTGAAATTATCAATTTCAAGGTGGCTACATACTTTTGAAGCGCACTATAGGTCACCGTCATATTCGAACATATCGCGCTAGACGGCGGCACGTTGGTCTTGAAAGTCGTCTGGTGAGCCGACCAATTAGAAAATGTTAATATGGAGAGATTTTTCAATTGAAGATAGGGGTGCAGAGATACCTCTCAGAAAGCTGATCACGATGGTCGGCCGCTATATGAGTGTACGCTCTCCTGACTAAGGGATTGTCAAGGGTAAATCTGAATCGGCACTATTGAACTTTCACAACCCTAGCCCCTTGGTCGAGGTCGAGCAGGGGAAGAAAAAAATTTCACCAAAGTTTGCTTAAGGGCGCTGTATTTTCGAAATTTCGGCCATTTACGGTAGTTTAGCACGTGTGAACGCGACCCCATAGTAAACTTTGTAGGCCCCTGGGTTCAAGGGCTTTGCGAAAGTGGTACACACTTTTCTACTATGTAAAGGGTGGAGACTCCCGTATCCCGTATTCATTCTTGCCGTTCAGACATGCGCCTGATACAGTTTCCTGGTGAGCTTGAGAGCTTCTCGTACAATCTCTTTAGTTAATTGCCACAGGGAAGCTGATGGTGGATGTGAAGTTGGTACTTGGAGTAATGTGATGAAAGAAAGAACAACTGAAGACGTCTAGGGGTTTTATGGATCAGTCAATCTCCTTTCTCTTCTTCAAAGAACAGCGATAGTAGGATCAGTCAATCTCCTTTCTCTTTTTCAAAGTTTCTGCAGTATGTGGCGTTAAATTAACATCCCTAAAATCGGTTTCGGTATGAACTGCGATAGTAGTACGAGATTCAGATGTACCCAGACAAATGTGTCGCAGAATATCACCACCTATAGATAAAAGAGTTTGTCCGTCAAGTGATCTAACCTAAGTGAGAAACGCCGCACTATCCACAGCAATGGCGGTCGAATGATCTAACCTGAATGAGGTACGCCTCATCATCTACAACGCGGGCAAAATTTGCTATTGAACGTGGGATGTTGCTGCAGCAGGGGAAACGCAGCCCTTCACTGCTTAACACAACAGCACCTACGCGCGTTTCTGTGTTTCTGTTTCCCGTCCAGATTCAGAAGCCGACTTCGTGTCATTAGCATGAGAAGACTACTAAAGGGATAAGGGTAGAAGGGGGACTTTGAGGGTGGAGAACCGACAGCGATCAGGAGGCAGCAACCAGGAGCATCGGGATGGTCGATGGGGGAAACAAGGAAGCAGGCCAGGAGGTGGCACCAAGAAGAGTTTAGGCAATACGTAGGGATCATTAGGGAGTTACCAATCAGGGGAAGGGGGATAGTAAGAAGGATCAGCAAGGGGATCCATTACCATTAAGAGAGACCGGATTTAGAGGATGTGACACCGATGTCACACAATGGACGCTCCCTCGCTCGTCGTGTCGTGAGCGTGGGAGGCCTAATTAATTGGGGTAGAGTAGTAGGAAGGATCCCGAAGGGGACTGGAGGAGGAATATATCTGGAAGAAGGGACCTGGAGGCGGGACCTGGACGGGGAGCCAACAAGAAGGGAGCCGTAGGGGAATTTATACGGAGAACAAGGAATCTGCCATATGCATAGCCTCTTCATTCTCGACAGAGCGGTGACTGCGCGCGCTTCTGAGCTTCTTATCACCCTACGTCACGCAGCAAGCACTTCCTGATTCTGAATACGTGTCACCGACCGTGCCGTGAGCATGGGAGGACCACTAAAGGGGTGGAGGAGAAGGGCGGTAAGGGGACCTCTATGGTGGACCAGGAGAGCGACCAGGAAGGAAAGGAAGAACCTGGAGGAGGGGTCAGGACGGGGAAACCAGCAAGAAGAGATCTGTAGGTGTCAATAGTGAAAACAAAGAAGTGGGCCAGTAGTTGGGACCAGGAAGGCGGGGACTAAAGAGGGGGAGGGAAGACCAGTAAAAGCGGACCAGCAATTAGATCCAGTAAGAAGAAACGAGAGAGGCGAACCTAGCTTCGGAAGACATGTCAATGACAACTTGAAACCCTAGCTGTTGAGCATGAGAGCGATTGCGGAGGAACAACCTGAGGGACAGAAGTACTGCGCAGCACAATCCAATGACATTACTGGCCGGTCAGGGACGAATGTCTATGATGAAGGTATCGAAGTGGTGAAGGGCTTGATGCCGATAAAGCACGCACCAAGTCCTAGATGCTAGCGAATTTTATGTTTTACAAAAGCTACTTTCCATAGGTCAGTGATGCTACAAAGTCGCGCAAAGCGCGCAAGTGCAAGTGCGAGGTTGCACTTGTGGTGAATATCCAAGGAAACGGAAGTTTTAGAAGACCGGCAGCAATCCGCTACCTACATTGTGATTGTGCCACAGGAGCGTAGCAACCGCGCTCCATTCGAATATAGTTCTGTTCTCGCAAATTTTTCACATATTCGAATGGTTTCGAATGCACGCAATTTTCGTGTTTTCGAATTCGAATCCACTTGAAAAATGCGATTTTTGAACATTCGAATTCGAATCCACTCGAAAGACGCGATTTTTGAACATTCGAATTCGAATCCACTCGAAAAACGCGATTTTTGAACATTCGAATTCAAATCCACTCGAAAAACGCGATTTTTTGAATATTCGAATTCGAATACTCAAATCCGAATGAAAACCACACGATTACCTATTCGAACAGGTCATTCAAGCACAACTACAATTCGAACACCGGGTTACGGTGGCGGGAAATTCTAGTTCATTTTTATAATTCCCGCTTTCGTAGCGTTATTTTCTAATATTTATTGGAATGCTTTGAGAGGAGAATCCCATCGTGTGCAGGAGGAGCGCAAAAATGGCTTCCAACAGTTTATGAGCTATGATTGTCCAGCCGTTCACAAGTCAACGATTATTAATGGCGGGTTGTATGGGCAGCGATGCGCCAAGTGTACCTCAGCTGTGCGGCTTGGCAACGCACGAAGCTGTGCTCATTTGGAGCTGGAGGTCGAGCACGGCGGGGACTCCGCTCTGGCGTGGCAGTTCTGCGCCAGCTGCCGGTGCCTCGCTCTGAGCACTTGCTGCTCCGAAGGCGCTGTTCAGAATCGGACGGGGGCGCGGGGTCGTCGATACTGATGGCCGAGTATCGGTCGCCCATCGATCGCGGGGGGGGGGGGGGGGCGCCTTCGGTGCATCGCTCGCGGCGTTTCTCTTCCGCCACGGACCGGACTCCTCCGCTTCTCACGGCCGGCGGTCGGCCGCCCTGCGCCTCGTCGAAAACACCCTGCATCGGCTGCCAGCCGACTGCAGCCCCCCCCCCCCCCCCGTCCTTATCTCCGTGTCGCCTCACCTTCGCGCTTCCGGAGTACCCGTACACTCCACAGCAGTCGCTCGTCGCTCGGATGTCGGCGATTCTGCATTCGGTTGCGCGCGTTTGGTCGTGGGACAGCGAGCGGCTATGCTACTGCACCACCCACGCCTTCAAGGTTCAAGGTTAAAGCGGAATGAATCCCTGCGTCGTTTCTCAGTTCTTCGCCAAAAGCGCCCAACTGCAAGTTAGATACCATTCTTAAGCAGGATTGGTTTTAAAAAGGGTAGATGATATTTTAATGAAACATATAGTTGTTTTTCAGTGAATGAATTTCTAAGTAGCTCTGATAGAAAAGCACTTCCCACTTCATGCAAATCTTGGACCATCTCTGTTCTTCTAATCTTTAAAAAGCCAACTTTCGTTGTAATCTTTTGTGATGAACCCATCTCTCCAACCAAGCATTTTCTCTTCGTCAATTTTGGAGTTGTTTTTCGTTGGGGGACGTTACTATCCACATATATATTCTTTCTAACACTACAAATCAACTGCACATCAGCATTTCATTTAATTGTCGGCGCAAAACGGCTCGGGGGGATCGGCATGCGCCGCCGTGGCGCACACCCATTGTGCGTCTCTGCATACAACGAATGTTAACGCACTCTTATCTCCTCGTTTCGGTTACAGATCCGTGTTTTATATACCTCCGAATTGGGCAAGGGAGGAAACCTCAGGATGTAGGCGGTTTTAACACGGATGCGCCACTCGAGCCGCACCCTGAAGTCCCTTCCCCTGCCCAAGTCTGTGCTTTCCTTCGCGTCAGCGGAGAAGAGCACAGAACAGAGCTATAGCATTGTTTGTTTGTTTCCGTTACTATGTGTGCCACCTCTTAAAATCGTTGGATTCCTTAGCTTCATGGGTGTAGCTTTGACTTTGCAATAGTGAAGCTCGACTTGGTCAATTCTTTATTGACAACATTTCGGGCTTCAAGCCCTTCTTCAGCTCTAAAAACGGTAAGACATGGGAATCACAGGAAGAAGTAGGAGTCAGGAATGTTCAGTGGTGCGTATGGCCGAAAGTGAAGCGCAATAGTCCTTGAGCTACTTATATAACTTAGTGGGCAATGACCGCTCTCTCATATTTCCATGTCGCCATCATTGTCAGCCGGTCACGCCGCGTACCCTTATAGGGTGATAAGCCTAATGCTCTACAAGCAAACGCGAGGTTTTGCAATGGGAAGCAGGTTGGCACCGCTGCTCGCGATCATATTTATTGATTGTCTTGAGCGACCGGCTTTGTCTACGAGAGTGTTATACTTCGGGCGATATGTCGATGACATATTCGTTGTGGGAAAATCGTCGACAGCGCTACTGCAGACACTTGGACGGCTGAGTTCAGCGTCTACAACGATCAAGCTAGCATCAGAAGCTCTAGGGCCAGATGGATTTCTCCCGTTTCTGAACACGAAAGTAAGAATATCAGAGAGTCAAGTAAGTAGTATGTGGTATAGGAAACCAGCATCTCATAACATTCTTGTGCACGCAAGGAGTTGCCATCCTACGTATATGAAACAGAATATTGTTCATTATACGATAGCCACGTCTACTGCGCTGACATCTACGAGCTCTAGAGAAGTCGATAATGAAGTTAGAGAAATCCTGCGACAAAACGGGTATGGCTCAAGGGAATGTCGTTGTTGGAAACCACAACGATCACCTGGCGGCTCTCCTTTAATCATACCTTTCATCACTGATTCCTTCGCTTGCTTTGGACGTGAACCGCATCGTAAAACGATCTGGACTCCCTATAAGCCTCATTTTCCGACCACCTCCGTCTTTACGACGCCTATTTACAGCTTCGCGTCTATATGAGAATCAGTGTGAAAGGGCAGATTGTTTGATCTGTGAGGGAGAACACAAAATGTGCAACATTAGTGGTGTGGTCTACAAAGTGGTTTGCACATCCTGCAAAGAATTCTACATTGACGAGACAGGAAGGCCACTAGGAAAGAGAATGGATGAACATCTGAGAACTCTGCGTAGCCCTCAAAGCTACCCAGACAATCCATTCTCTAAACACCGCACTCTAAAGCACGCACGTGATCCGTTGCCGCAACTGCGGTTTCTATACTCCACAGGAATCTGACAGATCCGGTGGAGAGGAAGATCAAGGAAGCGCTGGAGATCAAGCACTGGGAACTACCAATAAATCGGAGAGATGAAATGAAGAATGCAACGAGGCCTATCACCCTATAGGGGTACGCGACGTGACCGGCTGACAATGATGTCGACATATCGCCCGAAGTATAACATTCTCGTAGACAAAGCCGGCCGCTCAAGACAATCAATAAATATGATCGCGAGCAGCGGTGCCAACCTGCTTCCCATTGCAAAACCTCGCGTTTGCTTGTAGAGCATTAGGCGGCGTTCAGAGCGTTCGCGTGGCGACGCGAAGCCCACTGTCGGAGCGACGCGATGGTCGCGTCGCTCCCTCACCTGGAATCGCACCGCTATGAACGGCACGCGATTAACGTCTGAACATAATCTCCAATATCTCATCATAATCTACCCCATATCATATCAACACTTCGCGTCGCCCCGTCGCGAGGTGTTCATAGCTGTTCTGCAGCGAACACCTTATCGCACGCAATTATCAGCATCGCCACGCGATGAAGATATCGCCCCGTTTGCAAGCAGCGATGAACTCATCGCGGGGCGATGCAGTTCTTTCTCTCTTCACCCACAGCTTGCATCAGTCTATGCGAGCCTGAAGCAGGTATACAACTTTATAAAGTAATTTCTTAATTTCAGGTATCTTCTGTAGAAGCTGAGAGAGCACAGAAAACCTCCAGTAACGGTTCTTTCTGGTAAGTTTTTTCTATGTTTTCTACTATTTCGGTTCAGAAGTAATCTAATTTGTTCTCAGGTTTTTCTCTAGCTTTATGATATACTTTGTAATCAATTGTGTTCTATACAAGGGGGCTTGTGGGTGAAGCCCCCAACCAGACGTTTGGCTGGTTATGCTTACCGGCTTCTTTTCGGACCTAGAATGCACGTATCAGGGTTCCCCTCCTTCGTTTCGTCAGCTAAACGTGAAAAAAGCTTTGAATCTCCGAAAATTTAAACAAAACAAAAAAACAATTTCAAACAGAAATTTCCGCATGACTCCTATTATAGATTTAACCAGACGTTCAGCGGCCTAGTGGCTGCCAAACGTCTGGTTGGGGGCTTCACCCACAAGCCCCTTTGTATAGAACACAATTGATTACAAAGTATATCATAAAGCTAGAGAACAACCTTAGAACAAATTAGATTACTTCTGAACCGATATAGTAGAAAACATAGAAAAAACTTACCAGAAATAACCGTTACCGGAGGTTTTCTGTGCTCTCTCAGCTTCTACAGAAGATACCTGAAATTAAAAAATTACTTTATAAAGTTGTATACCTGCTTCAGGCTCGCATAGCCTGATGCAAGCTGTGGGTGAAGAGAGAAAGAACTGCATCGCCCGCGATGAGTTCATCGCTGCTTGCAAACAGGGCGATATCTTCATCGCGTGGCGATGCTGATAATTGCGTGCGATAAGGTATTCGCTGCAGAACAGCTATGAACACCTCGCGACGGGGCGACGCGAAGTGTTGATATGATATGGGGTAGATTATGATGAGATGTTGGAGATTATGTTCAGACGTTAATCGCGTGCCGTTCATAGCGGTGCGATTCCAGGTGAGGGAGCGACGCGACCGCTCGCGGCGCAGCGAAGGAAGAATAGCCGCCATCGCTTGAAATGGAACGATATCTTCATCGCGTGGCGATGAAGATATCGCATGGCGATGATGATTTCGCCGACCGATAAGTTGTTCGCTGCAGAACAGCTATGAACACCTTGCGACGGGGCGACGCGACGTCGCTCGATCGATATGCAGGATTATCATTACGTCGCGTCGCGTGGCGATGATGCTCTGGGGCCGTATGCTATTCTCGCCCGACTCGGGGACGGGGACGACGCGAAAAATCGATGGCGCATGATGTGCATACCGGGGATGTGGGCGGAGACCGCCTCATACCCGGCCGGGGAGGGTTGGGGGGAGAATAGCATACGGCCCCTGAACGCCCCCTTAGGCTTATCACCCTATAAGGGTACGCGGCGTGACCGGCTGACAATGATGGCGACATGGAAATATGAGAGAGCGGTCATTGCCCACTAAGTTATATAAGTAGCTCAAGGACTATTGCGCTTCACTTCCGGCCAAACGCACCACTGAACATCCCTGACCCCTACTCCTTCCTGTGATTCCCTGTCTGTCTGGAAAGTTCGCTATTTGTGTGTAATGTGTTGTTGTAGAGATGAGCAATGTTACCGTTTTTAGACCTGAAGAAGGGCTTAAAGCCCGAAGCGTTGTCAATAAAGAATTGACCAAGCCGAGCTTCACTATTGCAAAGTCAAAGCTACGTGTGCCACCGTTTCTTTTTAGTGACTCCTTTTATGAGGTGACCCCCCCCCCCTCCCGAGCCGCTTTGCGCCTATTTGTCTATTAGAGTTGAGCTTTTCGACAATTTTTTTCCGAAAGTCGAACAATCGAATAACTCGATTTTTTGAAATTTTCGAAAGTCGAACAATCGAATAACTCGATTTTTTAAAATTTTCGAAAGTCGAACAATCGAATAACTCGATTTTTCGCCGTCTTCGAAAATCGAGCAATCGAATAACTCGATTTTTCGCCGTCTTCGAAAATCGAACAATCGAATAACTCGGTTTTTCGCCGTCTTCGAAAATCGAGCAATCGAATAACTCGGTTTTTCGCCGTCTTCGAAAATCGAACAATCGAATAACTCGATTTTTCGCCGTCTTCGAAAATCGAACAATCGAATAACTCGGTTTTTCGCCGTCTTCGAAAATCGAGCAATCGAATAACTCGGTTTTTCACCGTCTTCGAAAATCGAACAATCGAATAACTCGATTTTTCGCCGTCTTCGAAAATCGAACAATCGAATAACTCGATTTCGAAGGCACGTTCAACAGAAAACCGAAAGAAGACAGAACAAAACCACAGTTGTGGATGAAAAGGGTTGAACTTAGGAAGACAACTGGATCATCGTTTACAATCCAATTAGAAGACCGGAATAACAAGATACTCGGTCATTTAATTTGCAAGTAATGGACATTCTCGAGGGTTGATGTGCTACCCAAGGAAGGGATTTTGCTCACTTCTACGCGTAAATTGCTATCTGCCACGGGTTCTTCATTTGCGAGATATCACTAAATTCTCGCATTATCCCATTACCAGTGTCCGTCGCCGGCTTCGCCGGTCCCCTACGCTGGGCGTGCGGGCCACGCCAGGCTTGCCGGCTTCGGGTATAGCATATTTTCTTCAGCACACATATAAATCCGTAAGGTTTGTAAGGTAGCACTATCCTATTATGTTCAAGAGTCAGCTCTTTGCTCCTGTTCAGCCGCTTTCAGCTCGGACAAGAAAAGGATGCGGATAAAGGAAGGTATTAGTCAGTAAATTGGTGGAGGAGGCCCCCTTTTAGTTTGTGGTTTTCACGCTTTCTGAGAAGGCCCATGAATGTCGATTTACATCAAAAATGGAACAACACAATTCAATGGAACAACAAGGGGTACGACACAGTAGTGTTGAGTAACAGTTCCATTTTCGCGCAACACAAAAGGCGTGGTGGGGTGCCTTACATGGTGACCCCCTCCTTCTTCTAGCCCATTTTTATAAAATTAAGAAAAAAGCGTGATTTTACGTATAGTCACTGTACGCGATTTGAAATTCGCGCCTGGGTTGGTTTTGAAAAGAATGACGATTTTGATGTTCATAGAGCGCGTTTTCCGACGGCGACAGTTCTTCCGCAGTTTTAATGCACGTTTAATGAGGAATTGCTTTGACCTACACATGGTAAAACAGAACATTTTCTAATGCACTGCGACCATGCGGACGCGACGTTCGGCAACGATCACGACGAGCTTCCGTATATTCAGAGACGCGCCGGCCTACACACCCAGACACTAGCATACGATTACAATACGCAATAACTACCGAAACCGACGTAGCACGCCGTATTCCCATCGGGGCACGCAATAAGGAAGAGCTCTCAACGATGTCCAAACTGCTTGAAATGGCCCACAGAAATAGTTTAAGCTAGCATTTCGCTGATACATCCATGCATCTATTTTGTAATACATCATCACTTTTACAAAAAAATTGTATTTTATCACTTGAAAACGTTTATCAGGCTTTTTTAATCAAAATCGTAATTTATTATCACTTATTATTATCAGTTGAAACAACCAGTTCAGGATCAACTGTACGCACAACTATAGTTGTGCTCTCGCAAAATTTTCGACTATTGGAATGGTTTCAAATGCCCGCAGTTTTCGAGTATTCGAATTCAAACGTAATCGAAAAGTGGTTTTATGAAGGTTAGGATTCGAATACATGCGAAAAACGCGGTTTTTTAAATTTCACATTCATTATCTAATTTCGAATGAAAATCATTGGAACACCTGTTCGAATAGGTCATCCGAACAAAACTATACACAACACTAGACATGAGGATGAGATAGTACCCAAAATCATAATATCGCTACCAGAATCGACTAGTCAGCAGTTTCGTGACGCTGCTTAATGCTCATGAGATTTTCGAGAATTCTCAGGGATTGTAATAACCTAGAAAAATCGAACTCTTACATCCTAGGTATGTTCAACAGCAACCAACAAAATATCGCACTACCTCTAGTTAACTGCCACTTCTATTTGAATTCCTTCTTTAATTCACTATGACGAATCCCTCGATGTCAAGCACGATTTCGAAATACGTTCTAACAAAACTTCGCGATTTTCAAATTCGAACCCTCCAAATGAAATCGCAGAATGATGAAAAAAGCGAAAAAGCATTGTTTGAATATTGTTCGAAATCGAACAGTGTTCGAACAATGTCAAGAGTCGGCCGCCAGAACCCTTGAAAGGGAATCGCAAATCGTTCCCGCCAATTACCGTAGGCGCAGAAGTGGAGCGAGTTTGAACGTGGGTTTTTCGGGGAACGGAGACGATCCTACTTAGGCGGCCTACTCTTGATATTGTTCGAACATTGTTCGATTTCGAACAATATCCGAGCGATACTTTTTCGCAATATTCGATTACGAACAATATTCGAACAATGCTTTTTCGCCATCTCGATTTCGAACGATGTTCAAACAACGTCTTCCTATCTTCGATTTCGAACAATGTCCGAATAACGGTTTTTCGCGAAAGTCGATTTCGAATAATGTTCGAATAATGGTTTTTCGCGAAAGTCGATTTCGAATAATGTTCGAATAACGGTTTTTCGCGAAACTCGATTTCGAACAATGTTCGAATAATGGTTTTTAGCGAAAGTCGATTTCGAATAATGTTCGAATAATGGTTTTTCGCGAAAGTCGATTTCGAATAATGTTCGAACAACGGTTTTTCGCGAAACTCGATTTCGAACAATGTTCGAATAATGATTTTTAGCGAAACTCGATTTCGAACAATGTTCGAATAATGGTTTTTAGCGAAAGTCGATTTCGAATAATGTTCGAATAATGGTTTTTAGCGAAACTCGATTTCGAACAATGTTCGAATAATGGTTTTTAGCGAAAGTCGATTTCGAATAATGTTCGAATAATGGTTTTTCGCGAAAGTCGATTTCGAATAATGTTCGAATAACGGTTTTTCGCGAAACTCGATTTCGAACAATGTTCGAATAATGGTTTTTAGCGAAAGTCGATTTCGAATAATGTTCGAATAATGGTTTTTCGCGAAAGTCGATTTCGAATAATGTTCGAATAACGATTTTTCGCGAAACTCGATTTCGAATAATGTTCGAACAACAACGATTTACGATTTTCGAGTAATCGAGCGATTAATTGTTCGAAATCGCTCGAACAATTATTCGGCCCGATTAATCGAGCTCAAGTCTATTGTCTATCTATTATTAGTTTACTTTATTTGTTTGTTTATTCGTTCAATTTTTAGGTGCAATCCTAGTTGATGGTGTCCGCATTTAGGCGATTTTCCGACATAGCGAAACACAATAAATGGGCAAAAACCTGTAGAAATAGGTAGATTACGCCAATCAATTTCCGAATTTCTAGTCGGGAGAAGGGAGCCCAAGAAGGATCATTCTCGGTACAGATCTAAATAGTAAGGGAGTATCTGCTTACTAGATTTGCACCGAGAACGTATTACCATCAAACAGCTAAACACATAACACCAGTAAAATAAAATAAAAACAGGCCAAAAATAGGCCCATCAATCAATTTTAGACGGAAGCAAGACAGTGTATTATGTCACCCTAATCATTCGCGAACGTCCCATAACAAATGTTGTATATTCCCTTGTGTTCTGTGTTATTTAGTTTGTGGTCTAAGGAATGAGTGAGTTCAGTATATTTTGGTATTGAACACATTCAGTTCATTTGAAATCGTTTGAGAGTGGCCACCACCAGCTAGGATTGCACCAATTTTTATTTTCTCTGTAACGATCTGACACGGTTAGTCATCAAGTTGAATTTAGTGACGTGGAAAGGGAGAAAAGTTGACGTATCAATGAATTAAAATGAGAGAACTTCAATGTAAGCACGACGAGAGGTTTGCATGGCCTGATAACCTCTCTCGCCCGGTTAATGTCTGGCAGCGACTGTCGTCACTAAAGTTCGAAGCAGAAGATGGGAATGAATGGAAACCTTCATTGTTCAGCAATCCGAACATGTAGCTCTGGAATGCGAAAGAACGTAAGGTGTGAGGCTTGGGAGGTTCCTCTAGTCCTTATAGGGAAACCTTATAGGGAAGAGGGACCGTTCGCGTACAATGGATGCTGCGATTGAGTTCTGTGCTCTCCTTCTCTGACCGAAGGGGAGCACGGACTGAATCGAGGAATTTTACACAGGGCGGCAGATGGGTCACATCCTGGAGTTGCTCGGACGCGCACGGACCTGCTTTCCTATAAGAACCATTGCCTTATTGCCTTAGATTGGGCTTAGATTTACCGTTTCGCACAGCAGGAGGGCAGCGTCATTCATTTTTCACTTCAGTTATGATCCCTTCGCACTGCCGAGCTGTTTCCACAAACGAAACAGCGTCATCTAACTTATTCTGAAATGCTGAAACGAGGCCGATGTAGGGAGCCGTTGCAAACCGTGATCATTGCCTATCCAATTATTGTATTGGCGACTGAGATAGCTTTCGTGGGGTGGTTTCTGAGGCGAAAACAACAAACTGACAGCCTTGCAGAAGCAAGCCCGATTTAATCAGAGGCCATAAGCAGCGGATGAATGCCCGCCTGTAGCGCGTCGGCTTTCGCCCGAGCGTTCGCTTCCCTTCCAGCAGCAGGGGTTGATTCGCATCGTCGGTGTCGCTCCACAAGCACCTTCGGAGTGAGTGCCTCCAGCGGCTTCTGCGGGGAAGACGGAAGCAGAGCTTTTTCGAGAGCGCAGACCGGCAGCGATCAATCTGGCACGGTGGCGGCTGCACGTGCTGCGTGAGTCGTGGGACGGTGTTGCTGCGGGCATGTCCCAGCTGGAGGGAGCCCGCCGGCTGTCTGTTTGCCCACTCTGGGCCGCTCACCCGCTTCGGTCCTCTCATATTCAAGGCGTCCTTGCCGCACTCCCTTCATCGCGCATTTGGGCCCACCGGTGCATTTTCCGAGGGAATTTGATTCGGAACACCTCCAGCATCCCTACCAAGGAGGTGAAGGCTGCTTCTGTGCATAGAATTTCTCAGAGAGCTGATGCATTTGTGTTTTCAGCACTCTGCTTCTGCGTTTTCAGGGGTTTCACCTGCACTTGTTACCCGATCTAAATTTCTTTTCGAGCAATTACAGAGGTCCCCTCCGGCTTGGATATCCCTACACGCTATGCTGTCGCTGCATATGATAGCCTGTTGCCCAATGTACTTGCTTGTTCACTTTTTGCCGTCGTCATCGAGGAGCTGATAGGAGGACCTTCTCCCGCAATAGGAAAGCGCATTTCGCAAGTGATGTTGAAGACGCTGGGAGAAGAGAAACTCCTCGCCTTTTCAGGTGATGAAATGACACCAGTCTGACCTTAAAAGTGAACAGTCCAAATATAAATTGCAGTCCACATTGGCGTCAGCTTGTCAGTTGCAATGGACACTCCGTGATAGCGCGTCTGGTCCGGAGGTTAGATTTGTTCACTATGGACGGAAGGTCATTAGGGCTCCATAAACTTTGAATAAGTATCAAGGAGAATCCACTGGAACTTCTTTTTGCGTTTCGATTTCAGGGAGCATCATTAAAGGGGAAACGAACCATTTTAATTCCAGTTCTGCGTCCATAGCGTACATGGGCCTTTCGTTCGTACCTTCTTTTCCTCATCTTAGTCTTCTTCTCCACTGTGTATTTTACTCAATATTTTATTTGTCTTACTGGGTATTACTGCCCGTTGTCTGATCGTTACAGACGTGATGTGTAGGATTTTTGAATGGTTTTTTAGCGTACAATAGATGAATAAATCACAGTAGAAGCAGTTAGTTGAAAAAAAACCCACTTATTCAATTACCTCGGTCTGCGTTATTTTTCGTGTACAGTCCCCTCCCGTTATAACACCTCCGGATAAGACGCGACTCTCGATATAACGTACATTCTCTGGCCCCGGCCAGCCTACCTTTACGCCAATACAAATCAACTCCGCTCAAAGGCCTCTACAGAGTCTCGCGGCAGCGGGGGACGGTCAGGAGGTACACCCGCCGCCGAATCTTCCACAGTTTAATGCTCATCCTCATCATAACATAACATAACGAAGCAAGAATTCATAACATTGCTATGATAACCTATTAGCTATGGCTGAGGAATAAACGAAAACAAATTCAGGGGCTTATTTCACTATTTCTCACTATTTCAGCATGCAGTCTTTCCATATCTAGTTCCTGCGACGGGTTTTTCGCTGACTTTTTTGATGCTGATATTTTTTGAACGGTAGACTTAACCACTTGAGGTTACTTACAGACACGAATTAAAAAACCGACTCGGGTAAGGTCCAAAACTGGTGTAGGCACCTAGATCATTTTTCGACCAGGGAAGAGTCCTCTCAACATTTTTAGAAATCTGTGCAGTAATGGGTGACGTGATGACTGCACAGATATCTGCATGCTCAAGATTAGCAGTTGCATTGTAATCACCAACATCAGTACTCAGAATTCATTCTTGGATCTAAGATGATAACTGGATGACTGCTTAGTCATGGTGGGAATATTCAGTCTGTGCCAACCTGGAAACTCTACGCCCGAGGTGACACAGCTGGACAGTTCCTAGATGGTTCTCGAAGCAATTGTTTTGTGTCAGAATTCAATAAGTCAGTTAAAATAACAGCTCATGTCAGATATTCGTGACACTTCTTTAAAAAATGAATTACATAACTCCATATGGATGAATATCACACACAACGAAATTAAAAATTGAAATATACGCCTTCGATCAGGAATACTGATGTAATCTTGGAGCAGACAACTGCAACAACCTTCACTGAACCCTTTGTTTCATGAGACTGCGTTATATGCTTACAAAGTTTTTGTAGCTATTTGTAACTAATAGATCAGGAATGTTGTGATCATTGAGTGCATTTTCTTAGCATACAATGTATACATACCCTCTGTGGCACACTAATTTTGCCCTGCACCCAGCCGTTGCCATTTTTGGGTGCTTTTTTGGTAGTCTAATGATTTTCAAGAATATCAATAATATAGTTGTCAAACAGTATTTCTCTTACAATTATATGAAGGAGAACTTCTTTAATTGATAAGCTGCTTGTATTCAATAGAAAACTAGTGTGGAACAGTCCCCATTTCCGTTTCCGCCTTCCGGCCCAAAAACAGGCGGAATACGGAACGGAACGGAAGAGCTCAAAATGGCCGGAAACCGCAATTCGGAACACGGAAACGAAAATTCCACACATGCGCAGCAGTGGGGACCCACGTTGCCACTGTGGTGGAAGCCGCGGCGTGGACGAGTTGTCGCGGAGCCGTTGGTCGCAAAGGTCCCGAGGGCTGCCGCTGTTCACAGCGGCTCTCACCCGCAGTGCCAGGAGCTGACGGGGCGTGATAGATGGGTGTCGATTATGGTTCATCTATTTGGAAATATTTTTTAACGAATCTACATGCTAGGGATATAATATATTGGTGCATAATTTCTGTCCGTAAAGGAGCATGACAACCAACAATATAATCACCGACAAATGGAGGTGTATGGAATCCTGCATTCAAAACGTAACGCAAGCAATCCTTAGGGCCTGTTCATACTTCGCGACGAGAGCGACTTGTCGCCCGTGCAAAGCATACATATCGATTAAAACCGAGCGCGCGCCGCCGAAAAGTGTTCATACTCGAGCGCAGGCGCTGTCGCTCCAGTCGCTGTTGTGGCTGCGCTCTCGTCGTTTCCGTCGCCCGTGCAAAACATGCGAATCGATTAAAACAGAGCACGCGCAGCCGAAAAGCGTTCATACTCGAGCGCCGGCGTTGTCGCTCCAGCCGCTCTTCTCGCTCTAGTCGCTCTAGTCGCTGCTGTCGCCTATTCATACTTCCGCGCGCTGCGCTGTTGTCGCTGCTGTCGCGAAGTATGGGTGCGTTACGTTAGGTGTCCCCATTACTGTAAGGGCGGAGCGATGCACTCGATCACCGTAGGCAGACCTGGTGTCGCTCCCACCACGGACAAGATTTCACTAAGAGATGAGGTGAGTTGAGCAGAGCGCGCATTTCTGCCGTGGAGCAGATTCTGCGCACAATCATACCGGACCTGATTCCATCTTATTTTTGCTCCGTATTCTTCTTTTCTGCAAGTTTTGGGCCCAACCACATGCCGACTCTGAGATTGGAAAGTCGAATTGATAGTAGGAGCAACTCGTCGAGTTTCTTCCTTTTTACACTTCTTAAGTGTACGATAGCTTTGTAGCTTTTGCTCAGGCCATGTTCCTTTTTCAACTTCTCCTGTGTTTCATTTACTTGTTTTATAGTTCGTTAGTGAGTGCAGTCCTTACTAGCACGCGATCTTTATTGCTTTCGTTAAAGTGCCTAACAATGTGAACTTCCGCCCAGCAGAAGTCACTCAGGGCCTAAAGCATGTGAAAACTAGAAGGGCGAAGAGAAAAAAAAAAGAAACAAGAAACGAACAAAGTCGTCAATCACCACCCCACGACAGAAATTCTGCTCCATGGCGCATGTTGTTCTCTGTTCATCCGTTGCACCTGGGTGCGTTTCGTTAGGCCGCTCCCTGGGTTACGCTAGCGGCCACGCCACGCTACCGTGATCGGGGGGTGGCGGACGACGGTGTCGCGCTACCGTAATTCAGAAATGTAGCTAACGTACGAATCCGTGAAGTATGAACAGGCCCTTAGAGGTCGCAACTGCCGGCAATAGTACGCAGTATTGCGTACAGTAACCCTCGCACCGCTACACCACCCATCGTTGTCATGACGGGTCCGCGGCACTCGTAAGACTGCTACCGGCCTAAAGGCCCTCTCCACCGGCGGCGTCCCTGCCCTATCCTTAACCATAGCCCCGAGCGGCGTTGCCGCGGAAGTGTGTGGGGGCCTTAGGGCGCGTCGAATACAACGCTACTCCCGTTAGTTTTGGGAGCAACTCTGCGTTCAAAACAAGTCCTGTTATAACGCAACCTGGGCTCAGTTGCGCTCCCACACAGAAAATGAAGAGGAGCAAGATGCTGTGCGCGTCTGTGATCACATATCCTTATCCTTCTATCCTTCTGTTGCCTCGTTTGTAGTCGCGACCAAGCACCTGTGCGACAATGAATTAGATGCATGTAGACTTATTTCATGCGTGCGTGGCCCACAAAAGAGTTCACACGTCAGCAGTATGTCGAGCATAGTATAAGACTCCCGGTAGTCGTTGGAAGCTGCCGTAAATTAGAGGGTTCCCTTTAACAGAAGCAACAGAAGATGTGGAAAAAACCAAGATTATTCAGAGCAGTATCCTACACATTTGTTCTAAGCCTAGAGCAACTGCTATAGAGGCTATGTGCAGTCACATGATGGCCTGTTGCCATCAGAACTCTAGCGCCACGCAGGACATGTACGTGCACATGTTATTTGCCTTCAGACCATATTTTAATATACACCATATATATTTGTCACATATTTTAATACTATAGCCATGTTTGGCCATCGCATGCTGTACTGGCTTCTTGGTCCCGGGTTGGGTGTGTCTCTATTCGCTGTAGAACTGGATTAGTCTGTTAACCTTTGGTGCCAGAAGCGCTGTTGTCGTTGCATAGCGAAGGAAACACGTAATTTTTATTTATTTATTTATTTATTTATTTAAGGCATACACAACAGTATAGCATATAACAGCGTTACAACACAGTACTGTATAACATTTAGTCATGTACGAGTCGAGCAGGAACAACAGTATTAAATCATATCTCCTTTTCTCTAACTCGCTATAAACAACTTACAAGCATGCGCAGAGAGCCTCGACAGGTCTTCATACTTTCCAAGTAGCAAGTTAAACTCCTTCAAAAACCTCTAGGTTAGGAAGTCACACCTTATCCTCGATTTAGCGACCGAGACGCGAAGTTTGAGCTTTCATGGATTTTGTCAGTACTCCATCAAAGGAATCTGTTGGATTGGTAGATAATTTACTAGCGAGAATTCTATACAACATAATGAAATCTGCAACTTTCCTTCTATTTCCCAGCGGAGAGAAGGAAAAGTTCAGTGCCCTTTGAGGTCCGCGTGGGATTGTATTGTAATCCATTGAAAACACCTCATCATAAGCTTCCTGGTGAAGCTGTTTTGGACGTTTTCTGGAAGGTCGATATCTCTTTCCTTGGTCGGGTTGAATACGGTTGTACCAGATTCCACGATAGGGCGCACATAGGTCTTAAAGGCACGGGTGTAAGCGTCCGGCTCCAAAAGTCTGCAGTGCTTAGAGAAGCACAGCTCGCTCGTTAGTGTGAAGCCAAGATCACGGACTTCGTCGACCTTTTTCAAAACCTGAATTAACTTTATTTTGTGGCGAATGAGCCTTGGTTTTCGGTCCAATCATCGGAAGGGTGTCTTCTCAACTGCAAGTGGCAATTCCCATTTCTCCGCCCAACAGCTGACAAAATCACTTGCTGACTGGAGTAACTGAGAATCTCCCACGTGAATAATCGTTTTATAAATTTTTACGTCATTTTGCACGTGAGACCAAGATTTTTGATGCAGGTTGGAAGTTCGTAGGTGTACAACAAAAACAAAATTGGGGATAACACTCCACATTGCGGAACATCACCGAAAGCGGGAAATACCTAGGAGTAATGATCCTTCACCCTAACTTGATACGTTCTCCTGGATAAGAACTGCCGAATCCAATCGACGACCATGGCGCAGTCCTATTGCTTGCATTTTGACTACTAATTTTTCAATCGGCACTTTGTCAAATGTCAAATGGGCGCGTGTAGCGCAGTCGGAGGAGGCGCGACTGTCGCGTGCACCCGATACCAGGTTCCTGGTTCGGATTTCCCGCCCAGGCCAACCAAGCCTTCCATCCCTCCGGGGTAGGTGAATTGGTACCAGAATTGTCTAGGAAGGATAAAGCGCTGACTTGTTCATCGGCTGGCCACCGCAAGTCATTGTATGGCCAAATACGCATTCATGTCGCCTCCACGACATCCTGTAGAAGTAGAATGCGCTGGCGCATCCCAGAAGGGATTGAGTAACGCCGTCCTTTATCCTTTATACTTTGTCAAATGCCTTTGAAAAATCAAAATACAGTACATCCGTGCGTCTTCTGCCCTCAGCGGCCCGCGACCAGTCATTTGGGGAAGTTAGAACGTTTGTTTCTACAGATCTGCTCTTAAGAAAGCCATATTGATCTTCCGACATTATCTTTTTCGATTCTAGATGTTTCATTATATGTTTTTAAGAATTTTTTCAAAAGCTCTTGCGAAAATTGAAGTGATGCTAACTGGACGGTAGTTCCTAGGGTCACTTAGTGGAGCCTTTTTAGAAATGGGCGTCACAAACACGTGCCTCCATCTTGTAGGAACTTCAGCCTTAGTGTAGCTCAGATTGAAAATAATTTCTAAAGGATAAGCTATGTAATATATTATTTTTTTAAATAAAGTTTAGAGGAATGAAATCCGGTGACACTGAAAAGGATTTTGGCCACTTCGTAAGCACCTCGATAATCTCATCGCTGTGAAACCACACAGCGATGAGATTATCGAGGTGCTGTGTGGTTTCACGAGGTAATGGGACCAATGTTGGCGCCTGAGCATGTCCTCATTATTGTCTTTTAGAAATTCAGTGTCCCTTGTTGCTATGACGAGTCTGGTTATGGTGCTTCGCTTCTAGTTCTTTTGCTTTTGTCTGAAATTCACTACTTACATGCATCGCTTCAGGTTGGCAGTGAAGTGGCTACCTTGCCGTAATCGTCGCAATCATGTCGCTGTCAGGGCTGCGGAAGCAATTCAATAAGGCCAATCAGGTATGTCAGTGTGCGCGGGTTAGTTTACCGACCTAGAGAACACGTTAATCGATCGGGATCCAATGTGCACCCTTGATTGACAAAGCTTTCTCTATTTTTGCCCTCATTTGGAGCCGGACGTTACTGGCAGTTGCAGGGCAGGTTATTGCGTAGCCAAATTAACATTCATATCACCAGGACAACCTCATGCTGTGTAACGTTGTACCGCTTGGCTCATTCCACACCGCCGCTATCTGTCTCCTAAGATGTTCCAGTTCGTCCACTTTACCAGCACCGTTTCAGTATCTGTCGGAGACCGTGGGAGCTGCTGAAGCAACCAAACTAGATGACCAGTATAACGAAATGGAGAAGGTATCGTACGCTGTTTTTCTTTTCGCGGTGTTAGAACGATATAAAGGCGTGAGAAAAAAGAGTGGCTCTCCTTTCAGCACATTGATATGACAAACGAGCTTATCAGCGCTCTTGTGGCCGGGACTAATGAGTACCTTCAACCTAATCCAGGTCAGACCCGTATTTTCAGCGTTTATCATTCATAGTTCACGATTAGCTTTTTCTACCATTTCGTTGTTTTTGAATCCTTTCGTTCAATTAACAGCCACTCGAGCAAAAATGGCGACGATGGGTGCGATCTCAAAGGTTCGCGGAACTGTGAAGACTTCGCCGTATCCTCAAACGGAAGGAATGTTGGCTGACACGATGCACAAGTATGGATCCTCGTTAGGCGAATCGAGTGATCTTGGAAAGGTTTGTTCGAGAATCGAAGATATCGCTTTAAGCTCTAATCTGGATACATAATCTTTTAAGGCTCTACTGGAGGCTGCCGAAGCCTATCGTCATATGGCTGATATTAAATACCAAATGGAGGAAAATGTGAAGCAAAACTTCATTGATCCATTGACCCACCTGCAGAATAATGAACTGAAGGATGTTAATGTGAGTTGATAGAGACGTTTACTAATTGTATGTCGTTTCGGGTACTTATCAGTAAGGAGGGCGCGTGTAGCGCAGTCGGAGGAGGCGCGACTGTCGCGTGCACCCGATACCAGGTTCCTGGTTCGGATTTCCCGCCCAGGCCAACCAAGCCTTCCATCCCTCCGGGGTAGGTGAATTGGTACCAGAATTGTCTGGGAAGGATAAAGCGCTGACTTGTTCATCGGCTGGCCACCGCAAGTCATTGTATGGCCAAATACGCATTCAACTCACCTCCACGATATCGCGTAGAAGTAGAATGCGCTGGCGCATCCCAGAAGGGATTGACTAACGCCTCCTTTATCCTATCCTTATCAGTAAGGACATGTTTGTGAATCGAGGGCTCTTGGTGCTCCGAAAACGTTAACTTTTGTGTTTATAAGTAAAACGATAACTGCCAGAAAAGCGATTCATTAGCCCTCCACGGCAATACTGTGGCTGAGCTTTGCTAGCTGGCAATCTTTTCTGCTGCTACGGTTCTTGTTGGTACTGCATTTGTTCTAGTTCGGACAACAGAAATGTACTTTTTCCAAAACAATTGTAAGTGCGCAATTAATTCGACACACCTAGCGATTTAGTTTTGTTCTGGTTGCGAACTAGTCTCAATAAACCATGTGAGACATTCGCTAACTTAGATTTGGTCGATTAATTTTAAGGGATCAGATTATGGGGTATAACGCTTCCTCCGATGTATGATGTTCATTCTAGGACGGTGCTCGTCATCATCCAATCCTGGTTTTGTTCCACATCAATATCTCCTCAACTTTCGTTCTCTGCCTTTGACACAATTGCATATTCATTCTTTTCCACCGTTTCATTCTTCTCCCAGAGTCCCTGTTCAGAAGACTCGAGGAGTTCATTAGCAGTCTTTCCCATTGGCATTACTTCTACGCTTCTCATTCTATCAACCCAGAATCGCTTTCTTCGGTAAGGAAGTTAGCTCTCAGTGTTTTTCTGATTTGTTCATTCAAGCTCTCTAGTTTTGAGCGACTCCGCAACTGGAAGGCTTTTGGCTTCTAAGCGGTCGTAACTGCGTATATTCGACGGCGTAGGTTCCCTGGGAACGACGGGGTTCTACAACTCCATAATGCCAGAACATGAATAAGACGCGCTTGCAATCCCACTGAATGACCGGGGGCAGAGCATAGATTTGACTGTGATATAGCGGTCACTTAGTCAAAGCATTTATGTATATTCTACGTTTGTACGAAGGTTATATTCAGCATCATCGAACGAAGCTGAAGGGGCGACGCTTGGATTACGACTGCAAGAAGCGTCAGCAAAGAAGGGGTGTGTTGATAGTGCTGATTGCCACTGTTTATCCATTTTATTTTCTACTTCTTGCTGTCCAGTCAAAGCTTTCTACTATTTTCGCCTTCAGTGTGTGACTTAGGTATATTGTGTATGAGTCCATTGTATATTTCTTCTGTTCTACTGCCGACGGGATATGAGTACGTTTGTAGATGATGAGCTAATCCAAGCTGAGGAGAAATTGGAAGAATCCAAGCGCCTTGCCGAGATGGCAATGTTCAACGTTTTAAGCAACGATGTAGGTTCATTATATTGCGTTCTGAAACTGACGATGAGTAAAATCTATGGAAGAAAATAGATTCAGGTGGAACAAGTCTCTCAGCTACGGGCACTTGTCGATGCTCAACTGGATTTCCATCGTCAAACTGCTCAAGTGCTGGAAGCTCTTCAGGCTCAACTAGCAGCACGGTATGGTTGTTGTTCCCTTTCCTCTTTGATTATTCCGTATATTGTGCCCACCTGAAATACACAGAATTATATTTATTTATTAGTAGAGATCCTTATATGGACAGCCACGCAGTACAAGAAACAATTTGACCAAATACAACTCAACATACAACAGCGGTAGACTCAATAAGTGAATCTAGTTTATGCAACAAAGCAAAACCTCAAAAACAACAGCAAACTGTAAAGTTTCCTGGTGAATACCCTTCTTGGATTGCCCTATCGCCAGATTGTTTCGTAGGTTATTTTTCCTTGAAAGCTTAGGAATTTCAACCTCTGTTGAATGAGTGAAAAATGCGGATCTTGCATTGTTTTCTGCTGTGGGATCGTGGACTTTCCATTGGCCACTCCTTGTGTTAGGAGAGACCGAATAGAACTCTTGAAGAAGTAGGCGCACATACCATTTAGCAACTAATAAATTATGACTAAATCATGTTTTCTTCTACGATATGCGAGAGTACGTAGGCTAACGATTTTATTTCTCTGTGATGGTGAAGGTATGCTGTTGTAGTTACATCCGTGAATTCTTATCCAAAGCTTCCTTGTGAAGCTGTTTTGCACTGATCAAGCCTCTCTACTTCTCGCTTACATCTAGGACTGCAAGCAGTGCTACACATTCTATTAGGTTGTAACGAATTAAATGGCACTGGCTCGCGCCATTTTTTGGCGCGTCTTTACGTGTTTGATCAAGAACAAACCGTAACATGTGTCATATCATTTAGAAGCGCAAACCTTGCTCTACCGGAGAGTACCAAATTTTCTATGTAAAATTGGGAAAACTTTGGAGTTTTATTGACTTTTTTGCAGATGGACAAAAGGGTAATCCGAGGCATTTACTTGTATGAATTCAAGCTGGGCACTACAGCTAAGAAGGCGGAAGAGAAGATCAACGCCGCATTCGGTCAAGGATGTTCCACAATTCGGACGGCGTATCGTTGGTATCAGAAGTTCCGGAATGGAGATGAGAGCTTGGAAGGACATGAAGGTCGTGGGAGGCATAGTGATGTTGATGAGGACAAGCTGAGAGATGTGGTAGAGGAGGATCCACACAAAGGTACCAGGGAGATAGCGAAGGTTCTTGGCGTCAGTCACAACACAGCTGCCCGGCATCTGAAGGAAATTGGAAAGACCAAAAAGCTGGAAATATGGTGCCTCACGAGCTGTCTGGGGAGCAAAGAAACCGACGATATGAGATCTCGTCCGCACTGCTTCTACGGAACGAAACGGACCCATTCCTTGATCGCATCGTAACCTGTGACGAGGAATGGATAATGTACGACAACAGGCGACGAACGGCACAGTGGGTGGACAGCGATGAGAGCCCCAAGGTTTTTGCGAAGCCGGAATTGCACCAAAAGAAAATAATGGTGACAGTATGGTGGTGTTCGCTGGGAATTATTCACCACAGCTTCCTCCCTCCCGGTGAATCCATCACGGCAGAGAAGTACTGCATTGAAATTGAAGAAATGATGAAAAAGTTGAAGGATATCCGGCCGGCCTTTTTAAAGCGAAGGCGAGTTCTCCTTCTGCACGACAATGCTCGCCCCCATGTAGCACGAATGACGTTGCAGAAATTGAATGAGCTGAGCATTGAAACTCTACCACATCCTCCGTTTTCTCCCGACCTCTCCCCAACAGACTACCATTTCTTCAAGCATCTTGGCGACTTCTTGGTAGGGGAAATATTCAAATACCAACAGGATGCCGAAAGTGGCTTCGAAGATTTCGTCAATTCCAGAACTTCTGATTTTTATGCTACTGGGATAAAAAAGCTTGTATCACGTTGGCAAAGATGTGTAGAATCAGACGGTTTTTATTTCGATTAATAAGCTTGCCTACAAGCCGAGATATTAACTGTTTAAATTTACAGTGGTTCAGTGCCATTTATTTCGTTACAACCTAATAGTATACGCTTAACGTATGATTTGAAAGCTTACAGTAAATGCACAACTGAGTTTGGTCGCAATGACTTAAGCATTAGTCTTTCAGCTTTTTCGCCGCAGTATCACAGTGTTTCATAAATGAAGGACTTGTATTGTTATTATTGTATTATATTCAGAGTAAAGGAGGCGAGTTGTCGCCCTCGAACGGAACATCAACCCCTGCCTGTGCTCACGAATAGGACACCCCGGTCGAGGTGAGCTTAGATGGTTGGCTTTTCTCTACAGGGTTCTTCCTGAAAAGCGGCGATAGTTTCTGAAGAGTGTTTTGGCTGAAACTGATAAACGCTTGACGTTTCAACGAGGAGAAAAGGTGGTGTAGCTTACTGTACAAACTTTTCCTAGCTTTTCCTAAATATTCGTGGCTTAATGGCACTTGTTTTGAACGTACCATAAGGAGAAACTACCAGAAATTTTCAGGTCGCCTGTTTCGGATGGGTTCAGTGTTGGTGGACAATCACACAGTGGAGTAGAGCAGCCACCTCCTTACTCGAACGGGGGTGGTCCATTCCAGTCGTCCGGTGCATATCCATCTTCGGCTCCTGCGGTGCAACAACAGCAGCAGCAACCGTCGGCTAAAGCATTGTTCGACTTTGAGGCCCAGAACGAGGGAGAAGTTAGTTGCTTATCACTAGTAGTCGTATTCTTTATGAAACCATACCCTGAGTTACTTTGACGCTTCATATCCTCGGCTTGAGGATGATAACAGGAATCACTAGGGAAAGCCAAAAGTTTCCATTTCTTGACGCTGTAAATGCATCAGCCTTCTTTTGTGTTTCTGTGGCTGTGGTGCAGGCCACACCCCAGAGTCCCTTCCCTTCCCAATTCTATTTTCTGCTCCAGTGACGTGGAGGAGAGCACAGAACACTGCTATAATATTGTTTGTTTTTTAAACTATCATTGTGTCTCATTTCCTCTTTTTCCGTGTTACTAACACCTTATAAAGTGCCCACCCCCCACCGACTACCATAGCGCCTTGTTTTTTTTTTTTCGTGTGACTGCTTAGGCAGCCTTGCTCTCCTTCATAGAGAAAAAAATCACGTGCTTTTATATTTAAACATATTGCACATATATTGGGAATTCGTTCAATGGCTGATAATTTCAATTTCAATCCATTTGTCGTTACATCGGAAACGTTATATTTTCGTGTTTCGAACCCCAATGCCTCTAATCTCTGAAACGGTATCTTAGAGTTAGATCAAAGTTACTACTCGTAGCTCGCCCCGAGAGTCTCGTCATGACGGGAGGGGGGGGGGGGACAGATTATAGATACGAGAAGACAAGTGGCGCCAACATTCCCCTATGTAAAGTCTCACATAGGCAGAAAGAAGGACGAGGAGGGGATGTCGCCGGATTCGGGCTTATGGGATCCATTATTAGAAGCGATTGGTTGGTCTGGACCAGGATGCACGGAGAAGGCTCCATGGGATCCAATGAAATCCAATGATTTTCCCTATCTAGTAAGAAATTCAAACCCCATAAAACGTTCTGTGACTGACTTTCGTGGTTGGGCTGAGGGTGTGAGATAGCTTCCTGAAACAATCTCTGTAGTAACTATGGAACTTGGAGGACCAGCTCGTAGAGGAATTCACTTAAAGCAGTGAGATTCAGAGAGCGTTGCCATTGGCAGACCAGCACCTCTATATCGTTTGTTTTTTGCTCTCAACCGCCTACTGCCCCGTCATATATCTTGTATGTAGCATCAGAGCTCATTGCTTCAAGACACATTTTACGGTGTGAGATAAAACGGAAAGGTGAAACGCACCAGGAGATAACTGCTTCACAGGGGTGTTCTCACAATTTTGACCGACGTCATCACTGGTGACTACGCGGTAGAGACTAGGCAGGTGCGAGATCTAATTTGTTCCACCGTTAGGATCCTTCCGTCCTGCCGGCCGCCAAACGTCTGGTTGGGGGCTTCGCCCCCAACCCGGAGAATAGAACACCCCGAACGTCTTCTTGTCCTCTTTAGTCCTCTCATTTATTACAGTAAAAAAAAAACTGGTTTTGCTATATAGAATGTTATAGCCGAATACGGTAGGGCAAAATTCCCAAAACTGCTGCTATGGTGCCTCACCCTCTATTGCACGTACGCGATTCATTCTCTGGAGTACTCGGTCTCTTTATTAATTATGGTCCCCCTTTAATGGTCCTGTTACGGGACCCTTTACTGAATTCCTTTAACTGCTGTGCCCTTTATTGGCTCCCTTTCTGGTCCCCCCTTGACTGGTCCTTCACTGGTACCCCATTTATTGGTCTCCTTCACTGGACCCAACCCCTTTCACCGCTCCCTATTACTGGTCCCCCTTCACTGGGTCCCTTTTATAGGTGAATCCTTTGCAGGTCCCCCCCCCCCCTCTTCGTCGGTCACTACTACTGCTCTGACCTTCACTGGAGCTCGATTTACTGGTCCGCTCTCCACTGGTCCCCCTATCCTTCACCGGTCCCCCCTTCACTGCCCCCTCCCCCTTTTCACCGATCCCCATCACTGGTCCCACCCTTCACTGGTACCCCCTTTACTGGTCCCCACTTCACTGGTCCCCCTTTATTGGTCAACATTTACCGGTTCCTCCTTACTGAATCACCATTCTTCAGCGCTCCCCCATTATTGGTCCTAACTTCATTGGTAACACGTCTCCTGAATCCGGACAGGCCTTTCGCGACATCAGTGACACTTCTTCTGAACCCAGGCACCTGATCAACGACGTCGGTGATATGTGTTCTCAATCCGAACGTGCTTTGAGTGACATCGTTGACACGTCGTGTGAATTCGGAACCCCTGGCACGACATGGTGACACGTCGTCTGAATCCGGACACGGTTAGGAGAGCGGTTCACAAGGAGCGCCTACCCTTGCTTCGAAAAAGCCCTTCATAGCGTCCTTTGTCTCTTATGAAGTGAGCATCTCTGATCAGAAGTGCCTGATGCGTTGTAAAATCCGGTTGCTGTAGTTGATCTACCACTTAGAAACCTTATACCTACTAGCCCGCCTATATTATCGTTCCTACGGGACCCCATCTGCACGGTTTACTGCTCAGGTAATAGGGAAGGCAACTGCGCCGCATGGTGATCCAGATCTGCCAGCCCTCGAACAGGGAACACTCCAAGTAAAGCGACGTCTAGAACTTTAGGATAAGAAAGCAACTTGATGTGAAAAGAAAGCTTAGAAAGGCTACTTTAGGATCTACTGCCACCAAGCACAGGACCTCGCAGTGAAGGCGGAAAATTTGGAGTACGAGGGTCAATTCTCTGTGCACAAAACCCTTAATGTTTCCGGATCTACACCAGAGGTCCTCAATATAGAATAAGAGATGGAGCATACGTTCAATGGTGCAAAGATAAGGACAAAAACAGGATTGGTCGTAGGTAGTGTCAAACTGAAAACTGGTTCCTGAGGTCCAATACGTTTCGAAAATTTCGAATCCGAATGAAAGTGTAAGCCCTCCTGTGAGTAAAGCTCCTGAAGGTTCAGCTTCTGATTCACTCGTGCTTCTTGTTTCCTGTGAGGTGTTGTGAAAGAAGGATTAGGAGACTCATCACATACGGGATGAAAGGGAGACGACGTACCACTTACAATTCCTGGACCTTCAATGCAAAATATCCATGCATGGGCTTCGCAAACAATGCAGATCCTAGCTTGCCTACTGTACTGTGCGTCTAGTGTCAAAAAGGAAATCCAACACTCGAATGGCATCCATTAAATATTCGAATAACTGTGAGTTTTGGCAATTTTCGAATATTCCAATGGTTTCGAATGCCCGCAATTTTCGAGCATTCGAATTTCGAATGTATTCGAAAAACGTGATTTTTTTCAACATTCAAATTCGAACACATTCGAAAAACACGATTTTTTGAATATTCGAAAAACCGATTTTTTGAACATTCGAATTTGAATATTCAAATCATTCGAATACCTATTCGAATAGGTCATTCGAGCACAACTATAATGTTACAACAGGAGACGGTGGCTCCAAGCGATACAGAGTGCAGAGGCACTGTTGTGCTCGAGTGACCCATTCGAGTGTTGAAGGATCGCGTTTTTTGAATGCATTGCAATTCGACTATTCAAAAATCTCTTTCTTTTGTTGAAAGTATTCGAATCCGAGTATTCATAGAAATCGCTTTTTTTTGAATAACTCGAATTTGAATGCTCAAAAATTGTGAGCATTGGAAGCCATTCAAGCATTCGAAATTTCTCAGGTATGTAAAGTTATTCGGATATTAAATACCAGCCGTCCGTGCGGCTTCTCGGCCGCACCGATGGCTTCTTGACGGCTTCGCCGTGACATTAACTTCTCATCATCAATTGTAGCTGCCACCTATGTCATGGTATCCTCAGGAAGAACATCTTAACTACGTCGATTAGGGCAAGTTAGAAAAGAAGCGAAAAAATGGACGACATCTACAAAAACGCTAATTTGCCAAATATCGATTGATGGCGATCGACAGTTCAAAAACGAACTTCGGATTCGTGTTCAGCGACCTTGATTCCCCCAGGGCTGAAGTTTCGTGCTTCTTGAACGTCATCCTCAAAAGATCGATAATATCGATCGATATCGAGTGCCCCCTGCTGTGAAGGCCTTCCGTCGATGATCACCTAAATGCCTATGCACGGCAGCCGACGTGTTCGGCACGTCTACGGCTCGCCATGCACGGTTGCCGACGTGTTCGGCACGTCTACTGAACCGCCAGGCAACCCCCACTCCAGTGTTGACGGACAGAAACACGCACGCACACACACATACACACCCTGCTCCTTTATATATAGTAGGACGTGGGTGCCATTCGTATGATCGAATCAGAAGGACTTCTCTCCTTGACGCTGTAACAATAATAGGCTATTTCCAATGATCAACTGTATTTTAGCTTTACGCTTTCTATTTTACAAGACACCTCGTACAAACATAGGTATTTTCATAAGAATTCCAGAAATTATAAGTGCTACGACGTATTAGAGATTACCCTGTTTGTTGTTGGACGTTTTTTAGGCTCCTTGTCTATTCCATCGTTAGGAGACGCTATTAGCTCGTTCAGGTCGCGCTTGCTATGAGAACTGTTTAGAATTTTGTTCAGGGTTCAGCATTGCAAAAAACAACACATTTTGTCAGAGATTTTCTGCACAAACAATTGTGCAAATCTTTGCGAAAGTGATAGGCCATGGTGAGAGGTGATGATAAACGAATAAGGTTTGTGGGAGGACGTTGCACCGAAAAAGTAACTGCCTGAACGCGAAGGGCGTTTTTCTTTCGCAGCCGTCGCAATTCGGATCCTACTAAATTTCATGAACCGCAAAGCGATGAGCGGTTGTCTGCTGAACAGCAACAGGATGGCAGAGAACTAAATTGCTGCTTTTTCAAGCAGGCGGCACACAGGGCTTACCTGATATGCTTCTCAATATCAGATGTGAAAATTCGCGCATCTTGAACTGGCATGGAAGTAATTCATATCAGTTTCTTTTAAGTCTCAATTGGTTGGTATCGAGGTTGTAAGCTGTCACAACGATGTCTTGTTGCGATCAAAACTTCTAGCGCCAGGCGGGACTCGAACCCGCACCTCCCTCTGACCGGGCGGGAATGCTCTACGCCATTACACCACCGGCGCCGTTTGATCGAACGCAACATCCACACCTCGTGGGATGTTGCGTTCGATCAAACGGCGCCGGTGGTGTAATGGCGTAGAGCATTCCCGCCCGGTCAGAGGGAGGTGCGGGTTCGAGTCCCGCCTGGCGCTAGAAGTTTTGATCGCAACAAGACATCGTTGCCATGGAAGTATTTTTGACTCCTATAATAAGGTATTGTTGATATTGTTTCAGCTGAATCTCAAGGAAGGTCAAGTGGTTGAGCTTGTGACGCAGGTGGACGAAAACTGGTTCGAAGGTCGACTGAATGGGAAGTCCGGCTTGTTCCCGATCGCCTATGTACAAGTTCTAGTCCCACTGAGATGAACGTACCCCATATGTGTTTGTGAAATACTGACCTTCAAGTCGATGTGATCCGGTTTCTTTGTACCCTACCGTTTTGCTATTCCACTGAACCTTGCATCCTTAACATTTTGCCATTCGGATTCCTTGTTGCCCTGGTGTTTTCCTCATTTCATCCCATTTCTTGTTGAGCTGCTGCAATGTGCCATATGAAAAGTCGTCGTCGTTAGATCTAGTTCTTAGTTGGGTCTAGTGAGCAATAACGCAAGAACAGTCTTACCTGCATTACGTCCAGTCAGCTTTACATACATATTTTCTCAACCTGGTCTCTTAAGGAAATTGAGTGCCGCAGCAATGGGGAGTACAGTGGAGACCGTGTAGTAGACACGGTGTGCTCAGTTATAGCTGTCCAGTGTTCTCCACAACTTGCCTATCACCTAACCGAGGCTCGACACTTCCCATTGGTAATGTGCTCAATGCACCAGGAGACCTAGCTATCGTCGTAGACAGGCATGCCAGAAATATATTCGTGTTCAGTGAACATCGCGTGAATCGGTGGTGATATTTGTACTAAAGAAATGACATTGCAGTCGACACTTCCCGACCATAATTATTCGTGCATTTCCTTAAATTATTGTTCATAGCTTCGTATTTTAGTACAAGCTGCCAGTGTGATGCATCTTCTAGTCGTCTCTTCCTTACCGCTCGTTTCGTTTACCATGCGGATTTCCACTCAAACTGGCAGTTCGTTCAGCATCCTGTAAATGCAAGAAGTCCATTTCACTTTGGCCACAGCCGTTCTTGTTCCATAGAATTTGGCATTTGGAAAGTATCCTGAGAATAAATTGTTTTTGAACTGTTCTCCGCTTACTTTGAGTGCTGACGGGACGTGGTCAATGCGGCAGGATGTCTTCCGTACTGGCTCGACTCTGGTATTGCCTTTGCGGAAGCGAAAGCCAATCTCTATCCTTCATAAAAGAGGACAGCATGTTCACTGTTTGTTCGGCCGGATCTATTGTCACCGCGTGCACCCTCGCATGAACACGAGGTTTGCAAAAGTGCAAAGGACGTGCGCCACATAGGATCTAAACCGCTGACCTTCCGCTCATGAGTCGACTATGCTATCCTCTTCGCGGACTAGCCGACACCCTGCTTCGAGATAACAGTGCACTCAAGGTGGTAGGGTATCCATGCTTCAGCACACGGCTCCGGTGTGCAGCTTTCACAACTGCTCATTGTTCTACTCGGGTAGAGACTTGCACGTCGTCATTTCTGAGAGGGAGGCGATTCTGCCCAGACACATCGCATTGCGGATTCAGACCTACACTTTTGGTAGTTCCCTGGTAAGACTTTTGAAATCAAAACGAATTCTTCGAAATCGAAATGAGCTTTCTATACATTAAACTGGAGATTCTTTAAAAAGGTTAAAATAATTTTTTGTTCAAGAAAAATCTGAAGTAGCATAGGTTTCCTTGATGTATTAATTCACCTACCCAATAAAAGAACACATTGTTTGAAATTTTACAACAACAAAAAAATGAGGAAAAATAATGGCTTAAAGCTTTCTTACAAAGAGCAGGAAGGCGGTCATGTTTCAGTTTTAAAATAGAGACTGCGCCATGTCCTCGTCGAAGACGTCGCGATTTTTATTCGGAGCTTGCGTTTGAATGCAGTTCGACACCTGTTGATTTTATAACAAAAACAACTGTAAAGAACACACACAGCTTCACCTTGATGGTTAATGTAAGTGGTATTTATTTATTTGTTTATTTTATGTTAACTACGTTCCAAAAATACTATTAACACAACACAATAGCGCCTAAAAATCGTAGTATACTAGCTAAAAGAAGCACATAAAACACCCAAATCATTATGATAATTGGATTGATTAGCCAGTGTGAAGGTATCAGCAAATGCTTTATTTTTCCTTTCTTCCTTCCGTTCCCTATTTTTCTCCACCTTTTTTAGAAACGAGGAAATTGAAAAGAAGAAATATATGCATTACTTTGAGCACAAATATGATTGAAAAAAAAACAATAAAGTACCACTTAACAGCCATTGAGTGTTACTGTTAGGCCCCTCAATGAAACAGAATGGCTATAAACGCCTGGCAAAAAACAATTCGAATTATCAGAGCATCTGCACAAACCATCGAGACACGCACCAGCCGAGGCGGGCCCTGTCTCTCAGGTGCCTCTTTAATCCTTTCACGACATTGTCCGACGATGTCGTCGGACACATACGAATAGTTCATGGAAAATTTACAAGCATTTAGTTGTACAATATTAATCAATGAGTCAACTAATATCTACGGTCAAGACGGTCCTTGGGAAATTCATTCGTCACTGTTCAAGTTGTTTAACATGTTCATGTTTAATAACTAACACAAATAAAATAATTCAAAGAATCAGCGCGCGGGAAAATACGCGCTGTCTCACGCGGCAGTCACCCGAAAATCGCGCGGGTCGTGAAAGGGTGAAACTGACACCCACCTCGGGCGATGGTCTGGACAGGACGTTCGACAGACGGAAAATGAAGGAAGACGATGATGAGAACAGGATGATGAAATGAACT